>BQMF02000397.1:0-411688 GCA_027922465.2 Turritopsis dohrnii
TTAACATTGTCGGTCTCTTTATGCCAGTCAGCACTGTTTACACCAATATGCCCATAAGGTTTGTGCATAATAAATAATATGATTTTAAAAAACATTGTAGCAGAACACATTTCATGGCCAATATAAACTGAGAAGGAATGGAGAAATTGAATTCCTGAAAATGTGAAACTGTTGCAAAATTTTATTCTGGTAAGAATTTCAGACAATGTAGTAATTCGCATTTGCATTGTTATTACAATTTTATTGTACGAATCTTTTTCCGATTCAAAACGACTGGTTAATTTTCCTATACTACCTACATTCTGTGACAGACCATGATGATCGCTAATAAGCAAAATAAATCAAAACACAAATGTTCAAGGAAGTAAAGGGAAGCATACCGTTCCAGTTGGTGCTTGAACTAAATTTCCGTTGCATTTAACCAAGAAAGCATTACGAGAAGAGCTCTTTATATACTGTATAACGAAACCTGTTACAGTCAGTTCTTTTACAGGAAAACTGAATTTGATTTCCAGATTACTCTTCAGTGGACACCATGTCGATAGTGTATTTATACCAGGAAACTGTTGCTTTGGTGGACAAACTGCTTTTGGTGGCTTGACTTCAGAGTGACAAGCTAATGAAATGAACAAATAAGATTGGATTAATACTTTCACTTTTGTTTTTATGACCGCCGTTAAGCAGGATTTTCATGTATTTTGTAACACGTATCAAGCTTGGTTCACATGGGTCATAAAGTTATGAAAACCTAGGTGAATGACTTTACGATAGATATTTCATTTTATTAATCAAGTTCTCATACGTTTGTTTAGCTTCTATAATAACGTAGTTACAAAAAGCTGTTAGAAATATATTATACACAATTACGATGATACTAACAGTAAATATCAGGCTAGCAAAATATAAACACCTATTGAGAGTACTACAAACATAAAACACAAAATATGCATTCGATAGCAAAGCAAAAACGTAGTGATGAAGAAGCGTGATAGTGAAAATTTGCCAACATATTGTTTGAATTACTCCCTGTTAACTTGTGAAATCGCTAACAAAATTTTCCTATAATAAATTTTTCTTGTAAAGATAAACGTATTCCTATAAATAAAATGTAATCACAAAAATGCGTACTTGCAACGAACGTATCCAAAATTCAAAGTTTTTTGACCTCAAAACCACAATGTTCCGATAGGACGTTTTTCGGAAACTTTTCCATGTATCCAGGTATGAAAAAGTATTCCTTTGCATCATCTTGGTTAAGGAAAAAATAACTTGAGAGGAACCCAGTATGGACGTCCAACTTTTTGAGACATATAATTCGACGACTTCCTTCTGCCAAATACGCTTGTTCCCAGTCAGCACAAAGACGTTGTTTAAACGTTGTTTCGACTTCGTATTCCATCGTCGCTTGACGATTGTGTAATGGTCGGAATGGAAACAGCAAAACAACGTCGGATTTTGACGTCCAAACAACGATTAAAAATAACCAAAAATGATGTTGTATGGATGTTGTGCAACGGTCAAATGACCGAAAATAACGTTGCATTGACGTTGTAGCATGGTCAAAGGGTAATGACAACAAATAAAATGTCAGCAGCAGGAATCGAACCCTGACCTGTTGCATGAATTCTGAGAATGATAACCACTACACTATGGCGCCTTAACTTGGGCTTATGTATTTGACTATTATCAAAATCACCCACTTAAGTTAAGATGAAAAAGAACGAAATGACGAAATGAAAGAAAAAATGCAATATAACTTTTGCTTGCTCTTTAAAACATCACTTTAAACTGTTTGCAGTGTACAGTTCACAAACCATCGCTTTTCGTTTCTTTGTTAATCTTGGATTATGTTAATTCATTCAGGTATTCTTCTATCCTTTGATCCAAATGAATAGATACAGGAAGACACATTTTTCATGGCTTTCAAGAAGATTACCTTGCAAACTAAATTGCATACAGAATGCCTGAATACAAAATGCAACGTTCTTTTGACGTCGAATGAACGTCAGAAATGACTGTAAGTGAATAAATGATTTTAAAAGCAAAAACACAAAATTACAGTATATAACACTCTAGTCACGACATAAGCTTTCAACCATTGTAGGATTTTGAAATGTTTTTTTTTTCAGGGCGTTTTCTTGACGTCGGTTAATAGTCGTTTTTGGTTACGACCAAACCTGGCGTTTTCTTGACGTCTGTTAATGGTCGTTTTTAGGTAAGACGTTAGAACAACCATGAAACAACGTTGTGTTGACGTCGTGTGTTAACTGGGTTGGGTTTTCTTGATGATAGCCAGTATCAACGCTTCGTTGACGCCATTAGCTTTCATATCATTTTCGAACGATTTCATGTATCTTTCATGATCATCGTGTTTGCGGTATACGTTTCTGTCAAATTCGATGTATTTACAAAGAACAGGGAGACGTACCAGATGAACTACGGTATTGTTTTTCAGATTGATTTTCAAGATAAAGGATTTTGTCGAATTTTGCTGTTTCCACATTCTGGAATGAAGAAAATAATAAGAAGTATCTTGCTTCCACATTCCTGAATGACCAAGTTGGTTCGAAATATGTTGCTTCTGCATTCCAGAATGAGTAAGACAAGGTTATTTCTGGTCATTCCGGATTGACCAAGTTGCTTCAAAATATCTTCCTTCCACCTTAATGATCAATGTTGCTTTCACATTCTGGAATGAATGAGATGAAGGGAAATGTACCCTAACCCAATAGCAAGGAGGTATGGGAGGATGGACCTCAAAAAGACGTGCAAGATCAACGAGAAAGAAAAGAAAAAATCCTACAATGAAAGAATGCAAATGGTAGAGCAGGGTTCGTTTACCCTTCTCGTATTTAGTGCAATGTGTGGTATGGGACGAGAATGTTATGCATTCTATAAGAGGTTGATCAAACTGATCGCAGAGAAACGAAAACAACCAGTGAACAATATCTTCCAGTGGATTTGACGCAATGTTTCCTTTGCTCTCATTAAATCGCTTGTGATCTGTGTGAGGGGCATGTGAGGCGGTATGTGATGTTTGAGAGATGGATAGTGAACGAGTATAAGTCTATTGTTACCAACCTTGTTATTTATTCAGTTTTGCTCACGCATTTTAAAACAATAGAATTTTTTCCTTATTAAACCAATCAGATTGAATTTTATTGTTTGAGTTGGACGAATGAAATTATTTGCAGTTTTTCGTCCTAAACGTACAAGCCAGAGTACCTTTCAGTTATATTCAATATGGCGACCAGTAACACGTGTCTTGATAATGAGGAATTGAAGTTTGAAGATGTTGATTTTGTTGAAGATATTGAAGTCTTAGTCGATACTGCAATTATGTCAGATGACGAAGAAATAGTTCTGGCTGATTTTGACGTGGATGTAGATGATTTGGATTGTCCACCTTTCCAAATATTTTAATATGGGTCTATGTCAGATGTTTCAGAGAGAAATGTTCATTTTGCCTTATTATGTTCACAAATACTTTGGTTATCCAACATAATTAAATGTCTTTAATCTCTCATGTAGTGACCTGGAACAAGACCTTGACCATTTTGTAGGGATGACTGACCAAAAAATGGAATATTAGGAAAAAGCATTGCACGATTTGAAGATAAAAAACAGTTAATTCTTCATAATACATAAATTCATTAAAAAAGAATGCAATTGAATAAAGAGAAAAACATTGGTGTCTTTTAATAGCCCCAAGTATAAAAATCCAAAAAAAATTGTTGCATATTATATATCTTCCACATATACATCTTCGCTCAAAATATCAAGTCTACTTTTTTTGACGCACACATGTCTGCGAAGGGCATCAATGTTTTTCTCTTTCATTCAGTTGCATTCTTTTATATACATCCAAGATTTCCGGCAATTTCTCTCACAGTCACTTGTGGCTTGTGCTATGTTTTACATTTAATGTCTGTTCTTTTTAACTTCAAACATAACTCCAAATCCTGGACTATTTATTGTTGAGATTTTTGGTTCACCACCATCAAATCTTGACAATTCACCCTCAAGCAACATGTAATTTCTACTTGATTTCTCACACTGTTCCAGTGTACGTTTGCATACTTCATAAATAAAATATGGATGAACTGTCGGAATATCCTCTGTCAAATTATGCCCAAATAACTTGAGTATTTCATCTTTAAAATCCATTACTTTCTTCGGATTCTTATACTTGTCACAAGTCTTTAATTTATTGGCACATACACGACATGCACACTTTAGTTTCTTTGAAACATAAATATTGCCATTAACTTTCTGGATGAAAATTTAATTTGAAAAGACAAGTATTCCATCAGATACAAAAGGAATACTTACATAATAACAAATTCAGTCTGTTTACTGCAGTAACTTATATCCAAGTGCCGCTTGAAAATACAAAGTGCGGCCACTAGTAATCAACTTAAATGCAATCTATGGTCATGAAAGGTACTATTACACTTATTTACAACATTTCCAGACTTCATCTATAGCAGGAATTAAGTCCTGAAACACCCACTTTTTAACAACAAGAAGTATTCGTCTAAGAGCTTTTATCCACGTGTTTTATAGTTTTTCTCCTTTGGCACGTCGACAGTCCAGACACATTTAAATCTTTGATAACTCAGGAATCTTTTTGCTTGCTAGGCACCTTTCAGAGTTTTGAAAACACAGTTAAAATAAGCAATTAATTTTCAGTTCCCCTGTGGCCGACACAATAGCGACACAAAAGAAACAACAATAGATTTTTTAGATAATGAAGCCATCTCTCACACATCCCTGAGCGCACAAGCTGCATTAGTGAATATGATTGAAAAATTCAAGAAAACCTCAGACAGAGGGAATATATCAGAAGCGGTTATAACAGATTTATCTAAGGCGCTTGACACCATAAATTATGATATTTTGATAGCAAAGTTACATGCTTATGGTTTAAATTCTGGTGCCCTAAATATAATCTTCCAGCTACCTTAATAACCGTTGGCAAAGGATTAAAGTAAACACAGCATTTAGTACTTAGTCAAAGCTTTTAAAAGCCATCCCTCAAGGCTCGGTCTTGGAACCAATCCTGTTTAATATATAGCTGAATAACTTATTTTTTATTATGAATAGTTGTGATGTGTGTAATTTTGCAGATGATACGAAACCCTAAACCAGTGATCCCAACTTAAAACTGGTGCCTCAAACTTTGGATTTGTGTCTCAAACTTGAACATGATGGTACTCTCCTTGATGACTGGTTTGCCTATAGTTACATGAAATTGAACATTGAAAAATGTCATCTCCTTATATGTGGCAAAAAAATAGAAGAAACATTTGTGACTTTCGAAGATGACTTAATTTGGGAAGAGAAAACTGTAAGACTCCTTGGAATTACAATAGACAATCAACTGGAAGTTGATAATCACGTTAGAACAATCTGTTCAAAAGCAGGACAACAGTTAAGTGTTTTGATGCGTATGGCAAAGCAACTAACATTTCGGAAAAAAAGAACAATTTTAAAATCTTTCTTTAAATCTTAATTTACTAATAGCCCCTTAATTTGGATGTTCCATAGCAGAAAATCCAACAACAGAATAAACCGACACCATGAGAGAGCTTCGAGATTAGTCTACAGAGATTATCAATCAACCTTTGATGAATTATTAGACAAAGACAACTCATTCACTATCCATCATAAAAATATCCAGAAACTAGCCGTAGAAATGTTTAAAGTGGTTAGAGGAATAGCTCATAAAGCGTTTACTGAATTCTTCGAAAGAAATGATCAAATTAATTATAATTTTCGTGCCCAATCTTATTTTAAACTTGTAAAAGTACAATATGAATTAAAAGATAAACAGTCAATTAGATATTTGGGTCCTCAAATCTGGAATATAATCCCCGACCATATGAAAATGGAAAAAACCTTAGGAAATTTAAGAGAGTAACAAAAATGTGGAAACCAAGAAAATGTCCTTCTAGACTCTGCAGAAGATTCATTACAAAATTAGGGTTTATTTAATGTGTCATATTTATACACTTCAAATTGTTGCTCCTATACATTCGGTGTAAATAGACATGTTTATACACACATGTTATTGTTGTTATATTCTATATATTCTAAATATTCGGTGTAAATAGACTATTATTTTTTTGAATCGCAAAATACTAATAACTATTTAGCGAAAAAAATAAGTTCGATAATCTTGGATAAACTTTTTTGTTTTTATTAAATTGTTACGGTCAATAATTCCTTAAGTTTTAACAAATTATTAAAAACTATTAAGAATTTGTTGCGGTGTTATTGAACACACTAAGGTTAATATCACGTCACAAATTTAACAATTTTGTGAGACGGGGTTTCTAAAATTAACAAGAGCCAGATGGCGCAAAACGGTAGCAGCAAAAGTACTTGCCACAAGAAAACTTTCGAAATTTTACTTAAAGTTCTTAAAAGTTCTGTAAACGTTATTTCCTTGAAATATCTTACTGGTGGAAAACAGGCATAAACGATAATAATGTTTAAAATTACTAACTCGTGTAAATAGGGTCTAATTGTAACACACCAGAAATTTAATTTATTAGAGAACAAAAGGATTATACATGCATGAGCTGTTTATAACGTACGTTTTTTTTATAAGAGCTTATGTAGAAAAAAAAATCGTTTCTTCGAAAAACAAATGTGTGTTTTGAATTATAATTTCTTGAAACCAAAAATGAATTCGAACAACGCGATTTTTGAAAACCTTGATGTTCAAAGAAAGAACAGATAGCTAACAAACGTAGAAAATAATAAGAAAGTTTGATCTGTGCTTTACTGACACGAAAAACATTTTTCAAGTGCCAAAGTACAATGACTCAGTACCATAAGTAACTAAAAGTCCCAGTTTTATGTACACCTATTTGATTAATATCCATTCCTTCCTCAATTAAGTGATAAAGTATCAAAGAAAACGTATTTTAAACGATGTATGTGATTTAAAACCTTCGAAAATTCAAAAGGCTGCGTTCGTTCATTAGAATGTATATTGAGTTTTTAACGGGGACTCGCAGACTCTAAATCGCAGACTAATTGCCATTTCGGCCGGAGGAGGAGTAGGAGTAGGAGTAAAAGTCGGAGTCCACGGGTGTTTTAATACGGTATTCGCTATCGCTGCTACCGTAAAAAATTTAAAACAAAAGGTTTTCTTCACTGAGATTTAGAGTCTACCAAATACCTTTAAGTAAAATAAAAATTTATGAAATGACAGCAAGACTGGAGACATTTTGAGAATTTGCTTTTAAAGATTTTTGTGTTTTATAGCCACTTGAATTATTATTAGATTTTGCTAAGCGAAATATGTTGGTTTCGGCGGCGTTCTATCTATCTAATCTATCTATGTAGTACAAAAGTTTTTTTAGGACCGGATTTACATAACTTAAATTGAAACTATTCACTTTGGATTTTAATCGGACTCATGTCCATGTAAAGTAATCATTTCGGTCTATGAAGGTTTTGGGTGCCTCTCTGGAGATTTTCTCAGTATCAACCAAAGATTATCAAATTTTGTCATCAAAAATAATTAAATTGGGTAAAATATGCTACCAGTAATTTGGAAAGTAATAAAAACAAAGGCAATGAAAAAACTTCTTGACATTAACTGGACCATGGAGGTATAAAACAGAAGGAGAACGAACTCTTATTTTTCTATTATTCAGATAATGACTATTCTATTCATTGCGGTATCACTTTGATGTCATCCGTGATGCGCTTTCGGTTGGTTGTCGGTGAAACGAATACTTTTTTAAAAATTAACGACAATTTAAAAACCAAATATCATCCATTATAACAACGGATCAACTTGCTGCATAGTGACAAGCAGATTATTAAACCTAAAGCTTCCTTAAGAAACAAATGAAAATCTATGTTTTTATACAGAGTTGAAGATATCGCGTAATTCATGTATAAGTTCCAATCTACATATCTTCTGACTTAAATGCGCCTCGATAGTGCCGCGGTAAGTGCAAAAACTTGGGATTATTCTCTCTTCAAAAACTGAAGCTCGGCGAAACTGCTTGAGGGGATCACGAGATATATAGACCTAAATTTGCAATGTTTTCGTTGCATACTTGTGACGTTTTTGCATAATTCTCCCAATTCCTACAGATTATGCATGCTAAGAACTTTACCCTAGCGATCTTTAATCACATTGGAGAATTGATATGAACGAAATTTCCACGCAAGAACGCCAAAATTATAAAAATTATGCAAGATGATAGCAATTATATGTTATTACACACTGAGGACTTAAACAATGCAGCGCATCACGGATAGTACAATAGCAGATTTTGAGTTCGTTCTCCTTCTGTTTTATACCTCCATGACTGGACAGACTGCGGAGATGATATTGACAAGCTATGGAACAAATTTGAGGCAACATGTAAGGAAGCCAAAGTAATATGTATACCAACAAGAACAGTAAAGACTGGGAGAAGAGTGTTCAGGTATCCCCTCAATAAAAAGACGATGGCTAAAAAGTAAAAGAAATACCGGCTATGGAAAAGGTTTATTGATAGCAGGGATGCGGACGTGTATCTCGCTTACTGTAAATGTAGAAATCAAGTACGTAAGTTGACACACAAAGCGAAAAGAGATTATGAGAAAGACATTGCTAGATCTACAAAGACAAACAGTAAAGCCTTTTGGGCATATGTGAATGCAAAAACTAAGATTAAATCGTCAATTCCAAACCTACTTATGAATGAAAATTCCGAAAAAATGGCAGAAACTGACCAAGAGAAAGCAAATGTTCTGTGAGCATTCTTTTCCATCGTCTATATAGATGAACCAACGGTACCTGTTGCACTTGACGGCCTGAGGAAACCAATAATGGAAAGTGACTTTCAACTGGAGATGACGGAAGGAATGGTTTTGAAAAAGTTAGAGAAATTGAATCCCAGCAAAAGTCCTGATCCGGACGGCCTACATCCACGTGTATTAAAAGTACTAACAACCGTGATTGTTGAACCACTTCACATGATGTTCAAACAATCTTACACCATGGGGAAAGTCCCATCGGCTTGGAAGAGAGCTAACATCACAGCCATCTATAAGAAAAAAGGTAACAAAAATTCTGCTGGAAATTACAGACCAATTAGCCTGACTAGAATTGCATCAATTCGGTTTTCTTGGTGGAAGATCAACTACTCTGCGACTGCTCCAAATTATAGATAAATGGACAGAAATTCTTGAAAATGGAGGTGTGATTGATATCATATATTGTGATTTTAAAAAAGCGTTTGATACTGTTCCCCATTGTCGACTAATTGAAGTCTTGCGTCAGTACTGACTACAAGGTGCAGTTCTCTCTTGGATCAGAGATTTTCTGTCCGATCGATATCAACAAGTTTGTGTAAATCAAAACAAATCTGATGTATTTCCCGTAACGTCAGGAGTGCCCCAAGGATCGGTCCTAGGTCCATTGCTTTTTGTTATCTTCATAAATCGTTGATGAGTCAAAACTTTTTCTGTATGCCGATGACTTGAAAATATTTAGAGAAATTGAAACCATGGCTGATGCTGCTAACCTACAAAGCGATCTAAACAAATTATTGTGTTGGACAGATTGAAATTCCATCCGGAAAAATGTGAGCACATGAAAATAAAGTCAAAGTTGAAGTATCCTGACGCAACACAGTATGTTATGGATGCCACTGTCCTCATGCAAAAATCAGATGTGAATGAGCTAGGCAAAAATTTCGATGAGCATCTTTCATTTGAAAAACACATTAACGAAAAGGTGAAAAAAGCTAATGCTCTTGTTGGTATGTTACGGCGAACGTTTGTCTACCTAGATAAGGATTGTTTCAAGCTACTGTTCACAAGAATGGTACGCCCCTACCTCGAATATGGTGCTCTCGTGTGGAACCCTCACCTGCAATGAAAGATCTCCCTTCTCAAAGATGTACAACGTCTCGCAACAAAATTGATACTTGGAATGAAAAACCTTAGCTACAAGGAAAGATTGGAGATCAAGAACTTTCCATCTCTGCGGTATCGTAGATATAGAGGCGACATGATCGAGATGTATAAGATCACCCATGACCTTTATAACAAAGAAGCTATTGGAAATTTTTTTCGCTTTCGATCTAAAGATATTCAAAAACACAATCTACGCCGTCACTAATTCACAATTACCCGACAAAAGTGTCTTAAAGACGTTATAAAATATTCATTTCAAAATCGAGTTGCGGAACAATGGAATAACCTGCCATTGCACGTTGTGCAAGCACCATCACCTAATACGTTCAAAAGTCGACTCGACAAATTATGGAAAAGTGCTGGTATCATGTTCGACATCAATCTGAATCTCGTCGAAAGAACAGCCTCCCGACAAACTCGATTTCGACAAGTCGTCAAAGATTGAACCTTGTGTTAAAGGCACTATGTGCCTGCTTCCAGAAATTTGTATAATAATATAATAAATAAGAAGAAGAAGAAAAGGAAGAGAGAATTTCGTGGTAATAAATATACCATAAGAAGAGAAAGTGTAAAATCAAATGTGGGTGGCCCAACACAAAATATTGTGACACCTTCAGTTAGCAGTAGCAAAGTTTTTGTAGAAGATATGGATTCAGTTGCTAATAACAAATATTTTATATTGATAAACTTTTCTATTCTGAAAAAAATGGTTGCAAATATGTCCAGCTGCCCAGATTGTCACAGTGACTTAATATTGACAGATAAGCAAAGAGGGTTTTCGCACAAATTATCTTTCAAGTGTTGGCGATGTAAATTCGAATACAGCACCTTCACCTCTGAAGAGGTTGTTACAGATAGAAAATAGGACAAACAAGAAAGAATTTGTTTTAATACTAATTTGAAAATGGTTATGGCATTTTGAGAAATTGGGAAGAATTTTCACTAATAGCAAACTTGTCTTGTATCAGTATAAACGCATTCATAAATATTAACACCAGTACATAATGGTCAGAGGTTGACAGGAAAAGGCAAGTCAACAGAAAGTGCAGTCAATACAATGCAAAACTACTTCGGTCAAACAGCAACAGATGCCTCATTGAATGAAAATGAAAAAGATTATCAGAGGAAAAAAAACATTCGAGCAGTACTTTACCATTGTACAGATTTTCCTGATAAATCACGGCGCCATATTTTATGCCCTGTCGGTTCGGAAAGCTGGTGCAAGTGGAAAACATCAGATCAATCGCCTGCTAATACCAATCACATGCCTAAAGTAAACTTACCAATGTGGATTTATAATGTTATATTGAAAGATTTTGAAGATTTAAGCAATGATGAACTTTTAAAAAAATGCACTCACGGACAGATCGGAATGCTAATGAGGGACTTAGTAACATTATTTGGACTATAGATATCCAAAAAACACATTTGTCCACATGCCAACAATTGAAATGGCAGTTCATTCAGCGATTCAATGAAGGAACATCTGGACTTAAAAGAGTCATGGATTATCTAAATTTAAATATTGGTGTAAAAACTGCATTTTTTCGAATCTTAAAGATAAATCCCGGTGGGGTAATATGGCTAGAAAAGACCATTTAAATACTAAAAACAGAAGAAAAAAACTAAGAGCCATTAGGAAAGGTTGGCAGGACCAAGAAGAAGGAGGAAAATCTTATAATGCTGGAATTTTTAATAAAACTTCTATATTTTAAAGTTTTTCTGCTCATTTTCTCAATTTGACGTTTTCGCACTGTAGTAAAATGAGCTTAAGAGGAGCTTTATTTCTCAGAAAACATTCTTAGTGTAACCCCTGAAATTTCATTTTCCGAATTGTAAAATTCAAAATTGCAAGTTTACCTTGACCTACACAAAATATTTTACTACAAAACCTTCATTATATGTACATAAAAACTTTTCCCAAATTTGAAGAAAAAATCAGTTATAGTTTCTTCAGTATCTTCATTTGAAACTAGTTCTCAAAATCGCTTAATTTTGAGAAATTTAGCAACTTTGTGCGTTTTTACAGAACAGAAAACGTAACATGAAACTTAATTTTAGTTTTTCTTAATCAGTTGATGCTATATTATTGAAATTTTTGAAAAATAACAAAAATGGAAGAAAAAAATTTTTATTCGTGAGCCACCTTAAAGAAAAAAGACTTCGCCGGGAGTTAAGGGTTAACGAACTGTACATGAGGAGATGGTGTTAAAATGGACGATGCCTATAAGATTATTTGATACAAGCAATAATCGCATACTTGTGTTAAATCGCACCATTTAGTTTCATTGAAACAGCTACCGTAATTTCAAGTTAGGAATTCGTAGAAAGTAATATCCGAAATCTTAGCGTGTAAACCACGCAAACTAAATGAAGCTGATCGTAAAATGGCGCAAAACTAGCAGCAACAAAACCCTCAAAAGGGTTCTAAACTAAAATTGCGAAATCTTTACTCAACTTTTTTCTGTCTTGTTGACCTTTGATAACTTCAAATGCAATGATTTTGTAGTGGGTAGAAGGAGAATATAAAGTACGAGAAACGACTAACACGAAATAAACGAACCAGAACTCGACAAATTATATGGTTTAATCCACCATTATGACCGTCAAAACGAACGTTGCGAGACACTTTCTGAATATCGTTGACAAGTGTTTCCCCAAAAAACATAAATTCAGAAAGATCTTCAACCGAAACACGCTCAAGGTTAGCTACAGTTGTCTACCCAACATGTCAAGAATCGTTTCATCACACAACAAGAAGGTTCTTGGAAACCGAATTGAAGCAACGCCCGATCGTTGGTGTAATTGCAGAAAAAAGGCGGACTGTCCATTAAACGGCAAATGTCTTGACAAAAGTGTTGTCTACAAATGTCATGTGAAGTCTTCTGAAGACGATGTTGGAAAACATTATATTGGACTAACTGGTGATACATTTAAAGAGCGTTGGTATGGTCACATGTACACCTGCAGACACGAAAATATCACGACCCATACAGAGCTTTCGAATCACGTGTGGAGTTTACAGAACTCAGGACATAAGCCTACATTGTCATGGGAAATAATTGATCATGCGCCCTCGTACGTAAATGGCAGCAAATTGTGCAGTTTGTGTATAGCTGAAAAGTACCATAAAATTACTTCAGAACTCGATTTGGTAAACAAAAGATCCGAATTGATTTCTAAATGTCGTTACGTGAATAAGTTTTTATTAAGCAATTACAAAGCAGTACCACCGGATAAGTAATTACCCATCTGCGTCTCTTTTATCTATTTCTTTTATTGTGTATATGTATATATTCCCCGTGGAATTTATGTAAAGTTATTTTATTTGTACAGTGTGTATCAAAATGTCTTATCCACCAACTTTCAAGGCGTATATCTCATTACATGTCTTATAAAATATTGGGAATTTTATATCACAAGAAAGAGCTTTTCGTGCTGTATCCGTTAATATAAAATGTTTGCCAAAATATTTGTTCTTTGATAAGATATTGAAGAAAAACTCAACGATTTGGCTCATTAAATTCTTAAAAGTCAATTAACTCATTTTACAATGAAGGCCATTTGTAAACACAATAAAAAAAATTAAAAATCATCATACAGTAAAAACATTTTATTTGAAATTTTTATGATTAGTTGATATGGGAAATTGATACGCAAAGCTATACTTAAAGTTTTCTAAAGGCTTCATCAGCAAAACAAAAGAAAATTACACCATTAAAAATTCATTAGCGTGTCAGTTAATTGACTTTTAAGAATTCAATGAACCAAATCGTTGAAGTTATCTTCAATATCTTATCGAAGAACAAATATTTTGGAAAACATTTTATATTAATGGATACAGCACGAAAAGCTCTTTCTTGTGATATAAAATTCCCAATATTTTATAAGACATGTAATGAGATATACGCCTTGAAAGTTGGTGGATAAGACATTTTGATACACACTGTATATAACCACTCAATTTTTAGAGTAGATTTTTACATCTGAGGATCGCTTGTAAGCGTGAAACTAGCAGTAATGTTTGTTCCCTGATTTAAAGAAAAATATATTTTAATGATTTTGTGACACAAAAAGGAATTATCCTAAGAAATAAGCAGTTGCAGTAATCAAATCATCTGCAGTAAGCGTTTTAGTACGGATTCCGTAATAAATAATGCTCATGAAAGTAGCATAATCTCTGATATTGATGTCGTAATGAGAAAACACAAACACACCGAAGAGACATTTACTATAAATGAGGACACCAACAATCTTAAATCTAGATCTCCACCAGAATTACATGTAAGAAAACGATTAGTTCTTTATTTTACAGTGAATCATATATAATCATGCATAATCTCCTTATAATAATCCGCAATCGTGTGTAACACATTTAACTTAGAGAGTGATGTTTTTTTTTTCAAAATTTACGGTCAAAATCTTCTTTATCGTGTTCATATAGCGGCAGTTAGACCACGCAAGACACATTCACGAATAGTATAAACAGAAACCTTTCCAGTGCATTTGATCGTTTCAAATGTTTTGATTGTTCCCGAGATCAAAAAACAATATAGACAACTAAAGTATTGCACTAAGATTTATTAATGTTTTTAGGGTAAGTACGCTTTAGAACTTTTTGTTTTTATGTTTTGTTTTTCTTATAGTATCGTTTCTGCGTCATTACTTTAGAACTTTTTTGTTTGCTTTGTTTTTCAAATATTACGCGATTGAAGAAATGAATATCATGGTTTTTAATCATGATGTTCTGTGTTCGTAAAGAACATCGCAATTGTTTACAATTCATATTTTGACACTTTTAAGACTTTCGCGTTTGGCGTTTTTACATTGCGATAGGGGGTATGGATATCATGAACAGTTACAGCGATTTTAATCTTTTTGTTGTTTATCTGTACGCACAATTTATTTTTACTACTGCATATATCCTATCGTGAAAGATTTATTATGAATATTTTGATGTGTTTCAGATCTTCCGATTAAAAAGTTTTTCTGTTCATAACTCCAGTGTTGAACTAAAAATGCTTTAGCTGGAATACCTAACCCTAACCCTAACCCTAACCCTAACCCTAACCCTAAACCCTAACCCTAACCCTAACCCTAACCCTAACCCTAACCCTAACCCTAACCCTAACCCTAACCCTAACCCTAACCCTAACCCTAACCCTAACCCTAACCCTAACCCTAACCCTAACCCCAACCCTAACCCTAACCCTAGAGATTTTTAATTGAGTGTTTTTTTCTGTATTGACGTTAGATTTTTTTAATCACGGGGGAACCATTGCATTGCATATGCAATCGATACAATTTATTTTACAGAGTGAAAAAAGTGGATGCACAGCGCGTACTTTTATTTTTGATGGATTTTGATTTTTCTGTTCTGCGCTCCAGTGTTGATTGCATGCCTGGAAAAATGTTTGATCTAGATGGCGTCTGTTTAAGTGGATCATTAAATCAGGGGAACCATTGCATCGCCTTTTTAATTAGATGCGAAGTTTTGGAAAATATCTCTAGAACCTCTAAGAAAATAACTGACATTTTTTATGGTCCATGACATTGACGAAGGGGTGACAAACAGAGCTTTTACGTCAGTAATATGTTTGATCGACGATATATGGGTAACAGTTGGTTGTCGCTTAACGATCCTGTACATGTTTCGGTATATCTTTTAGAATTCAGCAATACAGTTAGAACTTCCAAATTCGATCTCTCTAATTTTATGGATCGAAGTTATGGTACCTGCACCTTCTGTTTCTTTTTCTTAAGGTTAGGGTTTAGGGAATTAAAGAGAGAGTTTACAGTACTTACAACACTGATGCACTTTCTGTTCGTTATTCTGTGATTTAATTTTTCCTAACCATTTTTTGAGACGTCATTTTCAGAATTAAAACCTGTAAAAATGTTTTACACGGGATACTAGTCATATATAATCATGTATAATCATATAATAATACAGTGTGTTTCATAGTGTTGGAAATGGAAATTTTAAAGTTGTTTTTTTAAATGAATACACCGAATTTCAAAATAATTTTTACATCAATGGAAAGTCATTTTAAGCTCATTCGGCTAGTACGTTTTTATAAAAAATGAAAAAGTGGTTTTTGAAAAGATAAGGAAAATGTCTTGGAAAAATGTTATTTAATTTTTTAATGGTCGAATTTTTAATTGTTCCAAATACCAAGCAAAGAGTCTGACAAGACACGTTGGATTTAGGTAAAGTCATCACAAAAGGAAAAGGAAATATTCTATACTATCAAATATATTTAATAGAGAAATATGTGCTTCTTAGAAAGACTAACATTTTCAATGCTAGTTATGATTTGAATTTAAAAAAGATTTCTAGTTCTAGTAGTAAGGCAGAAAATGAAATAAATGTTCTAGAGCTTATATGATTGGAATTCTAGAATAGAGAGGCTATTTGACGTGCATAATCTATATTGAACTTCATGATTTATTAAAAGTTGTTTTCAATCAAGCAAGGGGTATGACTTTCAATTTAGCGTTTGACCTAATTATTGAGGGTCCTCGTTCAAAAGTCATTTCATAACATGTCGACTCAGATATAAATCTCAGATTTGTGTATCTTTACTACTTACTTTCAGAGCACCCATAAAATTCAATCCTCAAGCAAACTTTTGTCAGATCTTTCCTAGCAAAATTAATTTCCAGTATTCTTGCTGTCAAAGCTTTGTCTTGAAACCAGTATCGATAAGTATATTTACTTCCAGGATAGGGGAATGTCTACAAATAAAATGGTTTTTACTTGTAAATGACTTAGGATTACGCTATCTAAACTTAGAAATGAAAATCATGAAAGCCGAAATATCAAAAAGTTTAACATTGTTTCTGTTATTGTTCATTGTGTTGTTCATTTCTGTTATTCTGTCATTGTTACTGTTTATCTATAAAACCAGTACTAGGCAAAGTCCACTTATACTAAACAAAATACCAACCGTCAGATTGTCGCCGTGATTCAAAAACCGTTCCAACGGTTTTTCTTTTGCAGCATACCGTAATGAAATGTACTTTGTCTTTCCATCGTTTCCTTGTAAAGCTAAACCAGTTATAGTCATCAGCCTGCCAAAATCAATTTCAACTTTTAAACCATTATCACGATCTTCAGAACACCATTGTTTGTCGCTGTTTAATCCAATATAATTAACTTCGTTGTCAAAGTTGCTAGTAGAGGCTTTTATATTACTGACTACACCATTCTCTAAACCCAGTGGTAGCATGCAACTGCTGATATCTATAAAACAATATGAATCTTTACAGGATAAACTGTGAAGCGATGATGTAGTGGTTAGCACCTTCGAGTGCGACCGCAGCGACTCGTGTTAGAGTCTAGTCATGTCATATCTTGATTGTCCACTTCAAAGCGCTTTAAAAACAGCGTCTCAGACCATTAGAACCAATCGACTGACTGCACACTGACCTTCTGCCAAGAGACTTTTCCCGTATTTCTGTTTAAACACCGTGTTATAGCCTAGCTTCTAAGTTTCGCCTCTTTTTCAAACTCTTAATTACTCCTAGATATACCACTGGGAACTGAAAGAACGAGTAACTATTACTTACTGAAAACATTATGCAAATAGAAAAACAATGAAAAACATAGAAACAAGGCGAAACTCGATAACTAAGCTTTAACTCGGCATTTAAACAGAATTTCGGGAAAGGTGTAGTTAGAGCAATGCTACACGTACGTAAGACAGTTACAAGCTGCAAGTCGGCAGGTGCAAGAGCCAACCATTACGTATGGAAACCCAAGGAGTAAAAACTGCCAGTTACTTACTTACTCATTTACTTAACAAATAATTTCACTTGGTCTAATGAAGCAGAATTATTCAAATATGTTTTAAACCAACATATTCACTACCTCTAGTACTATCAGATAAGAAATAATTACCACCTCCTAAAGTTGTAGCATTCACCATCAAGCTTTTTACCACACTGCCATCAAACGTATGAGCTTTAACCTATGTAAAAAGGTATATTAAAAGAAGTATATGATTTTTACAATAGACCTAACCCTTACTAGTGTCATATGACATGAATGATGCTAAAGTTCGGATTCCTTTAAATATATTCAAAACCTTTACAATGTAATATTAACTTCCTAAAATTCTGCTTTTACATTTTGAAAGCATTCATAAAAGAACATAAGTAACCCGCGTTCAATTTTTTTATGGCTAATAATTTCGAAAACAAAGTACCGCGTTCCCCCCTGTGTGTGTGAAGCCAGTTACGAAAATTTCAATTAGAGAATCGCGACTCGTCAGTGTAACCATGTCGTAGAGCTCGAAAAACTGATAAAAAATATGTATTGGATCGTTTTGCTACGACCAACCCTTGCTGAGATATCGTTGATCAAAGATTTTGATGCCGTCATAGCCGCAGTACTAAATAAAATTCAGTCCCAAATTTTGCGTCATCACATCGCCCGTATCGCAGACCCTAAAAAACGTCAGTTATCCCTATTGGTTATCGAGATATTTCCCCAAAAACGTCGCATTTGATTGGGGATGCAATGCAATGATTCTCCCGCGATGATAGAAAAACTAACGTCAAATGCCACGTGCTGTTATACTAATCGTGAATGTGTCGTGCGTGATCTAACCGCCGAAAAAACGACCTCGATTAAGAAGATTTTGACCGTAAATTTTAAAAGAAAAACACTCTCTAAAATAAAAGTGGTATGCACAACGCGGATTAGTATACACTAGTGACCTTAAGCAAGGGCGGAGGAGGTGGTTCCCAGGCGGTATTCACCTCGAAAATTTACAAATACGCATGCGCAAAATGGGTAATTCCCTGCGCGAAGTCCTCTGCCTTGATATCTGAAACGTGAAATCAAAACAAACTCGTTCTGTGTGAGGTTTTCAAAATATCTGGAAATATCATGGATCGACAACAACAACAACAACCAAATAAAAGAAAGTAAGTGCATTTTTTACTAGCTTTTTGTATTTTCTTTTATCATAGACCGTTTTTGATTTAGTTTGCACTGAAATTTGAATGTTTTTTTCATATCATTTTGAGTCCTAATTCCTCAAGTTGTTGTTTTGGTTGTTGGTTTGAGCTAGGCTAGCTTTATGATGATAAATTTTTTGGTCTATGGACATATTTGTCCCTATTCTTTGGTTCTTTTAATATTTGACATGCATGTGTCTACAGTATTACTTATTGCAGTGTTTCCTTTTTCCAGACCTGTGATGATTCGGACTAAAATGCATGAGAAAATTCTATGTCGTGAAATTCTTACTTATGAACCTTTCAACTATAAAAGTGGAACAGTGCAACGAGGTGAAGCTTGGAAGCTTATGGCAGAATCTCTTAATAGTCTCGATAATCCAAAGTTTTCCGTATCTCATCGTGGTGTTCGTGAAAGATATACAGTTCTTGAACGTAATTTCAAACAGAAAATTGCTGCTGAAGAAAAGGCAACTGGGATTTCTCCTGATGAACCCACAGACCTCGAAAAAGCACTCGAAGAAATTGTGTAAAAATTCAAAGATATTGAGCTCACCGATAGTAGCAAAAAGGTGTTAGAAGAAAAGGAACTGCAGACAGCAGCAGACATGTAACAACAATGCATGGAAACATTCAAAGAGTCAGAAAAAAGAAAGGGTGACGAAGGAAGTGCAGATAAGGAAAATAGAAAACGTAGAAGAAGATCTGGAAACGATACCATAGCATACTTACGAGAAAAAATGGAATCAGACAAGCAGCTAAAAGAAAGAAAATTTGACATTGCACAGTTACGAGAAGAGAATTTACAAAATATGATGTTACAACAGCAACAACAAAATCAAAGTATGTTGAATTTGTTGTTGCAAATGCAAAATTCAAATCAAAATAAGAACTAACTGGGAATTAAAAACATTTGTTGAGTTGTTTTGAACTGTTTGGAAAGCTGTTATTTTGAGATTTGTTTTGTTTTTGTTTGTTGTTCTAAATATTAGAGATGTGTTTTTCTCCTACTTAGAATAATATTCTTGGTATCCTTCTGGTCTTTTAAAAACAGTTGGTCAATGAAAATGTCAAGTAACTCAGTTGTTATAGTTTTAATAACAAAAAATTCTTTCCATTTTGGACATTTACACCTCAAAGCTGAGTTTTGAATTATTATTTTGCATAGATCTGTTTATATTGGTAGTTATATTTTGTTAATCATACATTTTGTTATTTATGGATGTAATATATAAACTTTTTGAACTTGCTAATATTACTAAAGTAGGTTATTTTTTTCTCAACTGAAAAAAAACAACAACATAAAATGAGAGAAAATTTTTTCTAAATAAACTTTTTATCTGTTACAAGATTGTATCAAAAATATAAACAATTTTTCCTTTTCATCATGCCAAGTAAGTTTCAATATTTGGAGGATCACAATCAAAGAATGGAGAAACTTGATTTCCATATAAGCAGGTTCTGCAGTTTTGCAAGAAAGCACAAGCAATGTACATTTTACCAACTGCACTTAAACGAACCTTCAAATTTTTCTTAAAGTCCATGAACTTGAAATGAAAGTTGATAATTTCTTTAAATAACCATTTAACAGTCACTCTGACTTTACTCATACTTTTGTTGAATTGTGCTTGATCTGGGGTTAAACCAGGTCCTCTGAATGGAGCTTGAAGGTGGGGTCTTAAAGGGTAAGCTGGATCCCCATATATGCATAATATATCACCATTTTGTGAATGTTGTTGTAGTTGATTCAAAAGTCCTGATTGAGCCAGCATGGCAGAGTCATGTCTTTTGCCCTCGATTGGACCAAAACGATTTGCAATTAATCCGTTTGGAGTAAGAACACTTTGAAATTTTATAGAGTGGACACGTTTGTGGCCATTATACAGGATCTAAAAGGTCTAACTGTGCCATCGACAAATCCCCAGCAAAAGTCTAAAGCTCCTCCTTTATCATACACAACTTGGGCATAGTTTTCCAAAGAAGCAGGGGACATCCATGGATGACCGAAACCAGTGAGTAATCCGTTGAAGTTATCATAGATGTGATTTAAAACTTGATATGAGATCAAGCTGAAGTCTGGAACAGGTCTTTCAAACAACGGTATCATGTCTCTATATCGAATTGGGTAGGCAAACCTCTTAAGAAGAATGCAAAAAGCTTCCAGCTCATCAACTTTAGTTCTATTATAACAAATCAAATCATCTGGAATGCCTAGTAGATCTTTTAGCTCGTAAATGTCATTTTTTTGAATCGAAAATTTGCATAGCATTCACTTTCATCCAACAGATCAAGCTCAAATGATGGGTATTTCCATTAAGGGAAGTCGGGATTTTTCGATGTATTGACATCATACAGCAATAGAAAATCTTCATAACTCAAAGAATCGTCATAATTTGCAAGTAAAAGGGCTTCTCTTACTTCTCTGAAGCCAGGCATTTTCAATTACCTTATGATTAAAATTTTGAGGCTACCAATTTTGTTTACATTTTTCGCGCGATTTTTTTCTGTTTTGCTTAATCCCATCTATCGACGGCAGTGATGATGAGGAGGCGGTATACACCGAATGCCGTCACAAAAACCACCTTCGCCTTAGCTTTAAAGTCATTATTAGGCGCCCAGGTGGCGTCACTCGCCACCCAAGTTCAGCTTGCGTTATGTCGCAGAATTCTTTAACCCGGGTAAACAAATTTTACAGGTTTTTAATCAAATGTGAGCTGAATCGCAGAAACGCTTAGTAAAATATATTTCCTCTGGATAAAAAATGAAAACATCGAAATACTTAAAATAACTTAGCGAAATCATCTTTTTTTCACATGCAGAAGATTTAACGCAGAAACAAATAGAAATAACAGAATATTTATTTATACGCAAAGTAGAAGTAACTTTGGCCGTTGAAAAAAAACTAAATATATCACTCTCTAAAATAAAAGTCGGACGCACAACGCGAATTAGTATTATAGACTAGTATCTCGCGTAAAATTTTTTTACGGCTTTAACTTCGAAACGGATGTGCAAGAATCCCCCGTTCCCGTGTGAGAACCCCGTGACGAAAATTTCAATTACGGAATCTGGGCTGGAAAGTGTACTGATGGTGTAGAGCTTGAAAAACTGATCAAAAAAATGTATGGGATCGTTTCGCTACGACCAACCACTGCAGAGATAACGTGGATTAAAGATTTTGATGACGTCATAGCCGCAGTACCAAATAAAATTTAGGCCCAAATGCTGCGTTACCCCATCGCCCGTATCGCAGACCAAAAAAACGTCAGTTATCCCAATTGGTTCTCGAGATATTTCCCCAAAAACGTCGCGTTCGATTGGGGTTGCAATGCAATGATTCCCCCGTGATGCGATCAAAATAACTGACGTCACGCCGCGTGCTATTATACTAATCGTCAATTGTCAATGGTCTAACGAAAAAATGACCACGATTAAGAAGATTTTGACCGTAAATTTTGACAAAACACAACACTCTCTAAAATAAAAGTGGTATGCACAAAGCGAATTAGTATAATAAGACTAGTATCTCGCGTAAAAGTTTTTTACGGCTTTAATTTCGAAAATAATGTGACGAAAACAGGTGACGAAAAATTAAATCACCGAATCTCAAAAAGAGACCGTGCCCATGTTGTAGAGCTCGAAAAACTGATCAAAAAAATGTATGGGATCGTTTCGCTACGATCAACCGTTACAGAAATATCGTCGATCAAAGATATTGATGACGTCATAGCCGCAGTACCAAATAAAATTTGTGCCCAAATGTTGCGTGACCCCATTACCCGTATCGCGAACCCTAAAAAACGTCAGTTATCCCTATTGGTTCTCGAGATATTTCCCCAAAAATGTCGCGTTCGATTGGGGATGCAATGCAATGGTTCCCCGTGATCTTAAAAACATCTGACGTCAAATGCCACGTGCTATTATACTAATCGTCAATGTGTCTTGCGTGGTCGAACTGCCGCTATATGACCACGATTAAGAAGATTTTGACCATTAAAAAACAAAAAAACAAACACTCTCTAAATTAAATGTGTTACACACGATTGCGAATTAGTATAAGTAGATAGACTGGTGTCCCGGGTAAAAACTTTTTACCGAACTTAACTTCGAAAACATTAGGTCAAATCCACCATTCCCGTGTACGTACCCCGTGACGAAAAAATAAATCATAGAATCGCAACTCAAAAGTTTACCCATGTTGTAGAGCTCGAAAAGCTGATCAAAAAAGTGTATGGGATCGTTTCGCTACGACCAACCGTTGCGGAGATATCGCAGATCAAAGATTTCGATGACATCATATCCGCTGTACCAAATAAAATTTAGGCCCAAATGATGCGTCACCCCATCACCCGTATCGTTGACCCCAAAAAACGTCAGTTATACCTATTGGTTCTTGAGATATTTCCCCAAAACGTCGCGTTCGATTTGGGATGCAATGCAATGATTCCCCGTGATCATAAAAAACTGACGTCAAATGATGCCACGTGCTTTTGGAATGATCGTGAAAAAAGTGTCTTTCGCCTCTATGTGGTTTTACGCGCACATAAGAGGACAATGACCGTAAAAATTAAACAAATATATCACTCTCTAAAATAAAAGTGGGATGCACAAAGCGAATTAGTATAATAAGACTAGTAACCCGGGTAAAACCTTTTACCGAGGTTAACTTCGAAAAAGATGTGTCAAATTCGCCTTTTCCCTGTGCGAAGCCCGTGATGAAAATTTTAATTAAAGAATCGCAACTCAACAGTGTTCCCATGTTGTAGAGCTTGAAAAACTGATCAAAAAAATGTATGGGATCGTTTCGCTACAAATAACTGTTGCAGAGATATCGTTGATCAACGATTTTGATGACGTCATATCCGCAGTACCAAATAAAATTTATGCCCAAATGTTGCGTCACCCCATCATCCGTATTACAGACCTTAAAAAACGTCAGTTATCCCTATTGGTTCTTGAGATATTTCCCTTAAAACGTCGCGTTCGATTGGGGATGCAATGCAATGATTTCCCGTGATCATAAAAATAACTGACGTCAAATACCACGTGCTATTATACTAATCGTGAATGTGTCTTGCGTGGTCTAACTACCGCTATATGACCACGATTAAGAAGGTTTTGACCGTGAAATTCCACAAAATCTAACACTCTCTAAATTAAATGTGTTGCACACGATTGCCGATTATTATAATAAGACTAGTATCTCGCGTAAAAGTTTTTTACGACTTTAATTCCGAAAAGAATCTGCAGAAATACGACGCGTTCCCGTGTGAGAACGCCCGTGACGAAAATTTCAATTACGGAATCGGGACTGTGAAGTGTACTGATGTTAATTTCGAAAATGTTTTCACGAAAATAGGTGACGAAAAATTAAAGTACCAAATCTCGAAAAGAGACCGTATCCATGTTGTAGAGCTCGAAAAACTGATCAAAAAAATGTATGGGATCGTTTCGCTACGACCAACCGTTGGAGAGATATCATCAATCATGTATTTTGATGACGTCATAGCCGCAGTACCAAATAAAATTTAGGCCCAAATGTTTTGTTACCCCATCACCCGTGTTGCCGACCCTAAAAAACGTCAGTTATCGCTATTGGTTCTCGAGATATTTCCCCAAAAACGTCGCGTTCGATTGGGGATGCAATGCAATGGCTCCCCCGTGATACGACAAAAATATTTGACGTCACCCCGCGTGCTATTATACTAATCGTCAATTATCAATGGTCTAACGAAAAAATGACCACGATTAAGAAGATTATGACCGTAAATTTAGAAAAAACACAACTCTCTCTAAGTTAAATGTGTTGCACACGATTGCGAATTAGTATATATAGACTAGTATCCCGGGTAAAAACTTTTTACCGAACTTAACTTCGAAAAGGATGGGTCAAAATCTACTTTCCCGTGAACGATCCCATTGACGAAAAAACTAATCACAGAATCGCAACTCAAAAGTGTACCCATGTTGTAGAGCTCGAAAAACTGATCAAAAAAATGTATGGGATCGTTTCGCTATGACCAACCGTTGCAGAGATATCGTCGATCAAAGATTTCGATGACGTCATAGCCGCAGTACCAAATAAAATTTGGGCCCAAATGTTGCGTCTCCCGTTCACCCGTATCGCGGACCCCAAAAAACGTTAGTTATCCCTATTGGTTCTCGAGATATTTCCCCAAAAACGTCGCGTTCGATTGGGGATGCAATGCAATGGTTCCCCGTGATAAGGTAAAAAACTGACGTCACGCCGCGTGCTACTATACTAATCGTCAATTATCAATGGTCTAACGAAAAAATGACCACGATTAAGAAGATTTTGACCGTAAATTTGAAAAAAAGCCAACACTCTCTAAGTTAAATGTGTTACACACGCACGCGGATTAGTATAAGTAGATATTTATTTATTTAGTAAAATAGATAATTTCTTGAGAAGCATAATTTGAGTCTCGATTTGAAGTCAAATTTAATCGACGTTAAGTTTTGCTAAAGCGTGGAAAGAACATAAATTCAGAAATATATATTGTATGAAACCAGCGGATTTCAGTGAGTTCCTATCATAACAGTCCTTAGAAATTTCCTCGGACTATTTACCTTCATGAAACTACTACTCGAACAGAACAGAAAGCAAACTTGCTGCCGTAAAAGACGAGACTGTCACTATGACGTGACAATTTCTTATTTTAGAAAACCTGACTCACGTGACATTGGTAAGTTGTCAGTATTGCTAAGTTGTTGACTGTTCCTGTATTGATAGTAGCAGGTACGTTTGAAAACAGGATCTCTCTGCCATAACTTCGAAAGCATTCAATGGTGTAATTTGAGACTTTTATATTGAAATCTGGTTTCCATGAGAACGTGAGGCTTGTTGCATCACTTGCAGTTAATTCCAAGGTAAACGTCAAAGTGGAATCTTAAAATAAAGTTAAGTATTATGTCAAAACAATATTTTCGATTTCAGTTAATGACAAGGTAAACGATCAACCTGACCTCGTTCACCTGGAGATGTTTATTTCACTGTTTACCATATTTATCAGTCAGAAATGTTCAAAATTGAGTTATACCTGCAGTAACAGCGATTATGAGAAAAATCAAACGAATAACCATCACCAACTCTCGGAATTTCATGTTGAAGT
Source organism: Turritopsis dohrnii (assembly GCA_027922465.2). Taxonomy (NCBI): domain Eukaryota; kingdom Metazoa; phylum Cnidaria; class Hydrozoa; order Anthoathecata; family Oceaniidae; genus Turritopsis; species Turritopsis dohrnii. The sequence goes on from BQMF02000397.1 coordinate 26,037, forward strand.
TTCGGATTATTGCTTTACCATCTATATAAAGGCAACCAGCAAAATATTATCTTTCATGTGAATAATTATGATTTACATGTTACCATCAAACCTGATATTTGGGAAGTCTTTCTCGCTTGATACAGTCACTACAATTTTGTAGTCAACACATTGCCTTTTTTTGTAAGGTTGAATGAGAAAAATATTGGTTCTTTTCTTGTTTTTTTAAACGAAGAGCAGATATCTTCAACAATGAAGATATCACATTTTGTTAGATAAATTCGATCTCTTAATCTTTCAGATCTACAAAACAGTTTGTTTCATTTTACTTTTCCATGAACTCATTATCGAATAGATGAGTGTATCTGTTTCTTAGGGCGTGTTCATTGATTTACTCATTATTTACTTCTTATTGGTAGACCTTTTATTTTTTGGTTCAGTATTGTAAGAAAAGGTATTTTCCATATCAAATCGTGAATTATCAGATCATTGACTGGTGAATTTCTTTTTTGCTACTTGCTCGTTTTGTTAGGAGATTTTTAAAACATGAATCGCTACTTCTGTATTCTTCATGTCCTCCATCTCACAGACTAAAACAATTTTACCACGAAAATAAACCATACTTTCTCTCAGATTGCTATTGAATCATGTTAAAAAAATAAGAAGTCCAGAATTTTCAGTAACTCTGATTAATAGCTACCCATAGCTCGTCCTGGATCCGAACCTTTTTCCAGCAAAAAGACATAACTTTTCAGCGGCTTTGAATTTTCGAGAATTTATGTAGAGGCACACAGCATCTGCTTTCAGTGGGAAATTTTACTCAAATACATTTGATTATGAGATACCTTTCCCAGTAATGGTCAAAAGTGTTTAAAACGTAAAGCGAAAAATGATAGTTATCAAAAATGTTTTTTAGTCACGTTTTATCAAAGAAAATAGAAATTAACATTCACCAGTTAAATCGAAACTCAAAAACTCATGAGCTACTCAACAAAGTTCTGTTTCTTCACGTTGTTGAGTTTGGTACACATTCTCACAAATCAACAAAACTCAGCTGTAAAAACACTTTCAAATCTTAAGTGGCATCTTAAAAATATTATGTTAAGTAAACGTTGATACTGGGATATTACTATTAAAAATATGTAATGATTCTTATTGCACAGTGAAGATATATGGAGTAAACAGTGTTTCATGTTTCAGCTTCACCTTGAGAATGAATTGTAAAACTTGAAATGTCGGAAGAAAAAAGACAACTTTCTAATCTTATGCAATACTATGGAAAAAACCTTATAACCATAACGATTAGAAAGGTGGTTATGTTGTTGCTATGCAGCATTATAGTTGATCGCTTGTGGAAAAAATCAAGATTAATTTCTGCATGTACATTCTAAGAAGGGTGTTGCAAAAAACCTTCCTTGCATTTTAAGGAATTTTTGTTGAATTCAAACATAGAAATACAAAAACGATTCAAAAAAAGTTGGTATTAAGCAAACATTCGTCTACAGCTGTTTTAATTTCACTTTTGACGAAGTTTATACAATTCATGTTAGTATTATATTGTTCCAATTGGTTTCAAAGTAAAAATGACCGTTCAAGGATTGATCGACAAATTAGTAAAACAGAATACTGATAACAAGTACATATTTCTTTTACAAAGTGTATACATAAAGCATATGAATCTGTGAAAAATGCTTTTCAGAAAAAATGTTTTAGAAGTCTTTTTCGTTCGATTTAACTTATGTTCAAAACCTAAAACATCAGGGCTTGTCACGATTGGATAAGGAGCTTTAGCAATGTTTTAACACGCTCCAAATAACATCCAAATTATCATAACTTGGTGAATCGTTTATGAAAATTGAAAAACATTCAAAACTTGGTCAAACTTTGGGCTGATCTTGAAAAAGGTGCCCCAAACAAAGCCAAATGACTAATGACTAAAAACAAATTACTGTGTGTACTTAATGCAGAATATTTGAATTGAAAATTAAAAATGGTTTTGTCTTTTTCTGCCTGAATTGTTTTTATTTTGCTATAAGCTTTATGAACACTTTAAGAACGCTTCACAGTCGTCAACTAAACGCTTGATATTGTCGTACTATTTCTTCAGTCCATTTTTTGATACGGTACGTCAGTTCCCATTATTATTAAATTACGAACAAGTCAGGATAGCTTTTTAATAGATTTTATGGTAACTAAAGCCTATTAACTTACATTTCGATCACGTGATAAAAACATTCGAAACACGCTTTGAAATAAACTTAAAAGCTAAGACAGATAAAGTTCACGAAAAGAACAAATAATTAAAAACAAAAATGAAATACCTGAAATTGTAAATGAAACTTCTACATAATGGAAAGGCTGCTACCAGATAATGATACTTTTTTCATAAAACAACATTTTTTACTGTTTTGAAAGCGAAATTGCACGTCATCATGAAAGTTATTTGAGTAATCGAAACTAAAACATCATTGCCAAATTACATAAAAGAAAATATAAAACTTTTTGTTGACATTTCAAGTCGTAAGTACATAAACTTTTTTTCGTGTCTTTTTTCAAGTTTTTATAGAAACTTATCAAAACATATTTCAATTTTGCTATACTGACAGTTTGAGATATATTTTACGTGCGTTTGTTTTCTGTTTTCATAATTTATTTTGTGATTTCACGAAAGAGTTTACTAGTCTTACAAGATGCAATCGTGCTGAATATAGTTTGTTTTTGAAAGAACAAGAAGTATATTTAACGCGGTCGTGTGTTGTTAGACAAGTAAAACATGTTTTTGTGGTTTTGTTGGTATCTGGCATTGTAGTTTTGAGGGCATTAGCAAGCGCGCAGTTTCATTTTAATTTCGGGTCAGTTCTCCACTTCATAACTGTTACCTTGTTTATATTCATCAAATTGTTTACAATATTGCAGCTGTAAGGAGGAGAGCTCTCAAAAAGTGAGTCATTTGTATATCGAAGTTTTTGTTTACTTAAAGCAAGCAATATTTCTGGCCATTTCTCTTTCTATTGTTTTACTGCAAATAAGGTATCCAGGGGCAACACACATTTAAATACGGCTATTAATTCAAAGTTTCAGTTGGTTCGAAGTGAAACTAAACCACAATCCGCAGTTAATCGATGTTGACAACATTTTTCACTGCAACAGAAACAAACAAGTAGGCATACCATATTTGATCTAAAAACCGCCAGGGCGCTTCTTGGCAAGTTTCCAGAATTTCTTAGGACGCTTATTTCATGGATGGTGCTAGTGAAGTTGTAGCAGAACATGCAGTTACATTATTTGTGCTGTAACTTATTTCGTGACAAAAAACTGAGGATGGAGACATAGAAAGTGAAAGATTTTACTTACTGTGAAAGACGAAATTAGCGCCGGGGGCGGTTATTTTAAAGTTTCCGCCTTTAGAGGGGGTGCTTATTCGACAGGGTCAATTATTCAAGCAGGAGCGCTTATAAATTCTTCATATCATGACAAGGAATTTGTATTTTTCAATATTTTTCTTCCTTAAAATAACGTCCGAAATGATGTCAAATCAAACAATACCTACATCTTTAGAATCGACAGCAAGGAAATCAAGAAAAGCTTGTATGCAAAAAAGACAACCGAGAAGAAGCCTTAAGTCATGACAAGCATTCAATTGGAGTTTTAAAAACGATGAAACTCTCGTTGGTCATATACCAACCTCTCTCACTTCATAAACTATTTCATGAAGAATAAAGATAAAAACTTTGTTTCAGCTTTGGTTGTCGGGCCAAGAAAACATGAAGCTGGACTAGTTGTTCCGGCAAAACTTACACAGATTTGCGGAAGGCAATAAATCTGTCAAGAGAGATTGTGGAAGTTAAGAAAAAATACGCACACTTTGAACTGTCTTTTGAGGGACTAAAATTATTACAACACTTTAAAATGAATATTTTTTGTTTTTTAATCGTGAAATAACACATTTAAATAACAACTATAATAACTATATTTATTATGTTTTGCCAAGCTCGAATAAGCGCCTTACCGAGGACTGTATGGACACAGTACTCTTATCACCGGGCGGCTATTCGAGCAGTGGCGGTTATTCGGCAGGAGACCCTAATTCCGTCATTTACGGTTTATCTATTTCTTCATCTTTGTTCCCGCCTTCGCCATCATTGGCGTCACCAGAATTTTCTACTTCTAGCATGCATTTTAAAGCAATCTGAGGATTATTGTTAGTAACAGTCCTGGGTGCCTAGGAAATGAAAAAAGTACTGACACAAATAGGGTAATTTATTATTTTACTGTGTAGAACCAACATATAGAAAGTTGAAAAATGAACTTGAATTTAGCAGATGTTATAAGCAAAACTATTGGGAACAGTTACACCTGGCTATCCATGGATGTTTGGTTAGAATTTTAGAACCATGGCATTTGAACGCACAGAAGTTTGTTACCTGCTTATGTCATCCCAGCTTATCTTCTTCGTGAAAACCGTTATGTTTGAACTTCCGTTTCATTGCCGAATTTCCTCTGATGGTCGATGGATTGTATATAACGCAAGCGGGATCAACCAAACTACACACTTTCATGTCGATTCCTATAATTATACATTTGAAATATGCAGAAAACATTTTAAGCATTGCCTTGAAGACAGGTTTCAAACTGATTTTGAATATCAATGTATGCATGTGGAAAATGAGATATCTTGTCCATATCCTGTTCATATTTTCAGTGAAGTTCGTGTCAGGCTGCGTGCAAGAAACATATCTTTTTCCTTGCTTGAAAACTTTACATCAGGAATTGCTGGTTCACCATTTCATAACTGCAGTTGTGATTGGAGTACACTACAACCAATTGTATTAACGCATCATAAACAAACATTACATTTCAAACACAATCCCAATATCAAACGAGGAGTTATGATGCAAATGAGAGATATTGCCACTTGTGATGGCGAAGAATTACAATGTAGTAGCTTTGGAAACAATATCTATCAGTACAATTGCAGGGTAACTTGTCAATCGTTGAGAATATGCGTTAAATCCCATATGAAATATTGTCGACACGGTGTGCAACTTTGTCGAAATTTTTATCAAACAATTGGTGTGTTGCCTAGAGCAGCAATAAAATGCATTGTTACAGACTATCTGATATTGACGTGGAAAGTTCCAAAAACTGTTCAAACTTGTGATCGAAATGAACTGAAGTACATATTGTTTGATACGAGTGATCAAGAACTAAAAAGAGGTAAAACAGATAAAAACGTGTTAATGAAACCAGTACCAACAGAAAGTGCTATTTCCAAGGTGAGTATGAGATTATGCTGCAATGAAGTTTGCACAAAAGTGACGAACATCTCGTGTTATCATAAACCCTCAAAATCAAAAGAAAAACGTAAATATGATATAGTTTTAATTGTTGGGGTCACTATAGCAGTTTTGCTATCAGTGATTTTAAGTGTTTCAATACTAAAGATAAAATATGAAAGACTACTACAATTTAAAGATGACAAAGCGATTCATCCTGCTATTGATAGACATATTAGTTTGGAAGAGATCGAGAATACTAAAGAGGAAGTTCTTGCCCCAAATGCAAACGAATATGAGGAGATCTCAACATATCAGTTAGCTGAGATGAAGACAGACTCGGAGAATACTGATAGTGATGAAGAATATTACACACATCTTAATACCACTGGTGGTCAATAAGTTATTTTGCTCCGTAACTTTTTACAATATTTGTTATGGCATAAGTTTTCCCTAGATTATTAGTCGCATTTATTTTTCTGTCTTCCAAACATCCAGTTAAAGCAGATAGCGAAAATAGCATATATGGCCAATCGAATTTTATTTGAGCAAAGATGACTTAAATATCATTGATAACACACTTATGTTGATAATCTGACAAATTCTTTGTATGATATAGGATCACTTGAAGATTTAATTTTATTAAAAGTTTATAGTTACAATTAAGGCAATTGTATTGAATTTATAAGAATTATATTATGATGGATGAAATTTTATCGTGAAGAATTCAATCTGAAAAGCGGTTCATATTAATAGTTACATATGCCTAATCACAAGTCACTTGAAGCATGGAAGGCAAATGAACGAGAGGAAAGACCACACTTCCATGAACAGTCTCAGCAAAAACAGTTTTATCGAATGATAACTATTGTATCAGAATTGAATTTGTTAATATGTGTCCATAGTAACCAATTAGAAGCTTCTATATGATTATAGCCGGTTCTCTCTTTGTCTGTGTGTTTGTTTGTCCGCCTGTCACGCAAAATGGGTTTTTTAATTTGTGAGACTAACTGTTTTATTTTATTTTGTATAACGTCAGCGTGGAGTTTTGCCTTTTTTCTGGCTGCTGAACTAATAGGGATAACGTTTTCTATTATTATTATTCATTTAATATTCCAAGAACCACCGTTGACTACATCAACTAGATACAAAGAGTTTTTCCGTTATTCCATTCCTATCGCAACGTATTAATATTTTCTGACTTCTAACGCTTTTGATCTGCATTAGTTTTTCACTTTGATACCTAATTCCCTCAAACGCCCGTTTGTTTGCACAAAAACGTAAGAACTACTGCTTTTTAAGAAAACATTTCGTTCTGACCATGGAAAATTCAGGAAGTACGGTAGTTTCGTTTCAATAGACAGCATTCGAGATCACTGAACACATTAGGCATGGATATTCAACTCAATTTTCTTATAGAATTTTTCTCAAGTCTTTGCACTGGACAAAAGATAAGATAAGCTCAGGATTCGTAGGATTTCGTGTTTTCTGTCAGTGCATATCTCCTTAAGCAACTGAAATTGGTTTCTGTCACAAAATAGTACAATTGTATATTTGATCAGCGCGCAGCAGCAGCTGATCTTTCATTAGCGTTTGTCTGTCCTTCCTTCCGTCCGTTATTCCAGAATTTTTGTCCACAGTTCTAGCCTGGATTCCTCCTTACACTGGAGTTAAGGCTTTTACTCGTTCCACATTGAACTTTGACTTAGTTAGGTAGCTAAGAATGGAGGCTAATCTTCAGTGAATGGTACGCCATTTTTTCTCAGTCAGTCAGTGCAGATGCAGTGGAAGATGTTTTTGTTTTCTGCAAGCTTTTTGAAGAGATGATTCAACAGAAATAGTAAATGATGGAAATAAATGATTTTAGTTCAGTGTTTTCTTAGAATGTTTTGTGGTATATTTTGAATGAACGTGTGTAAAACAGAAAAAAATATATATTTATATCTAAAAAAAACTGTCACTGATGTGTTTATTGTTTATTGATGATTGATAACAACAGTGTTACGATGATTAGTAATTAATTTCTTGGAAGAGTAAAGGATTGAAGCTGTGGCATTGGAGCAAAGGCGAAATTTTAACAGCCAGGCTGAAGACTCATAACTACTGACACTGAAAACACATGATGCGAACAGTCATATATGAAGGGAGCCCTTTACTTTATGTGGAGAAAAGTTAGTTATGTTAATTCAAAGAGTATACAATATATACAACAAAATCTGCAAGTAAAAACGTGAAGATGTGTATATACAACAAGAAGTTCAGAAAACCAACGTAATGTTTTAATACACCAGGATTGAGACAAATGATAATAACATGAAAGAATCTGATTGAGAGTGCTTCCTAAATAGAATTTACTATGAATGAATTCCATGATCACATATATGAACTGTTTCGATACCGCTGTATTTATGCATGAATTTTATTTCTTTAAAATTAATGTATACTGTTAATTTTTCTAATTACGAGCCACCTTTTATTATAAGCTTAAATCAAAAAAAATTCCACCATAACATTCTGTAAATTAAAAACTATACAATTCCTGGCTGTGTTGTCAATCAAGCCACAACACAAATGTCTGCTTTCAGCAAATATGTATAAGTGATTTGCTTATGACTGTATATTTTTATTACCGAAATCTGTTTATTTTTTATTTCATATTTTTTCCTTTGGGATTTAGGAAGACTATAGCCATCTTAAATCCCAATAGATTCCAGTGGCGTAAATGAGTTAAGCTTAGGGCAGGTGCATTTTTTCATGTATATTTTTGGGTTTGGAATATACAATAGACCTTTTCAGAAAATACGTCAGAGCAGATCTTACCTCGCTTTCAACCCAAATAATAGTGGCATTTGTGTTGTTTTTGAAAAGAAATGATACCGGAGAGGAAACCTTACACAAACTTTTTTATGATTCTTAATTACGCAAGTAATTAAAAACCTTAGAAACGAGGCAAGATCTGCCGTGACGTAATTTCCCAAAAGGTCTATCGTAAAGCACCATGTCAACAAATGCACACAGCTATTTTATGCAATTTTGTTGTCAAAAAGTTAATGATTTATATAAATTTAGTAAAAAGACTACTTGCTAAGAGAAAAGGGCAACCTAAATCCGAGGGCGGTGCGATTGCACCCAACACACCCCACCAGATACGGCACTGTATTTATCACTAACAGTATGTTTAGGAGTTCTTATTCTGATGAAATAATGTGTGTGAACATATATATTTTTGAACTAAATAATGTTTAATCTGAATACTTGAGTTTAATTCATTCTAAGCCCATATTTTTTGTTGAAAATAACTCTCTTTTTTCCTAATTTGGAATGTAATGTGAGTAGAGTTTTTAGTAGAGGTTTATGTTTGCCTTTGGCAGTTATTTGGTTATATGTCTCTCCCAAAGTATATTTTTAATACTATTATATATTCACTGTAGTAGTAAGGTTAGGTAAGAGTGATTCTCTTTTGATCTTTTGTAAACCTGTATACAAATTTGATTGTATAATTTTGTAATATGTTATTGAGTTACAAAAGGAACTGTTCTATTGAATAACATTGTTTCCCGTAATTTTATGGTACAGTAGGGTAAGGGATTGGAAACTTGTCAAGCTTATACATTTATTATGATGAAAGTGTCTTACATATTGATGCAGTTGCTGATGTGTTGTTTCTTTCTCTTGGACAGAATTATAAGAGAAACTTTATCATTTTGACCATGATTACCTTCGTTCATAATAAATTCAAAATAAGTTCTTTTGTTTTTGACTTTAGGACACCCGTGGTGTCCTATAATTTGGACCAAATTTCGAAAGTTCTTCAATTTTCATGAAATTTTGCACGGATCACAATTGAAAGGTGCTGATTTCAAATTTGACAATGATTTTGTCAGGTTTGACTATAATTGGCCAATTTAGGCCAAATTTGGACCAAATTTCAAAAGTTCTTCAATTTTCAGGAAAATTTGTGCAGAGCACAATTGAAAGGTGCTGATTTCAAATTTGACAATGATATTGCCAGGTTTGACTAAAATTGGGGAATTTAGTCCAAATTTGGACCAAATTTCGAAAGGTCTTCAATTTTCTTGAAATTTTGCACGGTTCACAATTGAAAGGTGCTGATTTCGAATTTGACAATGATTTTGTCAGGTTTGACTAAAATTGGCCAATTTAGGCCAAATTTGCACCAAAGTTCTTAAATTCTTCAATTGTCACAAAAATTTGCACAGATCACATTTGAAAGGTGCTGATTACGAATTTGTCAGTCATTTTGTCAGATTTGACCAGAAATGGGTAATTCGGGCCAAATTTGAATCAAGCTTAGAAATTTCCGCAATATTCATAAAAATTTCTACAACTCACAATTAGAAGTTGCCGATTTTGAATTTGCCAGTCGTTTTATTAGATTTGAACATAATTTGGCAATTCGGCAACGTTGTATTTTGAGACTAAATAATGCATCGTTGTGTTACGTCCTGAAGTCTTCAAGCCAAGCGGCTTCTTGTATTAAATTCAATTCCACCCTGATAAGTAAGGACAACATTTTTATCAGGGTGACTTGGTTCATTTTTGCTGAATTATGCTATGATAATTATTTAGCGAAATGATGCTGCTTTGTCTAGTGCGCTGATCTTCACGCCCTCTGGCGTCTTGTTTTATTTTCATTCACAGGTTACATTCTCACCAATACTACAAATTCTGTGGAAATATCTTTGTTCATTAAATCTGTAGCTGGCAATGTATCTCAAGTGTATAGTTTTTGTATACTTTTTAAAAGAACAATTTTATAGAACACAAGCCTGTAATTTGAACAAAATAAGAACAACCTGAGGTTAAAGTCGTTGTTCCGCAAATTAAGAAAAATCTATATATTAATAGCCGATTCTCTGTTTGTTTGTAAGTCACACAAAATGGTAGATGTGAACTGCGAAAGAAATCGGGGAGTCAGCAATGTAAGATCACACATAAATTATTTCCCTTCTTGTGCGCGACGTCAGTGTGAAACCATTGCATTGAGACCCTAATCGAATGCGACGTTTCGGGAAAATTATCTCGATAACCAATAGGGATAACTGACGTTTTTTGGGGTCCGCGATATAGGCAATGGGGTGACGAAAAATTTGGGTCTAATTTTTTTGGGGGAAGGGTCTGTGGCGTCATCGAAATCTTTGAACGATGATATCTCTGTAACGGTTGTCGTAGCGGAACGATCCCATACATTTTTTTGATCAGTTTTTCGAGCTCATGATGGGAACACTTTCGGTTGCCAATTCCTTAATTTTATTTTTCGTGAAGTCAACCGACGCTGAACATGGGCGGCGAGCGACGCCGCCTTGGCCGCTATCTATATATTAATAGCCGATTCTCTGTTTGTTTGTGCGTTTGTTTGTTTGTAAGTCACGCAAAATGGTAGATTGAGTTGTGAGAGTGATTATTTTATTTTATTTTGTGCGAGGTCAGTGTGAAACCATTGTATTGAGACCCTGATCGAATGCGACGTTTAGGGAAAATTATCTCGGTAACCAATAGGGATAACTGACGTTTTTTGGGGTCCGCGATGCAGGCCATAGAGTGACGAAAAATTTGGGTCTAATTTTTTTGGGGGACGGGTCTATGACGTCATCAAAATTTTGATCGACGATATCTCCGAAATGGTTGATCGTAGCGGAACGATCCCATACATTTGTTTGATCAGTTTTTCGAGCTCTACAACATGGGCACACTTATTATTGCCAAATCCTTAATTTTATTTTTTGTGAACCCAACGCAGGCTGAAGGTGGACATGGGCGGCGAGCGACGCCGCCTTGGCGGCTTTTACTATATTACTGAAATTTCCATAAAAAAAAAACAAAATGAGGCTGACATTTGAAAGTGAAGAACAAAAGAAGAACAATTCAGTTTGAAAAAGGCTCCGAAAATAAAAACAGCCAGCCTCAGGTCAGATTTTTCTGGTTCTTATAAAAAAAGAGTGCATATATGCCTATACCATAGATAAGATGGCATCAATAAATGCAAAAAGACATGCACAGACTCAATAATGGTGAATAGGTTTTAACGTGCCAAGCCTTGTTTTTAAATACCACAATGGTATTTCAGTAGTGGTATGAGATACTATTTAGTACAAAGCTACAACACATCGAGTCTTTTTCTGAGAAGGATTTCAAAAGTATATATTATATTATATCGCTAGTAATGCAAAATAATAACACCTCTGATTTATACATAAACAGATGTGGTAGCAACCAGTATCAAATAGTCTGGATCTAAAGGCATTTCGCAATCTGATTGGCCTTGTAGAAAGTTATCATGATTTTCTAATTCGCTTTACTCAACCGGAAATAACCACATTTATTTGCTATATCTGGGGACAAGAAACAAAGATTATCTTGTAGCAGTGGTGTCATGTTAGCACGGTGAACCTTCAAAATACATTTATCTTATTTTAGTATTTCTTTCAGCAGATTACAGTGACATGGTTTGGACTGCGGCATCTACAAAGACTCAGAAAAGATAATGATGTTCCTCCTTTCTTTATGCATATTCCTGTGATCTGAGTAGAAAATGGAGCTCTTTGAATATAAATACAACATTTGACTTTCACTAACAACAATCGAAACTGCGCCGGATACGAAAAACCCCCTCGTGGGAGAAAGCGTACTCTTGGAACCATGCTGCAGTTACTAGCTCGCCAAGGTTACGAGCAAAACGAAAACATATGTGTATAATAGTTAATTTCGATAGTCACATATATGCTGGATATAGTCATTCTGTTTCTTATAACACAACATCTTTAAAGGAAGTTTAACTTTACCGGTTCGAAGCTAATTGACATGTGACTGTTTTCGCGCCGTTTCCCCTTTTTACACTGAAGCCACGTGACTTGTATTCACTTGAAATAAGACCCTGAAATAAGACCCTAGTTATATCTAATAAATTCAATTATTTTCGAATTCGCTTTGCTCAAACAAAATTAACCTCATTTATTTGCTATATCTGGGGACAAGAAACAAAAACCATCTTGTAGTAATGGTGTCAGCTTAGCATATGGAAAAAAAGTTAGGGACATAAAGCATGAAGAAGAAAGAGAGAGAAAAAAAGTTTTCTGTAAAGAATCTAATAAACCTCACGATTTCGACACATCTAGGTGTTGCACATCATCTTCAATGTAACTCTCTTTGAATTTTTCGGATTGCCATCTTCCATGTCTTTTAACCAAACGATTTGGCACATCATCATTTGTTGCAGCTGTGGCTCCACCTGAACGTAGACTGTAAAGTCCGAAGTGCTTCTTGTCCAGACCGATGGATTCCAACAAATCTAAAAGATCTCGAGCATTCTTGTGCAACTTAGAGGAGTATTTTGACTCTGCAATAAACCAAGTTTGTTTTTCGAAGACACAGATGTAGCTCTGAATAAGTACAACTCAGAACTGCTGTCTGATAACCCAGCGTGTTCTAAGTAGATTTTCAGGTTCAGAGCGGAGCAGATTCGCGAGTCATGTCCGCTGATATAAATCCATTTACAATCTCTAAAGATGTCAGTTTTGCTTTTTTCAATAAACAAATTGATATACTGGTTGGAAAAAACAATGTCGGATCTTTTTAGGTTACATATTTCGCTGTACCGAAAAACCGCAGAAATCCAGGAAAACAGATATTCATCGTCCTCATTTTACTCAGATTAGTATCTTTGCTAATGAGTTTTTCGTACAGCAGATGAAGATGGGTCACAGTGATTGGTTTTTTCTTCTTTACTACGTGTTGACAGATACGATTTGCTTCTCTAGCATGTTAACTACAAGAACATTTTTACATGTGTCAGTGTAGCCTAGCGTTTTATGGCAGAACTTGATCGAATAGAATACCCCTTCGATTTTTGGAAAGGAGCTGTCCAGTTGGATGAGGTTGAGAATGAATAATGCCACGATAAGGGCAAATGCCGGTAATTTGGAAACAAAAACTTTTTTAAACCAACTTTTCCAAATAGAAAAGCTTTTTAATGGTGTTATTAGTTCTGTGTTGACCAATATATTCAGGTATTACTTGAAACAATGCCTGCAAAGATTCATTTTCAAGCTTTATTTTAAGACGCTCCTTGAAGAGATCTATAATTAAAAGACAGAATTGGAAAATTGAAAAGAAAAACAATTTATCCAGTGGTTGCCTTTTTTAACTACCTATCTTCATTCTGCAGTTTGCGCAGTGGTTACCTGCTTTTAATTACCTGCCTTCATTTGGCAGTTAACCCAGTGGTTTTCTGTTCTTTGCCACTTCTACCATATGTATCTTCTACAGTAGGTTGCTTAGTGGTTGAATACTCTAGAACTCAATTTTAAAAGCCATGATTTTAGTGTTGCAATTTGGCGAGCCGATATAACAGTTTGCAGTTACTTGAGAAACAGGGAGATTATTATTGTTATCGAAAATTCTAAAATCTGTTACGTAACTTTGAAAGGAATTTAATGTCGTGGAAATTAACGGTCAGAATGAGGCTGACTTCCAATATGGAGATACGAGTGTTCCTGAAGCTTTGCATGTTTTAATTTGTTTTAATACTTTTGGGATCAGAGAAACTGGAGGAAGTAATAAATTGTTTTCATTTTTCCAGGAAACGGATAGGTGATCGACATGTTCGGCTCAAGGGCAGAAAAATTTTGAGTTAAATCTTGTGATTTTTTTATTATCCTCATCTGCAAATCTGTCTAACGGCTCAGTTTGTCTACAAAGGAAATATCACCTCTAGGGATCCATTGAATTTTGAAGTCAATACAGTGTTGTTCGCAAATGGCAAAAGTATTTTCAGCAATAAATCAGGTTTCATACTTCCAGATTTCGAAATATTTGTACACGCATGGTTGTCGGTGGTCCATAGAACCGGTTTCCTTCTCAAGAAAGTAGAGAAGGATTCTAGGGGGAAACAAATATCATATACACCAAGTAGCTAAAGTGCTTCAAAACTTCTGAGGAAGAAAATTGTTTAAACGAAAATACAGACCTATCACTGCTGTAATTGGTCAGCGCGATAGCAGCTGATCTTTCATCAGCATTCTGTTCATCCGTAATAAAATTTTTGTCCCTAGTTGTAAGCTGATACCACTCAACTAAGGAATAAAGGCTATTTGTTGATTGTGGCTTAATTCAGAACTGTTTAGCAAAAACAAATTATAACTATTTAATCAGGGTCCTGCAAATTTGAAATACATGCATACACAGAGGGAAGTTTGTTTTGTGTTCCCTATGGTGCCATGTCAAAGGAAATACAGACAAGTGAAGGAATTCTTATTATTATCGCTGTATATTATGAGTGATCATGTTTATGACTGTATGTAGTGATCCTGCGATTAGCTAGCTGATTTCGTGTTTAGTGTTGTTGGATTAGACCTTAATGGAGATACGAGAGCTCTGCTGCCTCCAAGGGCCTATTTTATATTGTGTATGAATATGTTGTTTGTGATCCGGTTTTTTAATTCCATCCACCGAGATTTCAATGTTGACCATGACTATAAACAACTAGAAATTAAATTGAATTGCACACAAAAATGGATGACAAATATATGTGCTCTAATGTGTGGTGTATATAAGCATTTGTGCTATTGTCATTAATAGTCATCCAAGTAACGTGAAAACATCTTTAAGTGTAAGAAGCATTTTATTACCTATTCTGTGTTTGTTGATGTAATAGTAACAAGAGGCCATGAGGCCTGAAGGTCAGCGCTTTCAGCAAAGTTGAAAAATGTTGGGGTGCAAAACAAAATCAGAAACATTTTTGCTCTAGGAAGGTCAAAATAGCAATTTCTGAGTGATAATTAAAGTGATAGCGATTAATGGACAGTATACTTCACAAAATTTCATGCAGACTTTGATTCTCTTAATCATATAGAGTTCAAAAACAAACTTTTCTCTGCACAGATGAATTCCAAACAGGAATGACTGTATATTAAAAATAAGTGACAATATTAATAAATACTGACAATACAAATACATATGTTAAAAGAGGTTCAATTTTTTCGCAAATGCATTTATTTCAATGTTGATTTCTTTCTTTACTGACACGTCAGCTTTTTGGTTTGATTTTGTGATGTTGTCATGTAATAATTTTTTGTAATCGCTTTTCATTTCGTGGATGTTGTTGGATTTATCGGCAAATACCAACATATTCTGTGATGATTTAATGCTGTTTACATCGACATTCAAATTCAGTAAGAATCTGTTGGGATGTTCACGGAACTTTATCTATCTAACCATTTCGTACAAAACCCACAAGTAGTTCATGTTGTGGTGGTGTAACATGCTTTGAAACTAAATGTTTCTCTGGCGTCGTCATTGTTGTCAACATCGAGTTGATGTTGACAACAATGACGACGAATGTCGTTTTTCGCAAAGATATGGCTTTCCATCTGGTTCGTTTAATAAAGCTTAGACAATACAAATACAAATATGTTTTCGTCTTTCTCCATTGAAAATAAAAATAAAAGAAAACTGCCGATTATTTATAAGATTAAGAACATAAAATTGCTAACCATCCATGCAGGACAGAGTAAAAACTAATAGACGACACAAAAACTAAACAACAAAATTAGAAAAATAATTATAAACAAGCGCCACAAGGCACAAAACGGTATAGCAGCTACCTTAACATCCTGTCAGTGTTAAATATTTTCAAAAACGTTTGAAATCACTTTTAAAATTTGGTGTAAAAATGCAGTTTTCATTCAATACTTGGTACTCCTATATGGAAGCCACACAAATTTTAAACGACGCAATGGTGGTTGCCTTATTCTAGAATAACGCACAATGCATTTAACACGAAGGAAAATAGTGAAGAAAATTAATACGGTTGAAGACTATTGACCTAGATTTTCTGATAAAAACAATGCGAATTTTTCATATGACCTTATACGTCATATAACACTACACGAAATCTAAGTAAGTGAGTAAGTTACCGACAGTTTTTACTGGTGGCCGTATAGAATGTTGAATTTTAAAAATTTAAAATTTCGCGCTATATATGGAAGTCTATTGTATGATTTCCATATATTGTAAGCCCATCATCTATCGGGCAAATTGTTTTGTCCTTGTAGGTAAGCATTAAAGTCTTAAAAAGCTTCAATCAATACTTTTTCTTCTGGAAAAGTAGAGCATGAGACAAGAATACAATGTCCACAAACTCATTGCTCATAAATAGAAAACTACAGAGCATACTTTAGCTTATCATGTTTTATAAAACACATGTGTGGATGTCATAGATATTATTATACAATTCATAAAAATTCAAAAACATATTTATTCACCTAAAATTGATTAAGCTCTGAAAAAAAAAGAATAAATGAGAAACGCTAGATAACAAACACTTCTTAAAAATAAAGTTTCTCAGTTTTCCTAATTATGAAGAAGAGAAGAAATTAGCCTAAATCTTTGACTGACATATTTGGCTTTTCTGAATGTACATAACCATAGAAACTAGATGATTTACATTACTCTTTCCTTGGAATCTGGCATATTCTCAAAATACTTCAGCAACATGATTAAGATAAAAACTGATTAGAAAGGTCAAAAATCTTTAATTGTGATAAAATCCTGTGATGTGAATCAAGACTAAAAAAACAAAAGAAAAACTAATTGATAGCCTTGTCTGCCAACTATGCTGATATTTTGTTTTTCTGCCTAAATAATTTTGATACTTATGCAATTGTAAAAACTGGCAGGAAATTACTGCCATAATCAAATTATGTAAGACAAAAAAATTTGATTTACTTGAAAATTAGAAAAAAACAGGATATCATTGAAAACTGACAAAAAAAACAGGAAAACAGGACAAAAACTAAAAAACAGGAAAACAGGCTCTATATGAACCCTGACAGGTAACTTAACCCAGATATAATGAGCAACACCCAGTTTTATGTTGCAACTTTAAATGTCAATCAACAAATTTCAATTTACATAGCAGATTCTTGAATCCGTCACATGTTCCTTTCAAATGAATGATAAAAAACATGATAGTATAGTCTCTAACCACATATATGCTGGAAATGCCAGACACGTCACATTTGTTACTCCTGTCTTGGTTCAGCAGTTCCATTGTTTCAAGTACATATACCAGATATTCCACGACCATATAGTGATTCGTCTTTATTCATAAATTGATATCAATTACTCTTGATAATGCCTTATACACCTGAAATAGTAAAACCAACAAACAAATTATTAAGAACATAAATTTCCCATTCATGATACTGAAAGTTAGCAAAATCATTTATATATTTAACATTATTATGTAATTATAAGGGCAAAACTCCAAAATCAAAAAAATAGTAGAATGTGATATACATTATGATCTGTATATATATTAATTACGTAACTATCATTATATTTTATTATTACATTACATGTAAAGTTATAACAATTACACAAAAACAAGTTAACTGATTTGTTTCTTTACTCTCCATAAAGAATTTGTAAGCTGTATACCGTGACGTTTATAACTCAAGGTTTTGGATGCGGCGTTTAATAGAGGGAGGCGTTCATTAGAGGGCGGCCTTTATTACAAAATGAAAAATTGGACAGAAGCAAACTTGAACAATAATGTTTCCTTATCCTTAAAATGGTAAACAAAAGATTGTGTAAAAATGTGTTACACAAAAGATACGTTCACGAAAATGTGAACGTATCTGAAATGTTGTCTTGTATGAGATGAAAGCTTTTTTATAATTCTTGATTAGCCTGTTTTCTAATAAACACCGCTTTTCAAGATGCGGCGTTAAATAGAGGGAGGCGTTTATTAGAGGGCGGTGTTTACTACAAATGTTCCGCTATAAGTGCGGCGTTTATCAGAGGGCGGCGTTTACGAGAGGGTGGCGTTTATTAGAGGAAATACGATATAGCTATTTTTACCTTCAGTTATTTCTCTTGAAGTTATACAGTTTCACCCAGACACACGTATAAATGTAAATACTGCAACAGAGTTTGCTAATATTGAATTCCAAATCAGAGAATATTTTTCAATATGGATGGATAAATCTTGTTTAGATTTTTTGTTGTTAAACAGTCCAATTTAATCACAAAAAGCAACTAAGATTGTACCCTTTTAAATAGATTAATTCCATGATGATATATACTGTTTTGATGTCTCATGGCATTGATTTAGACATTAGAAATGATAAAAGCCATTTTTTTCTGCACACACATTCCCTGTCAGCATAAAACGTTTATATGGAACATGCAAATCATTTCCTATGAACAATAAATAAGCTTGCAATAAGAATTCAAAATGGGTAATAAAAGGACCTCTTATGAATATACTTTTCTGGGGCAATAAAAGTAACATTAGATTTTATCATTTTCATTGAACTTTTATGTCTTGTTTTGTCCTGTGTGTGGAAATAAAAACAGTTAATTGGATCAAAATACAACACTAACTTGAAAAAAGATAAAAAGGAATGGAGAAGAAATAACAGTTTTTTATTTTATTCTTCATAGATTGTGTATATTCTCATCTATAAAATGTTCAACTTACAATGTTTCATTTTCGCAGTTTCCAAGTTGGAAGTTCATAACAAACCTCAGAGCATTCGGAACATTCCCGGGGAAAAATGTCTACTTAACTCATAAAAGCAACTACTTTGTTCTTCCCGCTACCGTATAGATCAACAATTTTACCCTAAAGCTACACACTGAACACTTTTAGGCTTGATCAATCATATTAATATCTGCATCAGAATTTGCGAAAATTAAAGGTAAGCGAGAAAACTAAGATTTTTGGTATGCACTGTAAGAAATTTCAGCCATTGACGGCAGACGAACGCATCTCTCTGATGACAACATTTGATCTTGCCAAACGAGCTCCGTTCCGCATAACTCCACTCCGCAAAAAAACCAAAAATATTACAAAATATGTATATATATACCTTACATGGATTAATTTTCGCAGAATTATTCAAAATCGAGGCCATCCGCGAAAATTTATCTACGCAAAATTTTTATATTTCCAACCCGCAAAAATTAATCCACGCAGAATTTTCCTTTTTTCCACCCGCGAAAACTAATCCAGAAAGAATATATCACTGCTTAAAGAATCGGAAAATTTTTGATTGGTTTAGAAGCAGGAGAAAATATTGACGAAAAAGTTTTTTTTGTCTTTTTTATGTAAACAGAAGAAAAAACTAATATCAATATGAAATACAGCACAACCCTGTAAACCCGGACCTTTAAAGGATTGTGAAAAACTTGCCGATTTATCGGAAGTGGGACCATCAGGGTTAATACTTATTCGGAGTATCCAACTTAAACAGTGTCCGAGATAATACAGGGTTCTACTGTATATTATTAATTCACAATGAGAAACGAAAGTACTTTTACTTAAGTTATACGCAATATGCTTTACAGCATAATATATCTTGTGTTTTTAGAGTTCTTCTGTAAAACCATTTTTATCTTTTATGTCTTTTCTTTTTGGTAAAGAACCTAAAGGTGATTACTGCATACTTTTCCTGTGTTTATTTTACGATTTTAAGAGTTTGAAAATTTATAAAAACACCATTTAACTGAGATACATAGCCCTTTATGATAAGAAGAAATCCGTCACAAACAAGTGGTAAATTTTTGTCTATTAGTGCACCACAAACACTATTTCCACACAAAAAACCATATTTGTTTTCTAAACAATTAACAGAAACTGTTGAATCAACAATGGATACTTCTCAAGAGAGTTCAGAAAACATCAAATAGGTTACTTTATTTAAATTCCTATAGATTTTGCTTCCATTGTCCAAGATAAAATCAAGATCAAAGGAGTCCCAATGACCTGGGTTTTCAAATGATGCAAAGCAACTGAAAATAATGAGCAGCAAGTGCATTGCTTTCTTGCAATTTCCCCAAGTTTGTTATTTCCCTGATGAAAAGAACCTTGTTTGTGTAATCTTTGCAAATAACGTCATTACAGCAAAATATTTACAACTGGCTTTAGTTCTCTTGGCTTGGCTTTTTCTCTGGGCTATCTATCTGACCTAGCACTATTATACTTCGTTTCAATCTTTCTCTCTTCTGAATGAATAATAAAACAAAAAGGGGAACTCTTAGTAAAATTGTTGTGAACTTTCAATCCAAAATGTGTTTACGACGAAAGATAAACTCTAGAATAATGAAATTTTGTAGTATGGAGAGCATAGACTTCTACCATCTCTCTAATATCGAAAGTACATTTGTTACTGTTTGTGTGTTTGAAATCATAGAAATAATACGACCATGCATCCCAAATGGTATTGCTGCTATATTTTTCAAAAGTAAAAAGGAGAAAGAGTTATATAAAAAATGGAAATATCAAAAAACCTTCATATTTTTCAACCTCTTATTCTCGCGCCAATAAGTATGGATCTCCATAATATAGAGCCATAATAAAATTGTAAACTTCACGGAGACAGAAAAACGCGAGGGTGTTTTAATACGGTATTTTCGCTTCGCTGCTATACCGTAATAAGTGAAGAGGATTATTGATTCCATAATAGGGAATTTGTTCGAATGGAAAGATAACATGTAAACATGTGCGTGGGTGTGTGCTTTGATTGATGATAAAATGCATTACAATTAACACAGAATATCATTAAGTCATATTTGAGTAGGGCACAATGCACCTTCACAGGTAATTAAATTCTTTACTTCCAAAATGTTGTCTGTTTATTTGGGTGATGACCAGGGATTTTCATTCTATTTTGTGATGTGCATCTAATTTAGCTTTTAGTTCGAACAGGGTATAAAAGATAAAATCTGAAGTTCGTCTAAATCGATGGATATCACTGTTGTATAAACAGATACAAAATAACAAATGGTATGCATATATAATAGGGTATGCAATACCCTTCTTGCTTGGAGGTAGCAGAGCTCTCACATCTCGATAAAGGTCTGTGACCATTATAATAACACAAAACACAATGTGTGCAAGATGTTCGTATTTGAGTCATTTATGATAATGAGAAGTGGGATTTCCGACTTTTGAAAATAGTCGGAAATCAAATTTCTTCACGATTCCGGACGAAAGTCTCCCATGCGCAGAAGCGCATGCGCAGTAACTACAAATATATAAGGCATTTCAAAATTGAAAACTTCCTCTCGCATTGTATTGTAACGTAAGGTTCATCAAACTAAACATGAACAAGGAGCTAGCCAAGACCATCCAAAATGTCGTTAGGAAGGCAGTGGGCGAAGTTATGGAAACACAACACGCTTCCATAGATAAAATGAGAGACAGATTGGAAAGAAAACGGAAGCACGACAACATTTCGTTTGACAACGCTGGAAATAGAGATCAGTACCAGCACAACAAAGAAGTTCTGGAAACCCTCGAGGAGGTAGACAGTCATTTAGAAGAAAAGAATATCGAAGAAGCTAAAAGAGCATTGGAAAAGGGTAAGAAGCTATTAGAATTTAAGGTGAAATGTATACGAATCGCTGATAGGGAGGGTTGGTTAACTGTAAAGAATTTTACGAACGACGAATTAGTATCTGACGACGAACAAGAAAAGCGTTTAAAAAAGGCTATCCGTTCTGCTACATCTTCGAGAGAGAAGTATTTCAAAAAGTCCAAGCAGACTTCTTCTAACCCAGAGAACTCTAAAGATGAAAGATCGCGCGAAAAAGCAAACGTTTATGACGATAAGAGAAGGATGGATGATGTTATTTGCTATAACTGCAAGAAAGATCGGTCACTATTTGACCCACTGTCCTTTCTCCCCAAGTCGTGAGAAACTAAAAATACCCAGGATCGAAAAGAATAGACGTTGAAACTTTATTATTGGGATAGGAGCAAATATTACATTGAGTTACAAAACTTTAAAAATAAAAAGCTAAACGATTTATATTTTAATTTCTATTGACTTTGTGTTTTACAACTACATTAGAAAGATACTGGGAATTTGAGGAGGACCTAGGAGGATAGAAAAGAGAAGGAGAAACAACTCAAATTTAAAGCCTATTCAAACTATTCAAATTTTGCATTGTTTTTAAATTGAATAGAAACGTAAGCGCGATGCGCTCGTCCCAGTTTTTTCCGCGCAAAAATGATGAAGTTCTATTTTCTCCTAATTGAAGCCTATATCAAAAATATACTAATTTATCCCCTGAGAGACCACTATTAAGCTTTTATCTATTGAAAATAGACCGATATGTCCCTCACTGTGGGTTTCAAAACATTCGGCGTCAAAAACCCGAGAGGAAATTTATAAAAATCGCCATTTTGAGCTTCGACAGGAAGGTGCATGTGCTCTCACTGATCATGTTTTTTTTTGAAGAAATACTTGTGCGTGTGTTTTGCGTGATTTATATAATCTTTCTTATGAATTTATCTGTCAGTTTCTTTTTATTTGAACAGTTTTGATGCAGGATTACGTAAGTTATAAGGATTTGTTTCACAGTGTTTTTACTGTCGTTTTCTTAATATATTTTGCATAAATTAACTTTCAAAAATTTTACTCAGTCAGCATTATGTTTTTACTTACAGCTCTCTGTAAAGCCTCTCTGTTATTACTTTTGATTAATACTGTTTCTGTTCTCCAGGAATTCTTTTGAGAAATATTTGTTGTATATAGTTAAAAAATAAAAAGTTGGTTGCTCATGGATTTGTCACTTTTAGGTATTTCACAGTGTGTTGTTGCTAGCCACTGGCAACTTGGTATATTGTAAATGCATATTTTTCCCTTTCCTGGAGCATATAATCTAGAATTGATATTGTCAAAAATTATTAAAAAAGAAGAAAAAAACGACCATGAAGGAGTGTTTTGGTGTAGTAGTTGAACATGAAGAACCAAATGTATACCCTCAGTAACCTCTGTAGTAGTTAGTAGCTTCGCAAGAAGAGTTCAAAGGATTGAATCACAACAACCTAAGTATGTTGGGGATGCTCCTGAATTTTCAATACATGATGATTCGTGTGATATCTGTTTTGTGCCTGCTAAAACATCATTAAGATTAAGTGAGAATTAGTAAACAAACATAGCATTTCTACAAGAACAGCAAGACCACGGAACTGGTGATTTTAAAATTGACTCAGAGGAAGAAATAACAATAGAGCCCCTGGATGAGTTTAACGAATTCGAAGAATTTAAGATAAAAGTCTGGACGATATTTTAGTGGAAGATTTTCAAGAGTAAAATCTGCTTCCCCTGAAATCACATTTATTGACGAAAAATATCGTGAAGTAGCTGGACTACGAAACATAGTCACAACTGAGCTTGTGTGTCAATCGTGTGTCAAATGTTTTTAAGAAGAAGTCGTTCTTCGAAAAACATATTTGAGATGTGCTAAACTATTTTATATAGCTATTATTTTTTTGCTAGCTACCTAGTGTAGTAGCTACCCACTGTATTATTTTTTTATTCATGTAAAAAAAGTTCTTCATTTAGCTAGGTGACCTTATAGTGTTTTAGTTTGTTAATGATGAGGTCTCAAACTATGACTGTTTTAACCTTTCTTATATTTTACTGGTTCATCTATATAAATGTTTTAACTCCCTACTAAGGTTTTACTTTCAACTGTATATATGCATGCTTAAAGGTGTACAGATTTTATATGTCCTGATGATGATTTTATTCGACGTTTTTATTTAAATCTTGTTATCTTATTTTACTTTGAATTTTAAAGTTTCCAAGATGCATAAATTCGGAATTGATTTCTTGTTATATGTTTTGAAACTATGATATCCATGATTATTTTAATAATATATTCCCCTCACTGTTAGGAGAAACAGTTTGTGATCAAAAACTATTACATCATGAGTTGTAAGCCAATAACATTTCGCCCGGATTGTTTTTTGAAAAACCAATCGCATTGCTACTGCTTAAATTATGTTAAATTATTTCTTTGTTCAAAGAAAGATTATGCAGTTAACCGCTAATTTTAAAATTTAGATTTGAATAGAGCCACACGCTAGCGCATCGAGCTTATTACAATGGAAAAACTAGAGTTGTTTCTCCTTCTCTTTTTCTATCCTCCTAGGGAGGACGAATAAGTCTCAGTTGCGGGAAAGATTCAAAAACACGCTTCTTATTGGGAAGAAAATTTAAACGCTCCACCGTTCGTTCTCGACGAAGTCAACAATGGATACAAACTACCATTCATCTCAAAGCCCCCACCTTTTTATGCTAAAAACAATAGTTCTAGTCTGAAGAACAAAGCGTTTGTATCAAAATCAATGATAGAACTTCTTCAAAATGACTGTATTCAAGAAGTCGATTATCTCCCACATTGTGTCAACCCTTTAACAGTAGCTGAACGGAATTCGAAATTGAGACTTGTCCTGGACCTCTATCATGTAAACAAGTACTTGGACGTAACAAAATTTAGATACGAAAATTTCAGATTTATTCAACAAAAACGAGCATATATTTACATTTGACCTGAAAAGCGGCTATCATCACGTTCCGATTCAAAGCGAATTTTTTACATATCTAGGTTTTTCGTGGGAGTTTGATGGCAAGTTAAGATACTTTGTCTTTAAAGTTTTACCGTTCGGCCTGACCCAGTAAACACAAGACGTTTTTAAGACGTCTCAAACTGGTACGGACGTATCTGAGACGAGTGAAGACGTCTTTAGCTGGTCTTTTATAAAACGTCTTTCTTGAGACGTCTCTAAGACGTCTGCGACTCGTCTTTATTAAGACGTCTTTGAAAATACGTGTTACAGACGTCTTTGCCGAGACGTAGATAAGACGTCTTTTAAAACACGTTTCTAAGACGTCCTCAACTGGTCTTTATTAAGACGTATTTCATAATACGTCTCAAAGACGTCCTTGCCGAGACGTAGATAAGACGTCTTTTAAAACACGTTTCTAAGACGTCCTCAACTTGTCTTTACTTAGACGTCTTTGATAATACGTACGAAAGACGTCTTTGCCGAGACGTAGATAAGACGTCTTTTAAAACACGTTTCTAAGACGTCCTCAACTTGTCTTTATTTAGACGTCTTTGAAAATACGTACGAAAGACGTCTTTGCCGAGACGTAGATAAGACGTCTTTTAAAACACGTTTCTAAGACGTCCTCAACTTGTCTTTACTTAGACGTCTTTGAAAATACGTGCGAAAGACGTCTTTGTCGAGACGTAGATAAGACGTCTTTTAAAACACGTTTATAAGACGTCTTCAACTTGTCTTTATTAAGACGTTTTTCATAATACGTCTCAAAGACGTCCTTGTCGAGACAAAATAAAGCCTTTCTTAAGTCTATGTAAAACGCTTCTTTAAAGTCATAACTGGTCCTTGACGACATAATGGCGATTGCTGATATTAGATTACACGGTCCTTTTATATGCATTGGTGAAATGGTTCAATTCGGGCCTACGTGTTGTACCTTTTTCGTTAATTAATGTTCATGATAATTTAATGGGAACACACCCGGGTATCTGATTTCAATTTTAGTTCCATTTCTCATTCTGCTTTCAATGCTTTCATCAAATTATTATCAAAAAGCAAAGACAACTTTTTTTGGGAAAACATAGTCGATATTTATTTAACACCTGTTTTGAGTCGATGATTTCGAAAACTCATTGAATTATTTTGTATAGACAAGTTGAACAATGAAGTACAAAAACAAAGCGCGCGAGTGCTCTAAAAAATTCAATGCTCCGAATCATATAAAGCCCGTTTTCCAATAGAAAAAACTGATAAGCGTATCGTATTAAAATCTGACATCTGATTGGCCAGATTGATTGATCTTGATACGCTACGGTACGACACGTGAAAAGTTAAAATAAAGTCAACTTTTTTAACGCAATACGCATATCAAAAATTATTTAAACAAAAGGATAATTATAAATAAATATCTCAAGAACCAATCAACAAACACAATATGATACGCTACGACACGCTAGGACACTTTTTCTATTGGAAAGAGTTCGAGTTAGTTAATAAAAGGTTTTCGTAGTCACAAGAAAAATTGCAAAGGGGAAGATGAAAAGCGTGTATTTAAAAGTTTGTATTGGAAATTTCATGTAGATATTTTATAAAGAGTTGTATTGCATTTTTTAAAGGAAAACTTTATATGTTTTGTAAGACTTTGTATTGGAGAAAATATTTATGGAAAAAGGAATAATTTCGTTGTTTATGTTTTAACAAGCAAAAACCTTTAAAATCACATGCGTTTTAAGATTACAGCCAGGAGAAGATTTAAAGACGTCCCTTAAGTTTCGAAATAGACGTGTTAAAAACGACTTTAAGATGTCGAAACAGAGGTCTCAAAGACGTCTTTAAGACAACTGTAAGACGTCGAAATAGAGGTCTCAAAGACGTCTTTAAGACGTCGAAATAGACGTCTCAAAGACGACCTAAAAACGTCTTAAAGACGTCTTAAAGACGTTCTGTAACTCGTCTCAAAGCGTTACATATTTCAACCAGTCCAAGACGTTTCAAAGACGTCTCTTGGGTATGTTAAAAGACGATTTAAATACGTCTTAAAGACGACTTTAAGACATCGAAATAGAGGTCTCAAAGACGTCTTAAAGACGTCTTAGAGACGTTTTTGTGTTTACTGGGGAGTACCGCTTGTTTCATCTTTACGAACTTGATGCGCCAACTTGTCAAAAAGTGGAGGTCCAAAGGGATTCAAATTGCAATGTATCTTGACGACGGCATAGGAGGCAATATTCTGAAACCAAGCGCGGTAAGACAACGAAACGTGGTGGTCGCTGATATAATTTCTGCCGGGTTGACTATTAACATCAAAAAATCATCTTTGGAACCGGAAACAGTAAAACATTGGTTAGGTTTTATAGTTAAAACTGACAAGATGCTTATCTCTGTACCATCACAAAAAATCGAAAAAGTATTAAGGCTTATTAAGGTGGTTTTAATTTTTGGATTTCTGCGAAAGCAAGAAATACCTTAAAACCGGCTTTGGTTTTTCTTCTGCTGTCCAAACCTAGCGGTTTTTGGTATATTTCATGCGTTGATTACATGAAACTTATGAGTACCACGCTCCTCAGCGAGGAAACCATTTTAAATTTTCAAATGTTTCTCGTGAAATGATAGATATGCATACCTGAAGATGAAAAAAAGATTTCCATATGAGAAACTTATAATTATTTAATTATTTTGAACTCACAGTAACTGTGATCATTGTTTTCTAGTTAAAAAGAAGTTCTCTACGTTTTGTAAGCAGGAGAAAAGTCAAAAAGGTATATATTTGTTAGTTTTCAGTAAATGTCTTGAAAGCCTGTCTAAATACAAAACATCGTTTGTTTCGTGTATGATGGGCAGTTATGCTTTAAAAGCTCTGGATACTTAAGCTCAGCTTAGTTTTCTCTTCAGCTCCAACATCAAAAATATGTGTCTAATCTTCTGCACCACTTTTAATATTTCATGTTTTTCCAGCTATTACATAGGCTTATATTCTCTGAACTTGTATTATTCTTGGTAATACAGTATTAATATCATCCTGTAACACAACACAGAATTTAATTTATGTATGTGTGTTGATTTTGGTAAGTTTAGAGCATGTACATAAATACATACTTTTAATTATCAAAATCTTCGTTTACTTCTTGTGCTTGCAATATTGGGAGTTCTGTTTGTAATTAAAAAGATTGGCAGCGCATATGTTTAAAGGATATGATTACGTACGTAACCACTGCGATATCTGAAAAGTTAAGCTTCGGGGACACGGGCAACATTTTTCATGCGATTGCAACAAAATATTTTTTGTTGCAGTCGCACGTAGTGTCGCCTATGTTAAGTTTCTTGCAACAAAATACTGCGTGCTCTCATCGGAAGCTATGTTGTTATGATTACCGAAGCAAACTTGTTTTGACATGTCAGCAAAAATAAACGAATATCATTGGATTAAAACAAAAGTTTTGTATAAAAGCATGTTGCAAATGTGGGGACACTAGCAACATTTTACAAAACGCATTTGCAACATGAAAAATTTGTTGCAGCAACAAAAAAAATATCAAACTGATTTGATATTTTTTTTTGTTGCTGCAACATTTTTATGGGTGAAATTTGTTGCAGCAACAAACAAATATACTATGGGGACACGAGCAACAAATGTCTTGCGATTGCAACAAAACAGATTTTTGTTGCAATCGCATGAAAAATGTTGCCCGTGTCCCCGAAGCTTTATATAGAAACTCAATCTTATTCTGTACATCTAAATCTAAAGAACGTTTTCTGTCATTCAGATGTAATGAAGTTTATTGATGGTGTATATGTATGCAATAAAGTTTCTCATAGTGTTTGTTAAGCCTGGTTCAGACCTGACGATTATGACAATTAAGAAAAATATCAATTGTCGTAATCGCCAATCACCAGGCGGAACACTCAAGTATCTCAAGCTACAAATTTCAAAAATTGTTTCAAACAAACGATATATACTTCTTTCCCTTGTAAAGTTTGAACTTCTTTGTAAAATTTGAAGCACGTGCCATCACGTACTTAAAACAATAGAAGAGTACGGCTACACTGATAAAATATCAAAATTTATTGACATTTTTACGAAGATTACAAGTGTTCACATAAACGATTACGACGATTACACTAAATTTAAATCGTTGTTGTCGTCAGGTCTGAACCAGGCGTAACACTTTCACAATTCCCTGGTGTACATAAGCAATCAAAAATGTAATGTTTTGTTGTAAAAATCATTCAAACCTATTTTCTAATTAAAATATCAAGTTGTAAAATTCAGAATTAAAGTTTTGAGTTACGTGCAAATCTGAAAGGATTTGCAAGGATGAAAGGGTCCTTTCTATCTGAAAGGATCAATACATCCTTGATACTATACGAAATAGCTAATCCAGTTTATTGTCACTATACCCATTAAGTCTCACATAGTAGCAATTATCTTTGGCAATTTCCTGGAGAGTACATGATTAGAAATGTGATGTATATATGTGATGGAAATCACATACCGTATTCCCTCTAATAAACGCCGCGGCGTTTATTAAAAACTCCAACTTTTGGATGCGGCGTTTAATGGAGGGCGGCGATCATTAGAGGGCGGCGTTTATTACAAAATGGTAAATGAGTTGAAAGTTGACTTTAATTAACAATGTTTTCTTGTCCTTAAAAACTTGTGGGAAAATGTTTTAAACAAAAGAATATATTTTCATTACACAAAACTTCCCTGCGCAAATAATTGCAAATCAATTAAAAGCCATCCAAACGTGGAAGATTTGTTGATAGAAGGCAAATAAAGCTATTAATCTTTTTAAAATATTTCTTGTTTGACCTGTTTCTAACAAATGCCGCTTTTCTAGATGCGGCGTTTATTAGAAGGCGACGTTTATAAGTGGGCGGCGTTTATTACAAATGTTTAGTTATAAGTGCGGCGTTTAATAGAGGGAGGCGTTTATTAGAGGGCGTCGTTTATTAGAGGAAATACGGTATAGTTCTGTTATGTAATATAAAAGAAGCCCCTGGGGTCTGAAGGTCAGCGCTCTCGGCAAAGCTGAAAAATAATGGACTGCAAAGCAAAATCGAAATACATTTTTACTCCGGGAAAGTCGAAATAGGAATTTCTGAGATGTATCTAGAGTGACAATGGTTAAAGGAATAAACCATTTTGGTTAAAAACAATCTAAAACAGATATTGAATTCATAAATTATTATTATTATTTTATTATTTACGAATGTTTACCCAGGATAGCCTCTTCAGTTCCTTAAGGTACTGTTATCAATGAGGGTCCTGCAAAGGAGGTCCTAGAGCATTTAAAGCCCCCATTTGGTCTACGGAAGCTGTAATGACAGGAACCGCTCAACTAGACAACCACCCTAGACATCATTCCTACTCTCTTGCTGAGTGCTAAGCAGAGAGGATTGATTCACACTGTTATAGTCGCTGGCATGACTCGGTCTGGGATTGAACCCGCGACCTCCCGAACAGGAAGCGAACACTCTACCACAAGGCTACCATTCGGTTAGAAGCAATATCATTGCAAATTTAATTCAATACAATACATCAGAGATATTAAATATAAAAAAAATTTGTTCAAATGCCTCACATTTACCTGTACACAAATAAAACAAATTTCAAGCAGATAAGACTTTCATGTATATTTATCTACAACAAGATTCGCAAAAATGCGACTATATATTTCCCCAAAGTTGCGAAATTTGTGTCAATAATTGTGTGTACATTGATAACCATGAGAAAAATGTGTGATAAAATAACGGTGGAACTGAATTTAATACCACAAAAAAACTTATTTTGAACTTATTATGAAATGAAGATGTCATGGTTGGTCAAATGATAAGGTTTGTCTTATAATTTTTGCTGAAGAGTTAAAAAGTTAGAAGTTACTATATGAGTGTCCATATAATAACTTCTAACTTTTTAACTCAAAAGTTATAAGACCTAAATGTGACTAATATTTCCCCTTAAACAACGGCATATCATCATTGTGTAAAAGAATTTCATATTAACAAATGTATAATCTTTATTGACATCCTTTATACCATAAAATCATGGTAAAAAATGAAATTCAACAGAACACTTGGTTTTTGAAATCTTACAACATCATGCAATCAAATTTGTATACAGGTTTACTGTACAAAAAAAGAAAAGAAAATTGTTAAACCTAATTTCAATAGCTATAATATAATACTTTGGGATAGACAAGCAAATAACTATCATAAGCAATCACAACCTCTACTAACAAAATATTATGTATACCATTTCAAATTAGGACAGAAGAGTTATTTTTTTAAAAAGATGGGCTTAAAATGACAACTTATAAAACCAAATTCAAGTATATACCTAAAGGGAAGATATTATTTGCAGAAGAATTTTTTGTGGAATATATTTTTGCGGATAAAAGACCCAAAAATGCCATATTTTGCGGAATAAATTTTTTCGGATGACAACTTCAAAGGAGATTTTGTAGAATTAATTTTTTTCCGGATGCAAGAAATTTGATAAAATCGAAAGTAAGGAAACACCCAATTTAGTGCCTGGGTGTATATACAAACTTTAGTTGAATGGAAAGAGCAGATCTATGGAATAACATCTATTTTTCAGCAGTTGAAATATCAAAAAGAATACTAAACTACAACAAACGGATAATGTGGCTGGGTCTTATCTTTGTTCAGAAGAGATCAATGTAACGCCAGCAACTGAGAATATGACTCAGTCTGGGTCTACTTCCCATAAACGAAAAGTGAAAATAACAATAAAAACTGTGATACCACCACAGACATTGTTTCTCAAAGTAAAAGCAACAGTACGAAGCACAAAACCTGTCACAAGTGCAGATGCTGGTTGTAAGAAACTAATAAATGAGTCCTTAGATGTTAAATAACATCGACTTATTTCCTTTTTCATTTTCCAAACGTTTTGTAAAGACGAGATGCTAGTTAGGGTTCAGTTATATGCAAACCAAAGTGAAAGATCAATTCTTTAAGGATGAAACATTTCGAAATTTTGCAGAATTTATTTTTGCGGATGACCAATAATTCATTTTTGCGGAATTTATTTTTGTGGATTTGAGCGAAATCCACAAAAATAAATTTCACAAAAAAAGTTCCATACAAATTTCTTCTGCAAACATATTCTTCCCTTAAGGTATCAGAATAAACATCTCTGTTCAAAAAATTATGTTTACACTCATTATTGTGCTATGTGATAAAAATGACCTAAATCCCAAACTGAAAAACAAAACAGATTTTGGTAGTGAAAATACACATTCATAACCAAATCACTACATAGCTGAAAGCAGAAGTTCGTGGCTTGATTTAATTTACAGACTCTCATGTTGGATTGTGCTTTGATTTATGTTCGTTGTTCATAAAAGGAAAATTGACAGTCATATTTAATTTTACAAAATAAAATATGATATACAGCATCAAATATATACTGATGCATGACCATAGACTTCATTCATAGTAAACTATGTTTCTGTTGTTGAATTAAACAACTAACTATCCAGGGAAGCACACTCGACCAGCATTCTTTCAATTTCAAGATTTGTCTCAATCCTCTGTGTATTAAAACATTATACGTAATTGGTTTTCTGAACTTCTTCTTGCATATACGACATCACATATTTACTTGCTGTTTTTGTATGTACTTCTTGAATTAACTGGTTGAACTGTATATATCATCGTGCTTTCAGTTCAGTTGGGCTACATTATATCAGGATCATACTAAATAGATCTTCAGCCTGGCTATTGATAATGAATTTTCACCTTAGCACTGAAATCACAGCTTCAATGGTTTGTTGTTCCAAGCATTTAATTACCAATCATCAACAAAAACAAAACATCATCGATATCAATGTTTTTCTGTTTTTTACACGTTCATTCAAAAGTTTTTACAAAACTTTTTTATGAAATAAAACGATTTATTCCATCATTTAACGTTTCATCTATTGAATCATTTTAAAAGTTTGCAGAAAAAAGCCCAACTGACTGAAAAAAATGGCGTATACTTCACGCTACACTAGCCTCTATTCTTATCTACTATGGGTAGGGGAAAATTCAATACTGAACCGCGGCTATAAAAGTGAACGGAGAAGAAGAAGAAGAAGGAGGAGGAGGAGAAGAAGGAAAATGCCGATTTTAACATATATTTCGCCCTATGGGGAAATATATAAAAAGTCATATCCAATTGAATTGAACTGAATGGAACGCAAATCTGATTTCGAGTAAATAAAATATATATTATAAATATGATCAAATTCAAAAAGAAGTTACTAACTCTATATTTCACAAAATTCAAGGCAAGCTGTGGTTCTCACTATCACCAAGTTCAAAAGCAAACTTCTCTCCCACATTATTTATAAAAAGGAATTGCTACAGATTAAAAGTAAGTGACAATGTTATGGTTGTATGTTTGGCACTAACTTATATATTTTCGCCTTTCTTCAGATTGAAAATAAGAAAAAATAAGCAAATGTGGATATTTGATTAAGAAAATTAATGAAAGAAACTCACGGTCATGCAGACACAGAGTATTGACAATAGAAAAACGCCAGTTCGGAAATTACAATTAGTTCTGACAGCGTTCAGTAAGTTTTATAGTAATAATTATCCAACTTCTGATAACTCATAAGCCCAATAAACCTGTAGCTGACTTTGCTAACTCAGAGTCCGATATAACAACATCGCCAACAATTTTCCTAAAAAATGTGAAAGGTGACATTGAAATGTTAATTGATGAATCTATATCCTAATACGCGCTGTGCATCCGCTTTTTTCACGCTTTCACTCTCTAAAATTTCGGGTCCTTTTTGCGGTCACTTATTCATAATAGAGTGTCAGACCACAGCGGTTAATAGTTTTCTACGATTAGTATAAGGGGAAAACACTGCATTGCATTCGATCGTTTCAAATGTTTTGATTATTCGCGAGATCAAGAAACAATAGACAACAACGAAAGTATTGCACGAAGATTTATTGATGTTTTTAGGGTAAGTACACTTTTGAAAATTTTTGTTTGTTTTGTTTTTCTTATAGTATGAATAGGGTTTCTGCGTCATTACTTTTCCAATAATACGCTATTGAAGAAATGAATATCATGGTTTTTAACCATGACCTTCTGAGTTCGTACCAGAAAATCGCAATTGTTTACAATTCATATTTTGACACTTTTACGACTTCCGCGTTTGGCTTTTATTTACGTTCGGGTATGGATGAACAGTTACAGCGATTTTAATCTATTTGTTGATTTCCTGTACGCACAATTTATTTTGTATTAATTTATTTTTACTGCTGCATATATCGCACCGTGAAAGATTTATTATGAATATTTTGATGTGTTTCGGATCTTCTAATTAAAAAGTTTTTCTGTTCAGAACTCCTGTACTGATAGTAAACTAAAAAATGCTTGAGCCGGAATACCTAGAGATTTTTAATTAAAGGAGAATTAACGTCAAAATTATGTAATGTTTTTTTTTTAATGAATCGATTTTAAATTGTGTAAGACGACTTTTTACAAAGTTTCATTCATTTTACATAATTCTTTCGTTAGTTATTTAAGTTTGAAGTTTAATCAAAACTCAAAAATATGACGTCACAGTTGCACTTAGATATCCAGCTGTAGTTTTTACAAATCTCGTAGCGAAGACAATTTGTGATGAGAGAATATATTTTCGTTTTCCTGATCTTGTCAAAGAACAACAGAGAACAAAGTTGGCTTAACAACATCGGCACAGGGTTTACTGTTAAAACTTTTCGATTTGGAAAAGATAAAGTAGTTTGCGAAAGTAGACTGTTTCGAAGTTGATAATATGGAAAACATGCTAGGTTATATGCCGAAGAAAAGAACATTGAAAGCTGGTGCGGTACCAACAATTTTCCAACACATAATATTCAACATGATAAATATGAATGGAGAAAACTGTGAGCTCTAAAAAACCTAGCTCTCTCAAGAGGTCCAACAAATTGATCAAAAAAAAGTAAAGTGTTTTTAAAATTTAATTTCCATAAATGCTCTCTTTATGCATTTTTTTAAAACAAGGCATGATTTACTCTAGTATTTTTCCTTTTTCCTAAAGAATCTTTTTAAAAAATAACAAAAAAAGACATGGTAATGTGTTCAGAGACTTGCACATTCTTAACAGATGTTCTTTGAGATTTTTCTTCCTACCTGACCTGGTTTCTTTTATTTCGAAAATTTCTAAAAGTATTATCCGCTGTATTGGAATTAAGATTACATCTATCTAGAAGAAACCACACCTTGCATACATACGTAATGAAGTTATAATGTTCATTGAAAAACAAAAATTCTTCAGGCGCACGAGTTGTGAAATCTACTATCAGCACATTTTTCTTATAAGAAAAGAAACTTACTTTGCCGACATTCTTTTTTACTTTGGCATAATTATTTTCCTATCTGCGATATCTAATAAATGACGTTTCAAACACAGATTTATTCAATAACAAAACGTTAAAATCTGAAGAAGACATGTCGCCACTTATGATTTTCTTTTAACATTAATGATTCTGACTTGAAGAAATTCTAGTGCAACTGTGACGTCACGGTGAATTTTTTAAATCCTTTATTATAAGCGAAATATGGTATTTCATAAAATTTCATTATTGACTCTTTATTCAAATACACATAAGGAACAATTTAAGCCAAAGTTGTATTTTTGACGTTAATTCTCCTTTAAAAGAAGGGTGAGGAGTGTTTTTTTTCGTATTGACGTTAGATTTTTTAACCATGGGGAACCATTGCATTGCATCTTCAATTGACACAATTTATTTTACAGAGTGAAAAAAGTGGATGCACAGCGCATATTTTTATTTTTAATGGGTTACAGATGTTCCAAGTAAAACAACTTTTTTGTTCTGCGCTTCAGTTTTGATTGCAAACCTGGAAAAATGTTTAATGTACATGGCGTCTGTTTAAGTGGATATTTAAATCAGGGAAAAATTGCATTGCGTCTTCAATTAGAGATGTGAAGCTATTTGGAAAATATCTCTAGAACCTTTAAGAAAATAACTGAATTTTTTCAACAAAACATTGACAACGGAGTTACGAACAGAGCTTTGACGTCACTCAAATGTTTCATCAACGACACCTCGGTAACGGTTAGTTGTCACTGAACGATCATACATGCTTTGGTATATTTTTTAGAGTTCAGTAATACAGTTAGGATCTCCAAATTTTATCTCTCTCTAATTGAAACGAATTTTATGGTACCTGCACCTATTATTTCTTTTTATTAAGGTTAGGGTTTTTAGGGAATTACAGAGAGTTTATAGTACTTACAACACTGATGCACTTTCTGTTTTTTCATTCTGTGATTTAATTTTTGACACCATTTTTGAGACGTCATTTTCAGAAGTAAAACCCGTAAGAAATTTTTACACAGGATACTAGTTTAATATTAAATTTCTACAGGAAAGTATTAAAATTTTCGCAACCTTGGTGGATCAACATTGCTTTATATTTTGCGTAGCAAACCAATATCTTTATAAAATATTTACCCTTTGTGTATAATGTAACTTGCAAAAAATTTCGTTCACATGTACAATGCATTATATTTATTAGGAATGGTTTTGTAATTATTCAAAGTTTCGGCAGTATGTTGATCAATATATACACAAACACAAAAAAATTAAATTCCTGTGGTAGTAAATGTGTTTATTTTATTCTACCGCATTGAAATATTGGTTAATTTCTTTCCCCTGAAAGAGTCACCAATTGTATCTCAGTAAACCCTTGCTTTGATGATGATGGACAGGAAAGGAGAAATAAACATGAAATGATCAGGAGTGTAGCAGCACCCAGTTACATACAAAATACTTCATCCATGGCATCATCAATGGAGACAATGTGTTAAAAAACTCGTGAGTGTGGTTTTGGAGATTGCAGTCATATCATCACTTTTTGTTTGGCTGTGTTGTGGGATCACAGCATATCAATATGTATAAATGTAATGGAGATGTATCGACACCAGCAAAAAAAGTCATTTTGCATAAACAATTCTCTTCTAACCATAGAAATTTCTATTGCTATTTCTATGTTCTAACTGACTAGTAAAATAATATTTGGCTCTACACTGAATAGGTAGCATCATAATAGCGAAGTTTTGAGAAGCGCCACGCAGTGATTTCATGATTTGCTGTTTTCATGGCCACACTCACAATAAGAAAACGTTTTAAAATATCTTCCTTTAACCTATTCATTCAACAACCATAGTTGGAAAATAGCCTCTGATTCAGCCTACAACAGACTTCAGCCTACAATCGAGGACACAAAATCTTGGAATTACGGACGGACGGACGGACGTACAAACGCTAATGAAAGATCAGCTGCTATCGCGCTGACCAACAATTTTTTTTTCAAATTTCAAAAATATTGTTTGATCTTTTATTTTCCATACTTCAGCTGATTTTGGCGAAATCCTTTTGCCTGTTAGGGGATCCTTACTTTTTCTTAATTTCTGTTTGCCTATTGTCGCCACGGTGTAAACTTTTGTAAAATTTCTAGGGTGAGTGAGTGTTAGGGTCAGGCTTTTGTTTCGTACTTTCAAATTCCTTAGAAGTTTGGTGATCAGAATCACACTTTTCATTAGCTGGCAAAGCAGAAATCCTTTTGCCCATTAGGGCGTCTTGTTGACTTTGTCACCACAAGATCCATTGCAAAGGTTGCTGGTTATATCATTTCGATGTCTATCGCCATCGGTCCCCTTACAAACCTCTTCACACGCCAATTGTATAAGTTCATCGAATACAGAAATTCATGGGACGGTTATAGGCCTCTATCATTCGAAGTTAAGAGAGAATTAAATTTTTGGAAAGACAACCTGGAGCCCTCAAACGGATTTGAGTTCAAAACAAAGCCTGAAATTACAAAAATATGTTATACCGACGCTAGTGAATACGCCTATGGTGGATACGTTGTAGAAAAGCTAGAAAATATTATTGCTAAAGGATCTTTCTCGAACGCAGAAATTAATTCAAGTTCAACTTACAGAAAGCTTCTAGCAGTCAAAAACGTTTTCCAGTCTTTCTCAAGCATTTTAAAAAATCAAAACGTGCAGTGGGTTTCTGACAACTTAAATGTTTCACGCATAATTAATTCTGGTAGCACAAAAGAGCATTTACAGAATCTAGCAATGGAAATATTCAACATTTGTATTTGTCACAATGTTCGCATTTATCCGTCCTGGGTCTCAAGGGAGCAAAATCTTTTAGCTGACAAAATATCAAAAGCTTTCGATACAGATTACTGGTCAATTGACGACGAAACTTTCAACTACATTCAAAATAACTTTGGTTTATTCACGGTTGACAGATTTGCTGATAATACGAACACTAAATTGGAAAGGTTTAATTCGAAAGTCCATTGTCCAAATTCAGAAGCTGTAAATGCTTTTACTTGTCAATGGAAAGACGAATTTAATTGGCTTTGTCCACCAATTTACCTAATAGGAAAGACGCTTCAACATTTGAGAGAGTGCAACTGTAGAGGAGTATTGTTTGTCCCGATGTGGAAGTCGTCTTATTTTTGGCCTTTGCTAACAACCAACGGAATAGATTTTCTACCGTTTGTGAAGTATTATTTAATTTTAGATCCCTGTTATTTTAACCGGACGGCAATCAAGTCTGTTTTTGAAGGATATGCCAAATTTTATTCCTTAGCTTTGTACATAGATTTTTCTCGCTAAATATATTGAAAGTATAAGTCTAACTACTTACAGTTGCCTAAAACAACAATGCAAAAACTTCCAAATTAGCAAAATCAAAATCGGAATTAACTGGGTTAACTGATCAGATTGTTATACAATATCCATGCAAACATAATTTCTGATAATTTATTATTTTCTTTTTCATCATTCAATACTAAATCCTGTTGGGAATCACTGTTGGTTATCGTTGTCATACTGATCATCATATTACTACAATAATTACTGGCACGTTCATGTCTGTATGTGCTCGACGTGGCATTATAATCAATATTGTCTGGCCCGTTGGTGTCTGTATACGCACGGCGTGGTATTATAATCAACGTTGCTTCGTACGAAGAAATTTTCAACAGGTATGTGAGTATTAACAAGAAGCCGCTTGGCTTGAAGACTTCAGGACGTAACACAACGATTCATATTTAGTCTCAAAAATACAACGTTGCCGAATTACCAAATTATGTTCAAATCTAATAAAATGACTGGCAAACTCAAAATCAGCACCTTTCAAATGTGATCCGTGCAAAATTTCATGAAAATTGAAGAACTTTCGAAATTTGGTCCAAATTTGGCCTAAATTGGCCAATTTTAGTCAAACCTGGCAATATCATTGTTAAATTCGAAATCAGCACCTTTCAATTGTGATCCGTGCAAAATTTCATGAAAATTGAAGAATTTTCGAAATTTGGTCCAAATTTGGCCTAAATTGCCCAATTTTAGTCAAGCCATTGTCAAATTTGAAATCAGCACCTTTCAAATGTGATCCGTGCAAAATTTAATAAAAATTGAAGAACTTTCGAAATTTGGTCCTAATTTGGCCTAAATTGGCCAATTTTAGTTAAACCTGGCAAAATCATTGTCAAATTTGAAATCAGCACCTTTCAATTGTGCTCTGTGCAAATTTTCATGAAAATTGGTCAACTGGAAGTCCTAATTTGCCCAAATTTGCGAATTCGGCAACGATGTCATGTAAACGCTGCACGAAAACGTTCATAACTTGGAGTAGTAGTAGTAGTAGTAGGAGAAACCACGGGTATTTTAAATACTTTACTCCACCACGGGTGTCCTAAAGTCAATAATTTCATCTCGAATTTTCTTAGACTCCATAACGTGTGGCATTTGGGAGAAATCAGACGAAATCAAAAATCCTCACTTAAGAGAGGTCCCATCGTCACTTTCAAGTCTCATAAAAGCTGCTTACGCAGATTCTACATTATTAAACCGGTTCAGAATTTTGTCCAGTCGCATGGCTCAAAAGATATGTGTTGCTATTAACACTAAAAGACCAACCAGAAGCCTATTTATTCTGCTGGTTAGCTAAAACTAAGATAGGTCATCACGCTATTGAAAAGTATCCAATATCATATACAACCGCCTATGATTCTTTTAAGAAACACTTGTCAGAAGTCGCAAACGAAAAATCATTTAGTCCACACTCTCTTCGGTCAGGAGGCGCATCCGAGGCAGCCAACAACGACGTTAGCGATAGGTTGATATCCAAACACGGCAGATGGAAATCTAAGATAAGCCGAAACAGATACATCAAGATGGTTCGAAGAACAGATTTAAAATCACAAAATCGCTCGGGCTTTAACGTCGCAAATAACAAATTTTAGGAATAACATTGTACTTCAGTAATTTTTTTCTTCTATAGTTCGAAATACAAGAAATCCATTGTCTCCGAAAAATTAGACTGGAAGGAGGAAAAGTTAAGAAGTGGGATTTCCGACGTTGGAAAATAGTCGGAAATCAAATTTTTTAACGATTCCGGACGAAAGTCATCCATGCGCAGTAACTACAAATATATAAAGCATTTCAAAATTGAAAACTTCCTCTCGCATTGTATTGTAACGTAAGGTTCGTCAAACTTACACAAAAATACTTCCCAGATTATCATTTTACTAATTTATACTTATTCATTTTCATGTGAAATATCTTCGAACCGACGACAAGCAACACACAGCTTACCAATATATTTTTTCAGATCGCTTTTTAAGAAATGTAAATGTATTCTGGATTATAGTGTAGCGGCCAGAGGTTTTTGTCCTGCCAAAATACTAAAGTCCAGACTCCTGTTTCAATTGGAGAGGCAGGTTTTCATCCCGCGGCGGTACAATCTACGAAAAAGGGTTGCACCAGGAAGCGATGATCACTTAATCCGGATAGGTCATATTTTGTACATTTAAACCTTATAATTATGCAAGTTATAGACTAAAATCAGTTTTAAAATAAATATAAAAGACAGAAGCTTCATGTTGAATTTTGAAAAAACTTGTTAACAACGTTTCGACTATTGTCCACTAGTCATCATCAGTTAAAATGTTAAGATGAATGTGACACATGTGACACTTTTATATTTATTTTAAACAATAGACCACGTGAAAATTTTACGTAATATTTTCACGTGATCTATTGCTTTGTGAACTGATCCGGTCCGTGGACAATTATCTGATGTGGATATTTGCCTTAAGGACATATATTCCAAACTGTAAATCTGTATGTGAAAGTCCTTTATTATAAGATTAATTTCATGTGTGACCAACTACAAATGAAGTTTTGGTAAGTACTTTTTTCATCACTTTATTTTAATTCGGTTACACAAAGACTAGCAAAAGTTATAGTCTATTAACACTAATAATGAGTGAATGAATTGCATCCTTAAATTTCTATGATTAAGATTATATTGAACTAAGTTGTTCCAATGATATATACTGGCACGTGCACTAACTTGTGAGATGGTACCCTTAGTCACTGTCACTTTAGTTATCATTCAGGAATTCTTATTTGGAATTTTTGGAGTGCAAATGTTTTCCACTTTGCTTCACAGTGCAAATTTTTTTCATCTTTAAACGCTGACCTTCAGGACTCATGGCCTCTTGTTATCTTTCAACAGGGGAGTCGCTAATCCAGTTTTACTTGCATTGGGAAAAAACTAAAACCCGTGGAATCTCGTATGGAACTAATTGCCTGTTATTATGTGACAAAAGATTATTTTTCCAATACAGAATAGTTCAAGCAATACGTCGTTACGGTTAGATAAGTTAATTCTGATCGTGCTGTACAATCGCCTTGTCTAATTGTACAAGACAAATTTCATTGGCATTAACTTTCCGCAGAAGCGTGCTAGAATTCTTGCTGTAGTTTACGGTAAAGAATTTGAATTCTTTTGTAGAGTATAAAAAACTGAGTCAAGTCGTTCAGCAGGGATGGTGCATGAGTTATTTTCTGTATTTACATGTATTTCTAACCAAATCAATTTTTGTGTGGGACACAAGGCAGACTTTCCTTCGTTGACAATAACTAAATAAACTAAAGTTTTGCTTGGTTAAGGTCCTGTGAAGCACCTACTCCATTTGCAAAGAAACATGCGATTTTTTTCGAGTTTTGTCTCCAGTGAGTAATCAGTACCCTGATAATTTTGGTAAATAAAAAAGGCGCAGAAGTGAGGCCAAAAGGAAGAAAACAAAACATTTTATCTCGCCATTTACTACCCATGAGAATCCGAGGTCGTTTTGATGTTCTTCAAAAATATCGATGTGATGGTAACCCTGTTTGATATCAAACTTAAACATGAAACTGTTTTTTTCAGAAATTCATAAAAAATTTTCCAGTCATCAAATGTTATATTTTGTTTGAACACGTGTTTATTCACATGTCTCAAGGTCTAGTATTAATCTTTCCTTATTATTTCTTATATTAACACTCAGTGGATTCACTACATGAGGTATTTTGGACGATTCAACAATTCTTCCTGTTTTTGAAAGTTCTTGGATAGATTTGCTAACAAATTCTTTGTTTTCAAAAGCAGAACAATTGTTTTGGGGGTAGTTACAAAAGGTACCTTATAGCCCGTGTTTATGATATCCAAAACAGTACTGTTTGTGTCGATTTCCTTCCAGTATTTGATGTGTTCCTTAAGGTTGCTCTTAACTATAATATCGTCACTGATTTGCTGTTATCTAATCTTTCACAGAAATCAGAACACCAAAACGAAGTTTTATCACACTTAACTTTTAACGAGTCCTTTTCAGTACTGCTTGGTATCTGGACAGTTTTTTCCCCAGTGTCCCACTTTTCCACATGCAAAGCAAAACGATGTTTGATGGAATCCCCGACGTAGTTTTTGGCTGGCTTGCGATCCGAAACCAGGCCTCCCTGAGAACTGCGGTGGATCTTGGGAACGAGAAGGATTCCGCAGATTTTGCGATGGGCTGGTAAACGTGAATGATGGCTGGAAAGGGCGTGGCGATTGAATGTTGAACTGACGTTTCCTCTTTACAGATTTCCTCTTAGCGAGTACTCTGTTTTCAGCAGCTTTCATCCTCTTGTCGTCATCAGAATTACTGACAAGATCATCTGACAGATATTCGTCCACTGCTGACCAGCCAGCTGGCGAAGCGAATGTACTTGTTACGTTTTCGAAGAGCGGCCACCATGTTATCGATGCGTTTACAGGATCGTGTTATAAATTCTCTTTGACAAGAGATTTAAGACTTTAAAGACTTTCTATAAAATTTGTATTAAAATTATATTGTACCTTATTGGCCCGATATTTGAAGGTTGGGGCTTCCTGATTCTTTTTCTTCCTCAGTCTTTTTTCCAGCAGTTTTGTATCGCGGGAAATTCTTTCTTCCAGCATAGCATTTTGCTTACTAAATTTGAGATCGCAGTAAACCTTAATTGACTTTAGGACACCCGTGGTGGAATAAAGTCTTTAAAATACCCGTGGTTTCTCCTTCTGCTACTACTACTCTAAGTTATGAACGTTTTTGTGCAGCGTTTACATGACATCGTTCTCGAATTCGCAAATTTCGTAAAATTCGGACTTTCAGTAGGCCAATTTTCATGAAATTTTGCACAGAGCACAATTGAAAGGTGCTGATTTCGAATTTGACAATGATTCTGCCAGTTTTGACTAAAATTAGGCAATTTAGGCCAAATTTGGACCAAATTTCGAAAATTCTTCAATTTTCATGAAATTTTGCACGGTTCACAATTGAAAGGTGCTGATTTCGAATTTGACAATGATTTTGCCTAGATTAACTAAAATTGGGTAATTTAGGCCAAATTTGGACCAAATTTCGAAAATTCTTCAATTTTCATGAAATTTTGCACGGTTCACAATTGAAAGGTGCTGATTTCGACTTTGAGAATGATTTTGCCAGGTTTGACTAAAATTGGGTAATTTAGGCCAAATTTGGACCAAATTTCGAAAATCCTTCAATTTTCATAAAAATTTGTACAAAGCACAAATGGAAGATGGTTTGCCAGTCAATTTGTTAGATTTGATCGTAATTTGGCAATTTGGCAAGTTTGTATTTTTGAAACCAGATGTGTATCGCTGTGTTGCGTCCTGAAGTCTTCAAGCCAAGCGGCTTCTTGTTTGATCTATTACACCCGTTGGTTTCAGTATCCATTGGTTGGTCACCAGTAGCAAGATCAGAAAGTTCGATAGATGCGTTGCTAGCAGCCATGGTACGAATTTGATATAAATTTAAAGTATGTTTAACTTTACCAGTTCGAAGCTAATTGACATGTGACTGTTTTCGCGCCATTTCCCATTTTTATACTGAAGTCTTGTAACATGTATTTACTTATCTTATTATACTAATTCGCATTTGTGCATACCACTTTTATTTTAGAGAGTGTTGTGTTTTTGTTTTTTTCACGGTCAAATCCTTCTTATTTTTTCCCTTTTCGTCGTAAAACCACGTCAAGGCGACAGACACTTTTTTTAATGTTACGTAATTTAAGTGTGACGTTTCTTTCGGGAGACCAACACAATGCGCATAATACCTGGTAGAAGCCGAGAGTCACTTCTTAA
The DNA here is from genome assembly GCA_027922465.2 of Turritopsis dohrnii. Taxonomy (NCBI): domain Eukaryota; kingdom Metazoa; phylum Cnidaria; class Hydrozoa; order Anthoathecata; family Oceaniidae; genus Turritopsis; species Turritopsis dohrnii. The sequence goes on from BQMF02000397.1 coordinate 70,218, forward strand.
AGTTACGTAATCAGTATACATGTGTACATGATACGTAATCTAAGTGTGACGTTTCTTTCGGGAAACCTATACAATGCGCATTTATTTTGGTTGTTTTGATTGTTTTGATTGACGTGAATGCTTTTTGGCCAATCAAAATTGGTTTCCAGAATCGGGCAAACTATAGCAACCAATTCGTTCAGAACGTAAACAAATTAATTTTTAATTTTCCAGTTACGCTTGATATAGTATATACATTGTTTTGTTTGTATTATCGAAAGCAAAAGATCAGGTAAACCGTTTGTTATTGTTTTGTTTGTATTATCGAAAGCGAAAGATCAGGTAAACCGTTTGTTTAAAATTTTAAAATAGGCTACTTACTTTTCTTATTTTATTAGATCATTCTATTTGTTGTGGTTGCTGCCCTGTTGATCGAGAGATTGTTTTGTTTATACGTACGAAATATACGTCAACGAGGTGAGATCTCTTTATTTGTTTTCATAATAATTTAAATATGGTAAACTTTACGGCGGTTCTTCCGATGTTTATTCCCAGTGTTTATCCTTTCCTAAGAACTGTTTATCTATTGTTTATCTATTGTTTAAAAGCTATTACTCTTTCTGTCTTCTAACACGTTTTCTGTCTGCATTCCAGGTTCGTTTTTGTACGTTGAGTTTTTCCATTCCAAGTTTATTTTCAAAAAAGAAGTTAGTTCTTAGATAGAAAGGTTCGTTGAAGATTATTATCACAGTTTCGGCTATTTCTTTTTATTTTGTATTAGTCAGTTTCCTTATGCTTCTGCCTAGATCTGTGCTGTTTATTCACAGTTGGTAGCTATATCTTTCTTTTTTTTGTTGTTAGTGTTTCTGAGCTGTGATGTTTAATATAAGAGGCACTAATATTATTCCTGGCTTCCAAGCAGTTTTTAGGAATGGCCAGTTTGTGCTCCAGCCACCTGATCAGCAACAAATGCGCTCTGTTATTCAGCGTCGGCATGCACATGAGGATGTGTCTGAGGCAAGGCGCCAACAGCTTCAGCAAAACATTAATATCCAGCCACCAAATATTCAGCAGGTCGCATCAGAAAATGAACGACTTCGAATCAATAATGCTGAAAGACGTGTTCAGTATCGTCAACTTGAAGATGACGGTCAAGGGTTAGCCCGGCGAAATGCTAATGTTCATCGCATGAGGGCAAGGCGGGGTGCTCAACGAAATGCAAATCCCCAATTGCATCGTAGTGCTAGGCAAGACCAACTACCTGAGCTACACTATCTTGGTGCCATGGACAAAGTCTGTCAGTTTTGCGGTGCCAGGATGTTTGCTGAGGAAACTAATTTTAAGTGTTGTCACAATGGTAAAGTTCATTTAGATAACATTTATTATCCTAATGACCTTAAAGATCTTTTAGTAGGTGATAACAATCAAGCAAAGAACTTTCAAGAAAATATTCGAAAGTTCAACAGTTCGGTTGCTTTTGCTTCTATGGGTGCGAAATTGGCTGTACCGCCAGGTCGTGGTCCACCAGTTTTTCGTATCAATGGCCAGGTATGTCACCGAACAGGTAATTTACACCCACCGCCAGGTGTTCCTCCATCATATGGTCAACTATATATTTATGATGGTATGGATGCATTCAACGAGCGAATGGCAAGACCAGAAAATCAAGGTTGCTCCCCTGAAGTCATGCAAACTTTGCAAGATATCATTTTACGGGAGAGTCCTTATGCAGCTGCTTATAAACACATGAATGAGGTAGAAGCAGAGGAACTGCATCGCGCAAATGAACAGAATCGCCACCCATCTGAGGTAAGTGGAAATAGATATTTGCTGATAGATATTTACTAAATACTGATCTTTCAACTGCTTTTGATAATTTGCTTTTGATTTTCAGGTTAGGATGCACTTGAGAAGTGGTGGTGACAGGCGTCGATACAATCTACCTCATCATGATGAAGTAGCTGCTGTTTTTGTTGGTGAAGATGGTGCACCACCATTGGCTCGAGACATTGTTGTTTACCCTCGAGATAGACCATTGCAGGATTTGCCTGTTCATTCACCTAATCTTGATCCAATGGTGTATCCTGTATTTTTTCCAAGAGGAGAGTTGGGTTGGAGCTCTGACATTCCTCACGTAGCAGAATATGCAACAGGCCAGCATTGTCGTACTACCATGTTGCAATATTATACTTATAGGTTTGCATTTAGAGATGCTTTTAGCCCCATCTTAAAAGGTAAAAGGTTACTTCAGCAATTTGCTGTAGATTGTTACTGCAAAGTTGAATCCGACCGTCTTAATTACATTCGGCGAAATCAGGGTAATTTCCGGGTTGAGCAATATCAAGGGCTCATTGATTATCTTGAAAATGTTGCAGAAAACCGTGGCCTTCAAGCAGGCAGACCGGTGATTCTTCCTTCTTCTTTTTAGGGTGGTCCAAGGGCCATGCAACAGAATTATCAAGATGCTATGGCCATGGTAACTAAAATGGGCAAACCGGATTTGTTTTGCACATTTACCTGTAATCCAAAATGGAAGGAAATCACAGAAAACTTAGATAATGAGCCTGCACATTATCGTCCTGATTTGATTACACGTGTTTTCAATTTGAAATTAAAAGCACTTTTGGAGGACATTAATAAAAATGGTGTTTTGGGGAAAGCCATTTCCCATTTGTATGTTATTGAATTTCAGAAACGTTCTTTACCTCATGCTCATATTCTTATCCATTTAGCACAAGAGGATAAACTGCGTAATGCTGATGACATCGACAGCTTAATTTCTGCTGAAATACCAGATCCTGAACAGGAACCTGAACTTCATAATATCATCAAGACATGCATGATTCATGGTCCCTGTGGGAATGCTAACCCTAATGCAGTTTGTATGGGAGATGATGGCAACTGCACCAAGGATTTCCCAAAACGATTTTGTGAAGCAACCCAAATGAATGCAAATGGGTATCCACTGTATCGCAGACGTAACAATGGCCGTACAGTGAGGGTTAGAAATGTGGACTTAGATAATCAATGGGTAGTTCCGTACTGTCCGTGGTTGTCCAAGAAGTATAATGCTCACATCAATTTGGAAGCATGTACCACAATCAAAAGTGTAAAGTATCTCTTTAAATACATTTACAAAGGACATGATCGTGCTAATATCGAGATTAATGAACGTTTGGAACATGACGAAATAAAAACGTTTCTGGATGCTCGATATGTTAGTGCGCCCGAAGCATTATGGAGAATATTTGAGTTCTCTATGCATGAAAAATCGCATACTATTAAGCGATTAGCTGTTCATTTACCTGATCGTCATCAAGTTTATTTTAGAGCTGGCGAAGAAGCGGAAGCTGCTGAAGGGGCATTGAATGATAGTCACCTTACAGCATGGTTTAATCTGAATGTAGAAGATCCTGATGCTCGACAGTATCTTTACTCAGATATTCCGTACCATTATGTCTTCCATGGCAAAGAGAAAAAATGGCAAAAACGAAAAAGAACATTAAAGCCTATAGTCGCTCGGTTATATAATGCACGACCATCAGAAGGAGAACGATTTTTCCTTCGAGTTTTGTTGCTGCATGTTCCAGGCGCTACATCATTCGAATATCTACGTACTTTTGATGGAGTGGTTTACGACACGTTCCGAGAGGCGTGTACTGCCAGACGTCTTCTTCAAGATGACGAAGAGTGGCACAATACGTTGGAAGAAGCATCAACCTTCCAGATGCCTCAACAGCTTAGACAACTGTTTGTCACGATTTTGACACATTGCGAACCCTCCAATCCTCTCGAGTTGTGGAATACATTCAAGGGGCATCTGTGCGAGGACTACGCTCGAACATTGGCGGCTCCTCAAGCAGAGCAAAGGGTTTTGGGTTACATTGATAATGTCCTAAAACAATTTGGTATGTCCTTAACACAATTTAACCTTCCAGAGTTGGTTCAGCAGATCCCTGAGGAAGAAGTCGATGTGAATGTTTACATTGACAGGGCCCAGCAGGTAAGGCCTCAGCTTAACGAACAGCAGTTAGTTGTTGCAGATGCGATTTTGTCTGCTGTTTCAAATGTGCGCAATGGATTAGCACAACTTGAAACATTGTTTTATCTGGATGGACCAGCTGGCACAGGTAAAACATTTACATATAACTATGTTATTACAGCATGTAGAGCCAGAGGTTGGAAAGTTGCTACTGCTGCATTCACAGGTATTGCAGCCACTTTATTATCTGGTGGTTGTACATTGCATTCCTTATTTCGTTTGCCTGTTCCTGTTTTAGAAAACAGTGTATGTAACATAACACCAACATCTAAACATGCAGAATACCTTCGAAGTATTGACCTGTTTCTGATCGATGAAGCCACAACGGTTTCTACGCACATTTTCCATGCTATCGACAGACTGCTTCGTGACATTTGCGGCAGTGACGCACTTTTCGGTGGAAAGGTACTTTTGTGGGGCGGAGATTTTCGTCAGTGTTTGCCAGTTGTGAAGAAAGCAAAACCAACTGATGTAATAGAAGTTTGCTTGACAAGTTCTGTTATGTGGGCATCAGTGGTAAAGTACTCACTTACCGAGAACATGAGAGCCAGGCCGGAAGAACAAGAATTCTGTGCTTGGTTATTACAACTTGGTAATGGTGAACTGCCAACAAAACAAAATGAACCGGCTAAGGGTTCTATTGAAATCCCCGATTGTTGTGTTGTTCCCCACAACACTTCAATTATATCGGTGATGTATGACGGATTGGAACCTCACGAATACGCCTCAACAGCCATTCTGACACCAACAAACGAGCAATCATTGATCATTAACAATGAGGTGTTGGAAAGATTAGAAGGAGATGCAATTTGTTATTACAGTGCTGATGAAGTGGTATGTGATGATGAAGACGAGCGGCAAAATTATCCGCTTGATTTTCTGAACAGCATAACACCTTCCGGTATGCCTCCACATTGTTTGAAACTGAAAGTTGGGGCTATCATAATGCTTTTGAGGAATCTGAACATCAGGAAAGGTCTCTGTAATGGCACTCGCTTGATTGTTCGCGAACTATCTCATAATTTTATTAAAGCTGAAGTTTTGACAGGGTCAGCAGTTGGAGAAATCATTTTCATACCTAGGGTTGAACTGTCACCTTCAGATACAGGTATGCCTTTTATATTAAAACGCAGACAATTGCCTATCCGTTTGGCCTACTCTTTCACTATTAACAAGAGTCAAGGCCAAACATTTGATAAAATTGGTTTGTTTTTGCAGAGACCGTGCTTTTCTCATGGTCAGTTATATGTAGCATGTTCCAGAGCAAAGGCATTTGATAATGTGAAAATCAAAGTTGCTGCTACTGGGAAACAAGGTTATATCAATGGAAAGATGTATACTCAAAATGTTGTCTTTCCACAAGTATTACAGTAACTTAATTCTGCATATCTTTTGTTTTCATCTATATACTTGGTATGTGCAAAGGATTTGGATTATGAGTTTCAAAGATACCGGAAAAGTAAAAATATCAGTTTCCGGTTGTACATTGATCGTATCGTCACTCATTTGGGAGTGATTTGCATTGCAGTTGTTTAAAAGCAGCTTTTCCTCTATAGCGTCATGACTTTTATATCGTAGTATATACTGTCATGAGTTTTCCTATAGTGTCTGTTGCTCAACTGTAATGATTGATATTATAGTGTTAATTTGTTAATTCAATGACATTTTCTTTGTTGCAATGCTAAATATGGATGTAAAGATATGCTTTTATAGTTACTTAATTATTTTGCCTAAAAAACAGTTTATTTCTGTATGTTTGTTTTTTAGGCGGAGTACAAGTCCCATTGACTTACGTTCACGTCGTGTACTCTGTTACCATGGGTTGTGCATGCATTCGTCTCTTGCATCTTAATTTTGTTTGTGGCAATAACAACTATTATGAGAAGTTCTTGCATGCACCATCCATGAACCAAAAGTCAGGGCATTCATCCTTTTACCTTTGTGAAAATTAATTCTAAGTTGTTTCTTTTTTTAGTGAACTAACATTATAATAACATTATTATGGCTGTGGCACGTGACGGTAAATACTTCTATGCTTTTTATACTGTTGTTTTTGAATACATAATTAATTTTTCACTGTTTTATTCCAGGTCCTAATTCAACTGATGTTGCAAGTAAGCATATAGAGCTTTCTAATATATTTGGAATTATTAAATGCAGTTTAAATCCATGTGATAATGCATACTATTATATTTTAGTGATTCACGTTGGGGTTAAAGACACTGGTAAGTTTTCAAAATAAAACTGTAAATATATCAAAGAAAAAGAAACGACAGTCTCTTAAGAACAGCTGTGTTTTATATTTTAGTGTCAGATGACATTTCCCCAGAAGGTAACAAGAATTATTGCTTTAATACAATACCATTAGCCTTACTATGAATTACTATAATGCTTTCATTAATTTTAGAGGAAAGACAAATACTAGGAGAGGGTAACAAAAAATAAAAGATTTTTTATGAAGTTTTTTTGCATTTAATTCTTTTCATCTATCTATCTATGTTTTTCATCCCTTAAATTAATGCCTCACTTTTTTTAGAACCTCACAATCCTAATGAAGAAGCCAGTCGTAAGTAAAACAAATTTTTCTGGTAAAACTCAATTGAACTTATTCTTGGAAATAATAATACTCAGCGTCAATTCACTTTCTTTTTTAGATAATAAGGAAACAGAAAAACCAGCCAATGGTACATAATTTTACATAGATTTATTCTCAGTCTCAACAGCAAGTGTCATGCATCGTTGCATGTGTTTATTGAATCTTCTGAGAAGTGAATTATTAAAATTAATAAAATTAGCTAATTAAAAATTCCTTTCCAATTATTCTTTTTTTAGATAATATGAAACCTGATAATCGTAAGTTAAATAAATATCTTATTTTATCTTAATTATCTTAATTCATTAGTCATATTTTTTTCTTCTTACGTTGTAGTTACAAGAAAACAGCTTTATGCTTACCGCAAAACCCACCCAGGACCGCGTTCCTCCCGCGCGTTCTGGGTGTGGCGCAAGAACGGCGGGAAAGATCGTGAGGGGTTTGTTCCACCCCCTCCAAAATTTAATAGGAGACCAAAAAATAATAGTCAACGTCCAAGCAAATATACGGGTTTGAATACCCAATATTTTATAGAAAACGTTTTTTTTAGATAGTTGTTTTTTATAATGGTATGGAACTACCATACACAGAGCTCAAACTTTTTCATTAAAACTAATTTTCTTTGTTTTGAAAACATATTTGCCTGGTGGAAGTCTATGAACTAAATAACTTCATTTCTTTTTTGTTGTTAGTGTATCTTTAAAATGGGATTAATGCCCATTGCCCATTAATGCTACTAGATTTCCAAAAAACAGCTTAGGAGTTTTAGTAATTTATTTATTTTCTTATTTTCTTCGATCGTTGTACAAAGTGTAGAAACCCCTTTTTCCAATATACTATAGAGTTTCCACTAACAAGAAATGCATAGGATAGAATCAGTAATTCATGGTTGTTGTATGGTAGTTCCATACCGTCGTTATTTATGTTGATAGTTGTAGTTTAAATTTAGTTAGAATAAAGGTTGTACATACTTCTTTTGATCTTTATTTAACTATCCTGTAGGCTGTTTTGTGAAATGACTAACGCTAAAAATTAGTTCATAGTTTATTGAGGACAAACAGCCATATTGCATGTGAGTTAAAGATAATGAACTGTTATATGGAGTGCTGAGGATTATACTTTGCTGATGTCAGCAGATATGCAACAATTGAGAAATAGTCTGGGGGCGAACTGTAAATAAATTAATCACACCTTCTTTGTTAACTTTATTAAATTTATTAACTGCTAACACATTTTTCTCGACCTCATGAGTTCATTATTTTTAACTTATAGTTCATTATATTTATTACATTCAAATTCTTTAGATTTATAGTATTAAGGTCAACTTGGTGTTGGTACATCATGGGAAAAATCTTTATTGACAGTATCCTATGAATAACCGTATCTGCTATAGTCTAGGTAGCATTGTCAAGGAAATTGTGATTGAAAGTTTAGTTCGTTGAATTGAAATGCATTGTCGGCTTCACATTTAGGATTTTATAATTTTTTTTAGATTCTTTGGATTCTTTGGTTTCTCTAATCCGTCAAAATTCACTTTTCGGAAGATCCGATAATTCAAACTACGTACAAAGATGCAATGCACTGAGAAATTGTGAATGGAAGTTGAGATATATACACATATATTGTCGGCTGCACATTTCGGTTTAAATCTTATCTTAATTTTTTTTTAGATTCTTTTGGATTCTTTGGTTTCTCTTACGAATGATATCATGTCACGAATCCCTAAAAATTCATTTTCCAGAAGATCCGATAATTCAAACTACGTTCAAAGATCAGATGAAGTGGCTATTTACCGAGAATTATTATTTCCAAAAATAAATGGATTGAACCATAAAAGGACTGTTAACGAAGTCGATATTCACTTTTGCATTAAGTGATTATGTTCCTGTTGATCATTCTATGACATTTTTTGCTTAACCTTATAGTCAGCATTTTCGAAAACGTTTCACCCGGGTTAAAACCATCCCACACATTTTTGATCAGTTTTTGGACCCAATTCCTTAATTTAATTTTTCGTGAACCGGACGCATGCTGACCATGGATGGCGATCAATTATTGTCATTGATCAATTATTATCAATTATTGTTGAATTAGTGTCGAACAGAAATTTTACAATTTTGAAAATATTTATAGTACGTTTATTAAAAAATATCTGAAATAGTGCATTTCTATAGAAATCTACACACAATTTCACTTAGAATGCTCTCCGTCACAGTGATTTTTTGACGATTTTGCACACTGGGTTACAGATCTGATTAATGGAGTGCCATCTCATTGCTTGGTTTTGTCAGCTTAGTTTACAATTCCAAACTTAGTTTGAAGTTCGATGATGTATGAAATGGCTGTTTAAATGTCGTAGCAAATATTTAATACACTTTTCTGATGAACATATTTTATTGTACTTTTGTATTACACAATAAGTAATGTAAGTAAAATGCTCACAAATGTTTTACCAATGACACAACGCAGGCTGAACATGAGTGGCGAGTGTCATTTTTCAACACCGTTTTTGAGACGTCACTTTCAGAATTAAAGCCTGTAAAAAATTTTTACACGGGATACTAGTTTACTTATAATTCATTATATCTAATAAATTCAATTCAATTTTGTTTGACGTGTGAATCTGTTCGAAGATGACTATAACAACATTAGATGAGCGAGGGAAAAGGTTTTACGGCTTCAACACACAAAACATTTGAAAAGCCGATTCTTAAATACTTACAGAATCTCATTGCCTTTTTTGAAATCTGGCGTCATCTTTTATCATAAGTAATTTAACATGAAGTAAGATGAATTTCAAAACAACTTTTACAAGCATGTGGTGTTGAAGCTCTGGCAAGGCTGTATATAACCTCATTTTGTTTTGTTTTTTTATTCTTTTATCACAATGACTTTTTAGAATTCAAGACCCTCCAAAGCATGATTTAGAGGTCGCCTTTGGATAATGTACTTAAAGTGGTGGGTCCTTTTAATACAATCATATTTTGAAAAAAATGACGACGCATACCTTATCGGGGAAAAAAAAGTCGGGATTTATTTTAGTCGGGGAAAATTTTAGTCACCTCAATTTTTAAATAGAAATTGAAAAAAAAGTAAAGGTGACGTGGCAGCGAGAGTTTTTTTACAATTCTTACCTCATTAACCAAAACTTAAACATACACAGAAATAGCAACGCATTTCGGAGGATTTGGTGGATATTCTCGTAACAGCATATCGCGCGCCAGAGCCGTACATGGAAGTCCACATTAGTGTGCACAAAACAATAACCTACCATGTCAAGACTTCATCAAAGGTAACTGGTGGAATCTGTGATAAAAAACCCTGATAAGCATAGTCGCAGAGAAAAACCGTGACCCTAGTGTCAGAGATAATTTGGATTCAATGAAGACTGGTTTAAATTACTCCAACTTAACATGAATTTTCTTCTACTCCGATTGATGTCCGATAGAGCAATTCGATGTGACATAAAATAAAAAGAACAAAACAATGAGCTAAATTTACAGAACCTTTGCTGCATGCGATATGACAAAGCCCAGAACGATACTAAATTTTTCTACCTGCATCTTAAGCACATGCGCTAACAAATATAGCAAACTAGATATCGTCCAGAACTGAGAAAGAAACTGTAGTTTCGCCTTATCTGGGTAACGGCCAAAATATCACAAGTCACACACACGTGCAAAGGGTTTTTTAATCAATTGGAGGAGAGCCATACATTTACCAAATATATTTCTAAACTACATGATCGTAATTACTTTTATATCTACAAAGAAAGCACAAGCCTTTTGAAGTTTTCCAAAACTTTCAACTAAGTCAAATAATCGGGTGTCTTCACTAAGAGATTCACTGAGAGAGTCTCCACTAAGAAGGAATCTCTACTAAGAAGGAATCTCCAATAAGCGAGATATCTTTCCGAAAGGATAAATTTTTGGACTTCTAATTGGTTCCCACTTAATCACTCGTCTGTGTGTACCAAAAGTAAATATTATAAAACATAAAAATATACTTGTTATAATATGCTTACACTACTAATTATACTATAAAAATCTACTTGTTTTCCATCTATAAAACTATTGATAATTTATATAAACCTTTAATCTGTATCTTTTTTGCAAGCATAAACTAACTTAGCAATCTTCAAGTAAACAATCCCATCATTCGTAAGAAAGTTGTTTACATCATGTAAGTACTTTCTGACTTCATCTTACCACCCGAAAAAGGCTGAATTTGTGACGGAAACTTATGTAGCGCAATGACCTGATAATACAAACGATACAATATTACCCGTATAACCTAGTAAAGAAGCGGTAGAAAATAATAATAAGAGACCTCTTCAAAATATTACACTTATTTTCCTGTAAAATATTAAAATTTCGTAGAATCTGTAGCATAGTTGGAGTATGTGTCAAACGATTGTACATAAGCCAACAGCACTTCATAGCAGAACTTGTATTCGGCCTAAAGATGAAAACAGAATCAAGGCATTAATGTAACAAAGACACATCGTTGTGTGACCATGCGTGTACGAACAGCTCAAGAATAATTGTAGGCAGGCATACGGTTTAGGTCACACATACCAACAAAACATAAGCTTACCATTACTCACTTAACTCAGAAAAAAAGGAGAATTTCAACCGATGAGCTATTAGATAATAATCTACCCAAGCGAACTATTACAGCTAACAAGGGTTGTGTGACCACTTTAAACTATCTTACCGCAGTTCCAACAAACTGTGGTTGCACTGTCCGTATTTTCTTGACTGTTTGGAATACGTCCACATGTTGCTCCAGTCTCAAGTATTCCATCAGGATTGATATGGCAATGAAACAACCGGCTCTGCCTGCGCCATCACTTAAGAATAAACAAGTTTGCGAAATGTTAAATCTAAGCATCTAACAGAAATGAAATCTAAATAACCCCGGGTTTACAAAAACATCAGAAAAACAATTAATGTTTTAATCAAGTGAAATTGTTTCCTCAAGATCTCGTTTTACACAACAGAATTTTATCAGAGTAAATGTCTTTTCAATAACCTGCACATAACGACAATCGGATAATCTCCATGTTCATGTTGTTGCTTCTCAATGAGGGTTAGAAGATTGACTATGTCCAGGGCGCTCTTTGGCGTTTCGGTCTTTCCCCATGAAAGATATTGAAACAATGCACAGTCAACGATCTTCTGATCGACCTAAAAATATCACAGATGACGTCATCAACACTTATAGTCAAACAAGGTCAAAACGCGATTAAGGATAAAGCAGTAAAGGTGTTAGATACAATGTGCAGGTTTTGTTAAAGGACTGTGAATATCTTAGTGAATTTACAAGAAGAATATCTGGTATTATGAACTTTATGTTATGCTGCATCATATTGAAAGATATTGAAAGTTTTGTATCTTTCTATAACTTAGTATTGTTGAACGTGCCAGATACTACTGGCGCATTCATGACAGGGAGTGCTTATGATTGGTTAGTATATCGAAAGTGTGTGTGTGATTGATACAGAATTAAAACTTTTGTGTAGTTTGATTGAAATTTGTTTGTTTTGATTTTCAACTCAGTTGATGAGTTCCGCCAATCCAAAGGTGGATTTCCGCCCATCCAATGGTGGATATCTTTGTTTGCGTGAGAAAATTATTCTTGTTTGTGAACATTGTTCGGTAGAATATCTTTAAAGTTTTCAATGTTTCTTAAATGCTTTATAGCAAGAATTTTTCAGATAGTCAGGTGAAAGTCATCATGATGAATGTTGGGCGTATATAAATACACGCCCAACTAGCTGCACATACCTTGTTGCTTTTTACTTGGATGTTTCTGCTAGTAATATTCCGGTCTGTTGATTCACTCAAGACAGACACTGCAGTTTCCTCGAACGATAAGGTCTCGTTGACATTGGGCCAAAAGCATTCATAACACTGAATGAAGAAAATATGACACAAAACTATTAATTTAACACATCAATGTTTTGGTAGGGGATCACAATATCTCACAATTTTATCACAATAACATACATACATACGCCTCTGAGAAAGAACGCCCCAATCTAAACTGTACGCACGCGTTTTAGCTTTATCGCTTCGTCCTATTTTTCGCGCCAGAATCATAGTAAGGAGAAATTGTGTAAATGAAATTATGTAAAGTAAGTGTGACCTCGTCTTCATACAGACTATTGAGCATGACAATAGTTCCAATATTGTTTTGATTAACCATAAGCCAAAAATCTTGGATAGTTGATGGAAGAGGATGTGGTGTCGATATAAAACAATTCTTCTTCTTATAACCCTATGAAAGAACTCAAGCAAGTTGTCGATTAAACTTCTTCAAAGAAATCTAGGGCTCGATTTTTCAAGTTATTCGAACCAAACCTCTTACATTTCACAGATACAATTTTAAAAAAAACTCAAGTTAGCTACTCTGGAAGTACTGAGTTTCTCACATGAACGAAGACTGCATTGATATAGTCGTCATCAGTATCATAGCGCAACAAGAACACACGGCTGTCGTCACCTAAATATTCAACACGTGTTTTGGTTAAAGATAAATAAGTAAATAAGTTAATGATCATAACACTGCACATGCGCAGTGAAACCATTATGATGTCACGAAGCGTAAACCCTATCATAAATAAAAACCCGATTATTCGTTTTAAGAAAACCAAAAAAAGTTTGATAATGCAAACAATTTGAACCACAACAACTTCCAACCCAGAGAGGGTTTCCACCGCCATCTTATGACGAAAAAACAGTCTGGCGTCGAAACGGATGTCACATACTTACGAGGTAAAATAAAGGAATGGCGATTTTTAGATTTGTTTCCTGGCTTCAATGCAGCAGTTGTAGCAGTTGTTTTGGAGTCAATGGTGGCTACGTTTAAATTCTGAAATAAAAACGATTTTTCCAATAATACAAATAAAAACGGCAAGGAAAGGGTCGAACAATAAAAAACAAATCGTCACTATGGTAACCTCATATTCAACCTGGAACCCAGTCTTCGATGTTCCGTCCTGACGTGACAGACGTTTGCAGGTACTCTGTATATCTGACGCCTCAATTTCCGTTACGCCACACGTCAGAGATTCAAGGATAGCTCGATAGACAAACAGATATTGGTCCTGACAAAAAGACACGAAATAAAATGCTCACCAAATGGTAGAAAAAAATTGAAAGATTCAAAAGGAAGAAAAAGTTTTCCGCCTCAAGAAGAGTTAAAAGTGCACTCTTTTAGAAAAATTTGAAAGAAACATGAAGATAAGGAAATGGTCACTTTTTAACGTAATGAAATCTTGATACTAGAGCACTGTGCCTGATGCCAGCAATATTATTCCATTTGGCGAACAAACGTGGATTCCCTCATGGAGATTCCCCGACTCAGAAACAAAAAAGACATTACTTCGGTTTGCACCATATGTATCCTTCTTGATCTCATAAAATTGACGAAATTGAAAATGTCCACTTTGCTTTCTTGTTGAGCAAGATCGAGCATTTCATCGATACATATGAACGTTCCAGTTCGACCAACACCAGCGCTAAAAAGAAGACCAGATTAAGATAGAACGTTCAAGTGACACCAGAAGCCCATGAAGGGGGTAGTGAAAATTTAAAAAGGAGAAATGTTGAACTATAAAACCGAATTATAAAACGTGCTAACGACCTGAAGAATAGAAGTTTAAAAAGAATTTTTATTACATTGCATTGAATTTTTAAAAGAATATCCATGACCGACCTGCAATGAACAAGGATAGGACTTTCTGCATGATCTGCAGGGTATGTTTTGCGCATCTTATTTCTAAATTCGACAAGATCGATGGGAGATTCAGGTACACCATGGTCTGGCCAACTGATGAAATGGAACTGCATCACTTCTCTGATGACGTCACCCTAAAATCATACGTATCACATCGGAAGTAAACTTTTGAAGCGGGAACATTTGAATAGAAAGAACAGAACAGTTCAACATCTTTACATAAGGTGTATTTGTGTGGAATCTGTAGACCTTTTCCTAAATTACGTCATAACAAAGAAAGCCTCGGTTTCATCCTGAATAGTAATGGCTTTTCAGCTGATTATGGGGAGAACCGAAAACATAGGGTAAAAAGTTTCACGAAATTCTTAATTTCCTAATGACAAATGTCATTTGTATTCAGGATGAAAAGGAGGCGTACCATCCTTAGTACAAACGTTCTTATGATGAAATGAGAGTAAGTATCGGTTGACGACAACGTCACTTCAACGTCACCGAAACGACAACCACCAGATGTCGGCCAGTACTGCTCGCATTTTTTCTAAAGATCAAATCGAAATCAGAACTAAATGCAGTTCGAGAATTATGCTCTTTAAAACAACACAATACAACTATACCTTGTTCTTTTCAACTAAGTTGGTTGTCATGACAATAACATGGATATTTTGTACCCAGATCATCCACCAAAAGTCATTGATTGTTTTAGGTCTTGGACCTGAGTAAAATTGATAAATTCAATTTCCTTAAAATCTTGTTAAGGAACCTAACAGTGCAGAACTTCCTTCCTGTATTTTTATCAAACAACAAAATAAATAAAAGTCTCACTTGATCATGTTCGTGATCATGTTCAACATAAAGTTTAAAATGGTCTTGGAAAAGAAATTTGCTTCCACAAAATATCTTTTCAGCGATCGCCTCTACAAACCGGCGATCGAGGTTTAGTCGCAGTGGTCGCTAGCAGGGTTTCCACAAGTATATTAGTCAAATATTTGTTTTAAGAAAAATAATAGACAGCCGTTACCTTGAGTTGCAATGTACTTGTCATGCTTTCGATATCCCTGAAACAATTAACGAAACCATTTGTCATCTTCATGACTTTCCGTTGAAGAAGGAGATAAATTCATTTACAATAATAGCAAAAATCGAATGATGACGCACACGATCACGTGACATACATTCTTTCGAAGGAAAATTAAATGAGATGAATATTTTCGCTGGGCCAATCATATTCCGCGCATTAATCGCCGGCCGCATAGCAACATTCCTCTACTAAAAGTAGAAGTTTGTTGAGGATCAGCTGATGCACTGCGGATCATGATTGACTAACTTACGTGGATAGAAGATGCATTGATGTAATCATTTTGGTTGGTAGAAGATGCTGGTAAGCGAATCCTCGAATGATTATCTAAAAAAGGTCAAACCAATCACATCATGGAATTTTCACAAAACAACTGTAATCACGCGATGAAAATTTTCAATTGCAGTGAACTTGACGAATTTTCCGGTTGGCAAAAGCAGAAAAATAGCACATTATGTGTATATTGTCTGGACAGGGCATTTAAATTTCAGAAACCTTAAAGTTTCCATCTTGAGAGATTACTGACATAGTTCACAAAATCACTTTTGGTTGTATGACTTGTTAACCGAAATAGAAATTAATAGTTACGGCTGCAAACAATTGATAATCAAGACATCTACTTACACGTGACGATATTTGCATATCTGTTTTTTTCTCTTGATTCAGCGGTCATTGCATCGTCCCACCGAAACTGCTGACCAGACGCCAAGGCCTATGGACATGAAACGTCAACTTCTACTTTAGTCAACTTTTCATTATGAAACCATAAAAAAAAATGAAGAATAATTGTAACAGGAATGTTAAACCATCTGACTCGTAATTAACTCATCATCTCATGCTTCAACTGACATGAATCGTTCGTGATGAGTCATGCCGATTGAGTAAGGCGGAATTTGCGCATGGGCTTCGTACGTTCATTCCGGTAGTTCTTTAGCTATATCGCAAATTGCACCAGATTTTCCGCGCCAGCCTTGATGGATAGAACGTCTTTATATGAAAAACGGCCTCGAGTATAGCTTTACACATGCGCGGATCGAGATTGCAATCGAATTATAATTCAATTCGATTTTTAATTCTGTAGGAGATCAATATAGTCAAAGCAGTTACCGTTCAAAAAGTGAGATATGTAATATGCTTGTATGTAGCGAAATATCAGGGGTTCTGAGAGATTCTATCAAGTCCTATTTACCTTGAATTCTTCCGTCAAAGCAATGTTGCTATCTTTCTTCAAGTGTTTCCATTTGTTGGGAAAGGCTTTCACTGTTATTGCAGGATGTTTGGGATCGATGACAATTTTATCAGGTGGAGGTCGGTCAAGAGCATCATCTTTTATCATTTCATCACTTTCATCTGCATCCTGTCCATCGTTGACTAACCCCATTTCAATATGAGTTCTCTTCTTCACTGGACTGCTGTCTGATTCGTTATTTCCTTGACGCTTCCTAAATAATACAAAGGACGAAGTAGCAATTTTGGGAATTCAAGACTTTTAATTGGATAATAATCGTCGCACAAACTGGCAAGTAAGAAAGAAAATGATGTAAGACACCGAAAGGCTTCGGCTCTTTTTCTAATAAATAAGTAAATTATGGCGTTGTTTTTTTTCATACATGAAATAATAAAAATTCAAGAAAGTTGAATCTCAGGGAGACAGACAAAATTGTTGGAATTTCAAAAAAATATTTTTTGTGAGAGAATGTCAAGATAGTGTTTGAAAAGTTGGAGTTATCAAGAATTCAAGTAACTATCATTTCGAGTTACCGACAGTTACAGAAAGTGCGAGTAAACAGGTTCGTACAGTATTTTTGACATCATCGTTTTTAATAAAAAACACTTTCTACATTTTGACATCTTGTGCAGTATTTTTCCTTGAGGTGGAGTTTCTCTTATACAACTAAAAATTTCAAACGAGGTGTTGTATGTTGTATTGATATTTATGAAAAGGTTTATTGAAATGTTAATAGAAAAAAAGTATTACTTATGAAAAATTATTCCGGCTGCAATGCATATTCCAACAACGACAACCAAAATGATGACCACCACGATGATCAATGTTGTATTGTTGTCGCCAGTTTTCTTCGCCTGCGGTGAAATATATTTTCCTACAACAAGAATATGAAGAAAATAGAAAAAGACTGAAGAATCTTGACAAAGTTCTGAAAAGTTTATAGGTAGCTAGTTATAAGTAGAGCTTCAACTCGTATATTGATTTGCATGTATTGATAGTCACTTAGTCATCAAACAAAACTGCCACCTATATAAAGAGTTGGGTGGAATGAAACCTTTACATCTCATCAACGCAGAACAGCTTCAGTTACTGGCACATTCAATTCCAGCCTTCAAGTTAAGTACTAGCCTATGTGAATCAAATAGGATCAGGTGTGGAGTTCGAACATCTGATGACAATTCAATCAATCAGTTTGTGCTGACAAGCTTAACAAGCTGAACAGCGAAATTACAGGCCAGAAGAAACATATGATCAGAAGACAAAAAATTCATGAGATACTGAATTCAACTAGTGAGCCTACCTTGTGTTCGAATTGATGTCAACCATGGTGATGAGTAATATGTCTGTAAATAAAAGCAATAGGTCAAATTCTATGCAGCCGTTGCCATGACAGCAATGAATTAAGAAGCTTATTTGTTTTACATTTTCATCAACAATAGCCAATTGAATCACAGAAAAATTTGTGCCCTTTTTCAACTTGACATTTTCATACACTATTTGTTCATATCCGCTCGGGGTTTCAGGGCATGGTTTTTCATTGCCAATGGTGAATGTTTTACATTGTTCAAAATCTGCTGCAGGAATGTTAGCAGTAATATAAGGTTCGCCAGCTTTTTTGAATGGTTTCAGTTTCTTTGGATCTGGTCGAAGAGAATCTTCATATCCTTCAACCACCACAATTTGATAAAACCTAAACAGAGAAAGTAACCAGTAATTTTTAGTCCTTCCATCCTTTTAAGGAAGGCTGTTCTACAAGCTGACTTGTAACTAAATAGTTGATTACCAGACATGAAAATAGTTTTGAGCAAGCCTGGGAGCCAGCGTGTAGTTTATTTCAAAGACTTTATCTGGTAAGGCTGTGATTATACCAACTGAAAAAACATCTTTTCTTAGTGTCCTATTAATCTAGTTCAACTATAGCTATCAAAAGTACTTTCTCACCTCGTTCCACTTGGTCCTTTTAATAACTCAATCGATATGGTTGTGTTTGTAGTACTAACAGCATTTCGATCCATTGTTTGCAAATCTCGCCTTTCTATGAGAAGAATTTGTACTATGAGGAACTATCTCTTCAAATCATACTTAGTAGCAAATCTCATAAAACGTATACATTTCATCAGGAGTTAACATAAAATAAGACAAGAAGTTTATTTTCCAAAACTTAAGTACAACAATAAAATAGATACCAATTACTTCTTTTGATAAAGCACCATTTATTTTTGTTCCCTAAAAGAATGATTAAACAAGAAAAGTATATCAAACATATTCAAGAGCTTAAAAATGATATCATAAAGAAAAAATAGTTTTTGTTAAGTTACAATTGCACTATTTTGCAGCCATGGATTTGGAATGTAATGAGATGATACATTTTGTGTAATTCGTTCAATAACTCAGTAAAGATATTAGGACAGATTTATACCACTGCATAATTGCCGTGTCGAACTAAATCCCATATTAAATCAGCGAAAATTCGTCTGTAGAAAGTGAAAATAAATTAAGGCGACATAATGAATTCAGTGCAGCAGACATTGTCGAATAAAACGGTAATCTTCGACATAAAATCGGCATGACTTTATACAGCCGCATGATAGTCGAATTTAATAACAACTTGTTGATAGAACTTGGTGACAAAATGTACGAACTGACAGGACTAAAAAATGACTAATCTTGATTGGTTAAACTGCTTTAAAACAAATAAATGCGCGTTTTTATTAAGTAAATCTGAGCAGGGTAATAAATTCATGAGATATTTATCTGGCTGTCTAAAGACATGCCAAATTTGATATTCAGCGACAAAAGAAGTAAAAAGTAACTGTTGCATTTTTACGGAATGTCACCCGAACAACAGTAATTTAATTTGACAATTTGGTAATGCGGATGTCTTCATTGAATGAATGAGACAGACTTACATCATGATTGATTATCACAGCTTGCCAACAAAGTGTAAAGTTTCCAATAAGATCCAAAGTTTTTTGTTGGCCGAAAAAAATGACTTCTTCATTCCCTTTCTGTATCTTCACGTTGTTTCCCGAACTAGATAAGTTTTTTTTGTCAATTGCTATATCAGTGAAAGAATTGGACATCTTGCTGGGACAATCAAAAGATGAATTTCCAATATTCAGAAGATAATAACTAAAGAAAGAAGTTAAAAATATAAGGAAAAAAAATCAATCACTTTTTGTTGGGGCAAAGAGCATTTTTTTGATCTACGCAAAAGAAGACTGTAGAATGACCAATCATCAAATGATCAATCAAACATATCAGTTTGAATCAATCCAATCTCTATCAATTTTATTAGAAATATGAAAACTTTGACATCTTTGATCTCTGAAAACACAATTTATTTTCAATTCGGATCTGCGAAATTGAATTTACATAATAAGATATGCAGTAATAAATTGACATGAACTTAAGAAGAACAACTAATGCACAGAAAGCCTAAATAACATGCGATTCCTCAGTTATTCAAATTGTAAAATCGCAAAATGCGACAGACCTTATCGGCCCAGTGTATGGCTTAACACTGTAAAACATGATTTCAATGTCTATATTTGATCTGTTGACAAGAATCTTTGCAGGGTATGGCTCTAAACGGATCATTCACAAACAGTTAATGGAAACAGTGACAGCAGCATATTCATTATATAACAATAAGGAAAAATACATAACCATCTAAAAATAAATCTTACTATCATAAGTAGTATTGACTTCAATAACGTCAGATTGTGGTCCCGTCCCACCACCTGTTGTAGCATTTATGGAGATGTAATAAACCGTACCAGGATATAAGTTGTCCAGATGAAAGACTGAAGCACTTGTTTCATTCTTTTGATGATGTTTAAAGTCTTTGAAGTAATCTTTAGAGCCAATAGTGGAAATCTATGATATTAAAATATGTAAGCAAAACACAGAATAACATGTAATTGAGTATTTTATTATTATTATGAAAATGTTGTACCGTATATGTTTGAATCACTCCATTGATTATGGAAGGTCGTTGCCACGAGATGTTTACTGATGTTGATGTAAATGGATTACCTTGAACATGTTGTGGAGCACTTGGTACTGCAATGAAGTTAAAAACCCTTTCTCAGATACCATTAAAATTATTTTGCTAGCAATTGTCATTAGTATAAATATCTTACTGCCTTGTAATGTTTGTTCGATCTTCCATTCACTCCATGGCCCAACAAGAAGATTGTTGTTTGTATAAGCTCTCACCTATAGCATAATGTTTTTATATGTCTTTATAATATCATTAAAGACATCAATAAATACCATATAGGTAAAATTTGAGCTTAGCAAAACATATTTAGGTTATCTACATATAGTTTCTTTTATGTCAACAACAAATTAACCAAATAAAGTGCTTCAGATAAAACAAACTTTAGTAAATAAATATAATATAACAGAATGTATGTTAAAAAAAAGGAGAGATACAATAAAATTGAACTTGAATAAATTCCTTACTCGCACTTTATAATGTTTATAATTCTTTAAATTTGATAAGGTTTCAGTAACGACTCTTGCTGCAAGGGAATTATCTAAAGCCACCAAGGAGCTGTTTGCAGTTCCATTGATCATATATTCTATCTCGTACTTGGTGATAATGCCATTTGCTGGAGAAGGTGGATTCCAGGTAACCGAAATTTCTTCCTTTGATTTTACCTCCAAATTTAAATCTCGGCAGACTGATGAAACTATAGAACAAACACAACATTTCATTCATAGCTTAAAATCAGATTTTAATAATTATACATCTGCATTCAAGTTGCTTATGACGCCGTGTAAACTCAAGGAAATAAACTCAATGAAAACTATTGCATTCTGGTTGGATGTTAGTATATGATGAGCTGAATAACTGAAGAAATGACTAAAACATTTTTTCTGTCCATTATCATTAGAATTCCCAATCATTAAAAGCTAAACATAAACAAACACATAACATAGCAGATTTTAGAAAACTACCTCCTTCTTCTGTTCGAAAAGTTTGAGCGACATCTGTGGATGAAACGTTTAGCCGGTTATAAGCAATCAAAGTGACATTATAGTCTGTATGTGGAAGTAAGCCAGTTTGTGTTGCAGACATAGTACCAGATACGTTTTTGCTGTACCATGTTGTTTTGTTGAATACTAGGGCATAAGCAACAATTGGAAAATCAGATTTTTCCTTGTACGCTGTATGATTCCATATAAAGGTTGCTGTGGTATTTGTTTTCGTGGTTTTTAATAATGGTGGAACAACTGTAGCTATAAGAAATAGTGATTATTCATTTATAAATCAATTTCATTTTAAACAATGTGGACTGAATGAAACAGCTTAAGGGAAAAAATTCGCACTTGAAATAAAAGATTAAACAGAAAATACATTATCATGAAAAGAATATCAATGCAATAATAAAAATAGCGATCCCTAGGGAAGATCAACAGATAGCAAATCAACAACTTCGTGCCTGGTGGAATTTTATACTCCAACATACTCCCAATGCTATTAAAGTAGTGTGATATTGTTTGCATAAAATGAAACTACGAAAAACATAAACATACCATTGAGTCCTTGATAGGTAACATTAGTGTGTTGATATCCTTTAACAGTGTCTTTATAAAATGCAACACAACTGTAGTTCAGATAACATGTAGCTGTGTCTTTCACTGCATTAAGCCTGCATGGCAAGCTACTGTTACCAATGAGTTCAGTTATATTTTTTTGTATTCTTAATACCGACACATAGGTGCCGTTAATTTGTCTCTCTTCTTTGAAAAATGTTTCATTCTTTGATTGAAGATGATATTTTTGATAAGGTAAACTACGAAGGCCATTTAAAATCCACCGATGATGAAATCCAGGCTGAGATACAATGTTACATATTAGTGATGTTGATTTTCCTTTATAAACACTGACAGGATTAATGGGAAGAATTTTTGGATGTGAGCCTAAGACAAAAAAAGAGATAATTATCTGGCAGACTGTAACAAACTACCATATTATTAAAATGAAACCTGTGATGATTTTAACACTGTAGACACTGCCAGACTTAACGAATGCTATTATTTGTGTAAATTTTATCATTATTTAATTATTGGTATAACAAAAATATTTTACATGTTTAATAAAAAGAACCAACAACATTTTCTGTTACAATTTCATTCAAATCCCAATCACCATTTTAGTTGGAGAAATGTTTACAGACATTACCAAACATTTGTGGACATTCAAAGTCACAGAAGTTGATAAAAAACCCCAATTGGTCAAGCTGATTTGACACAAGGCTTTTTAATCTTCATGCACTGTCTATTAATAAATCCCGATTTCATTGTATTACCTTTTTTGCAACCTAAAAGGTCCCAGCGAATCGCACATCCTTGTGCCGGCAGACAATGTTGTGGAGTAAGACGTAAGCAGGCAGCTGTAACTGGCACAGGAAAATAATTGACTTTCGTAGAATATCGATTATGCGGACCATTAAATGACTAATAAAAACATATAAACAATTTATACAAAAGCCAACAATGAATGTTCTAGACTATTTATCAGAGCATCTAATTAGTTAAATGTATCAACAAATTTCTCTTAATGACTTATGATGGAATGAAACATTTTACCTGAGTTTTACCATTGAACACATAGTCCCAAAGTCTATTGCCCTTTTCATAAGCAAATGAAATTTGATAAGTATTTATTTTTCCAGAATCGTTATGACCCTGTCCTTGGATTGCAATAGCGCTAACAACTTTCAAATCATTGAAACAGATTTGGATCCAACGCAACTCACCTTTGTATAAATCATAAAAAAAAATGTTAATGAACTATAATAGTGATTATTAGATGAATATGTATAAGAAATAAAATACCAATGTTTTTTGGATTCCCAACTGCATTTAACTTGAAGTCATCAGTGGAAGTAGCCGAATTTGATGTTGTTATTGATGGTTTCAATATTGATTTTGTCCATAATTTCACCATGCATTCTAAAATTTCAAACAAAAATTATATATATTAGATATATGATTGGTGCACTGCATAATTCATAATATTTCAATTATTATTGCTTTTATTTGGCATTATCTTCTGAAGTAACTAATTCGGAATCAAAAGAATTCATACATGTTTGGACACTGATATAATATATTATTTCATTACAGATATCTTATTTTGCAAGTCCACAGCAATAACAACACAGATTGCCAAAGAAGAAAACAACAAATTGTGATGGCTAACCAGATTTGCATCCAACAATCTGAAACGAACTGCTGCCTGCATTTTGAATTATTGTAAGAAAATCACTGACAACCGTTGTGTTGAACCAATGCATTACTTGCAGCTCATTAGTGAAGTTGCTTTGGTAGTCCTGCAATATGTCAGATAAATTATTATAAATTCTTATATATTGCCAGTTTGCAAGACAAATTTTGAACATACCTTATTATACAAAGCAGACAAACTTCTTTGCTTACTCTCAGTTTCAATTTTAATGCTGCTATATTGTGTTTTATCTTTTTTCACAAGTATTCCAGTTATGGTAACTCGTTCTTTCATATCATAGTCGATTTTAGTAACAGAATCTTCCACTTTAGTTGCTTCGATCAATTTTGGCTGCAGAATTTTAGAGCAAACTGAAAAATAAAAGGACTTGCTTATTCATATAATTTTAGGGGCATTGCTTCTGAATGACATCAAAAAGGAAAGATCAGAAACTTACTTTCCTCACATCCATATAACTCCATCTTAAAACAAATCGGAACAGCACCTTGGAAATTCAATTCTATATGTCTAGCAGTAAAAAACTCTTTCCTTCCAAACCAGTGTCTTAACGTTAGTTCACTAGCTGGATATCGATATAGCTGAAATAAAAACAAGTAATGTTAATGGTATAAGTGTTGCAATGGTATTAAAGGAAGACTTAAAGAAGATAAGGCATTAATGTATAATTCTTTGTATAACAAGGACAGAGTTTATGAGCAAACTAATTTGTGATAATGAAGAAGCAAGGACAGTCAGCACATAGTCAACACTGTGCTCTGTGCCCATCAAAACTCATGAACGAGTCATATTTGAATATTTAATAGTTTTTAAAAGATTGACAAAATTTGACGTATGAATTTTTGAAGACTTTCTTGCTTACACAAAGAGCTAATAATTATCTTGGATTATTAATATTGGAACTTTGCAATTTAATCAAAGAACCAGCCATGAATCAAATATCCGAATACATACCCTTCGTGAATTTGTGCCTTCAGTTCCATTCATCAAATAAATCATTGCGTCCTTCTCAGTTCCGAAACGAATATATACATTTTCGACACTGGAGTTTCCTTGAAACGCCATCCCAGTAATCGTCATTATCTTACCAAGATCAATATGTGCCGGCTTCTGAAAATCCAAACAAGGAAATTTTTCACTGTTTAAGCGTGGTTTTGGCACAGACGCATCACCATATTGCAACTGTTCATCTGGAATTAGTCCGTTTTCAATCCCAACAGGTAAGCTGCAGATATCTAAATATTTTAGAAGTCAAAGTTCTTCAGCAAAGTTTAAAATAATGTTGTTTTATATAAGCATACAATATGTTATTGCTTCACAATCATTCCTCTTTTAAAAAAATACTGCTGTTTTTACGTCATTTATATTAATGACTAATGAATAATATTAGAATATCAAACAACACCTTTAAACATTGTTTTCGCTTCAAAAACAGAACTCCACTTTCCAGCAATTTCCCCTTTGGCAGTATATGCTTGGATCTAAAAAACAGGAATTAAAAGGATAAAAGAATATCAAGTAATAACACGTGCAATAGCAACACAGAAATCTTCTACCTTGCAATGATATGATGTAGAGGTAGCCAAACCATAAATAGTAGCATTTTCCATACTTGCTGAAATATCATCACGAGCTACTTTTTCTTTGCAGTTGCTTCTGCAACACATTATCTTATAGTTATGAATAATGCCATTTGTAACATTTGGTTTTTTCCATTCGAATGTCAGAGAGGTAAAGTTAAACTGGCCACAACTGAAGTTTGTTGGAGGTTCAGAAACTAAAATGAATAGTTGAGTTTAATGCTGGCATGAAATCAAAAGTATTTCATAACAAGTTTTAAAATTTCTGATGTGAAAATAAAAATATTAACAAATACATTATGACACTGATGATGGCATAAGACAGAAAGCTTTTGTGGCTAACTATAGAAAATAATATTTTAAAACTTCTTGTGTGAACATTCCCAATTTCAGTGTCACAAAGTCTGTTTTAATTGATTAATCACTGCATCTTTACAGTGCTTTGACTTATTGTATAATATATAGTATTATATACCTCCTTGTTTTGTAGAAAATGTTTCTTTTGCAGTCAGGGAGATGGAATATTTATTTCTACTTGTTATCTTAACATAGTATTCAGTGAACGGACTTAATATCTCAATAAACAAATTTGTTTCATTTAAATTGGTGTTGTTGTATATAACGGATCCATTTACTTCAAGTACTACATCAAATGACAATGGCAGAATTCGTCGGGTTGAACAGGTTGTCCAGTTTATGTGGGCAGATGTGTTTGATGCAGTTATGGTAATGTTTTTAACACATGCAGCTTCCTCTAGAAAATATTAGCATCATAAAATTGAAGAGAACATCATCAAGGTAAACACTTCTGCAGCAGCAAGAGCAGAAAGAAAAGAAAAGAAAATGTCTGTACTTATAACGAATGATTTGTTACTACCATAATTAAACATCACCGTCATCACCTTTATGTTCAACCTCAACATTAAATTCTTTTCCTTTGGATTCATCTCCATAGGTAGCATTGCAGGAATATTGTCCCAAACATAACAAAATCTTTCTGGCTGCAACATCTTCACAGTTCCTGAGGTCCAGAATGGTAGTATTGATACCCTTCTTAAAAGTCAATGTTGATTTCACATATCCATTCACATTGCTGTCATTGGTGGTTGTGATGGTATATAGACTGTTATCAATATCGTCTCCATTCACTCTCCAAGATAATGTTGGCTGAGCATCGTGTACAACACAATTAAGTGTTGTTTCTGATCTTGTAATGTTCGGTGTTGGAAGAGTTACTAGAAGAGATGTTAAGAATTTCTCATGTCGCCTTTTAGTATTAATTATAGTGATTATCTCACGAATTATCTTGAGCAATATATTCTCAGTAACATTTTGCCATAAAATACAGATCGTTTTTACTGCCCTTTTCAACTTACCGTCTTTGCAGCCAAGCATTTCAATTCGAGCTGCACAACGTATCGAACAAACCATGTCTTGCAATCTGATACATCTTGCATAAAGCTCATGTGGAAAAGTGCTGACACTTGTTCCATACCTTGTTTGAGCACCATCGAATAACTGTGCAATGATAATAATGAGTAATGGCTAAATTTCCCATCATTGCTATATATTCGAAATGTGACTTTTCAAGCTTCAAAGTAATCAGAGAAAACCCTGAGCCAGTAAGCATTTCCGCTGCCGCCACCCTGGAACTACTACCCGGAGCCAACCAATTATATTGTCTCTTAAACATATTCACTTACGTATTTAACATCTTTAAGTTTATATACTTTATTGACACTATCATTTGAGTAGCCATAACGTATTTCAAAGTTTGTAACCATGCCATCACCTCCTTTCCCTTGGCCTTGTATAGCAACAGCAGATATGAGATGCACAGAATTGAAACAAACTTGTAACCAGCTGTCTTCAATACCTAGCAGTAAAACAAATAGTAATAGAAAAAGCAAAAGATTTTAGAGTTTTGACCCATAATCCGTATGCTTAAATAAAAATTTGATTTGATTCTTAGGGGAACAGGGTTAAAACTGGTTCTATAAACCTCTGAGCAAAATAACAAATAAAACAATAAAATAATAATGTCTATAAATTCAATTAGTAAGAATCATGATGCGGCCAAATTCCTTTTGGATTAACTCGCAAAATAAAATACACAAGGTATATGAACAAAATCCATGCTTACCTGAATAAAATAAATAAGAAATAAAATTAGTCTTTTCAAATATTAACTCATTCAACCTAAAATTTTGTGAAATGTTTATGCCTAAGTTGGTATCAAAAACATAACAATCTATCTGAAATATATATATATATATATTTATATATTAAAACAAAAAAAGTCAGTAAAACATGTGTTGTATATTTATATTGAACCAAAAAAACACACAGAGTTTTCACAATATTTCGATTTATTAAAAATCTTTGTCAAGTGTATCTAGCTTTACAAACCCATCCTTTATATATTGTACAAAATGTTTAAAAACAATGAAATACCCAGAGTGTAATAAAAATGAAAACATATAATTGGAGAAAATTAGTAGTTAAAAAGAGTGTGTGAGTGTGTGAAAATTGCGTATTGGTAAAGTGACAAAAAAATGAATAGTCAATATGATATATACAATAAAAGCCATTAAAATAATCATAGTAACTTACAGGTTTCTTAAAAAAAAAAAAAAAAAAAAAAAAAAAGGGGAGAAAGTGATATATTTATATATAGCAGCAGTGGGAATTATAGCAACAGTGATACTTTAAGTTAAATTAAATAAGATAATAATTGCACATTGACGTCGTTAGAATGGAACACATAATAAATACACTTAACACTCTCTCTACCAGAGCGATAAGAAACAAAAACACATAAATACCATATACATCAAAAACGAGAATATATTTAGGTTACTACAGTGTGTATCAAAAAGACTTATCCAAGAACTTTCAAAGCTTATTTTGCAGCGAATAGTTGTGATATGATTTAACTTTTTATATGAAACGAAAGCGCTGGTTGAGATCTATCCGAAAATATAACTTTTTTTCCAAATAAATCTTCAAATCAAGAGTTATTGAAGAAGAAAACATTTATCTGCCTCATTAAATCCTTAAAGATCAATTAAATCAAGTTTTAATTACATAATTGCCTGTTGTTTTAGCAAGCGAAACCCTTTGATTTAATAACGATATTTTTGGGAGTTAAATTCCCCAAATAACTTGCATAAAAATGTATGAAAAAAGATTGCTCAGAGTTAAAAGTGTAGACACACGCAGTGAAGTGTATATGCATATGAAAGATGGTTCATTTAACTGTTGAACAGAGAACATTTCTGGTTACCCGTATTTTGGAAACAAGAAATTACGATCTAGTGGCTCAAGAATTCCAGCAAAGGTTTCCTCAAAGACCAGTTCCACACAGGAAAACAATACAATGGAATGTTAGAAAATTCAAGAGAGAAGGGACGGTAAAAAATATTCATAAAGAACGTTGTGGAAGACACAGAACAGGAAGATCCGTTCCAAATGTTGCTGCTGTAAGACAGTTGGTAGTTGCCGTAATAATACTCTTGGTCTGCCCAGTGGTTGAATGCGGTTAGATTTGAGCTGGCACCCATACAGAATTTTTGTCCGACATGAGCTGAAACCAGAGAACCTTGCTCGTCGCTTACACTTCTGTCGCTGGTTTTGTAATTCCTTCCACAATCCACGGTTTGTTCATAATATCGTGATAGGCGACGAGTGCTCATTTGACATGAATGGGTCAGTTTCCACCCAAAACGTCCGGATGTATGCACCTAAAGGGCAACCTCCGGATTTTTATTTCGAAAAAAACAGCAATCGTCAAAAGTTGAACGTATGGGCAGGGCTTTGTGGAAACAATACAGTAATCGGGCCTTATTTCTTTCAAGGAAAGGAAAATGGCCGAACTTATCTAGACATGATAAATAACATTGTGCTTCCAAATCTATCACAAAACTACCATCTCTTACAAATACAAAATGCCAATCATCATGATCTGTGGTGGTTTCAGGACGGCGCAGCACCCCACAGAACCAGGAATGTTAGGCGACGGATCAATGACGTTTTTGGAGCCCGTGTTGCTGGACTAAGCCATAACATTGAATGACCATCGCGGTCTCTGGATTTAACACCGTGCGACTTCTTTCTCTGGGGCTGTATTAAGCGAAAAGCTTTTGTGACTCCTCCAGCCAGTATTGCTGATTTGAGAAGGGGCATTCTTAACGCTTTCAACAGGTTGCGGCAGCATCCAGAAATCACAAGAAATGCAATTCGAGAAATGGACACAAGGGCTTCAAAATGTATCCAGTTAGGAGGACAGCATGTTGAAGGCCATTAGAACTTACTTTTATTTTTTCACATTGTGTTTATTATTTTTTTTGGACAGTTAAAGCTTCGTTGTTCTTATAAAATTGTTCTTATAAAAAAGACTGCATTTGCCTTAAGAACAAGTTTGTTTTTGACACTACGCAATGGTTAGAGCGAGATTTCAATCTTTAAGTGTAGATCTAACTTTATTTTGTTAATTTGTCCATAAAAACGTTGTAACATTGTCATTGTTTTCAAAAACACTTTCTATTATGTAGTCACTTAATTAATCTTTAACAAAATAATGAGAAGAGAAAAAGTTTGTTTCTTCAATAACTCCCGATTTAAAAATTTATTTAGGGAAAAAATTATATTTTCGGATGCATCTCAACCAGCGCTTTCGTTTCATATAAAAAGTTAAATCATATCACAACTATTCGCTGAAAAATAAGCTTTGAAAGTTCTTGGATAAGTCTTTTTGATACACACTGTAACTAGCATAAATTGTCTAATAGTAAATGGGCCCTTACTCGCCAGGCGGATCATTTAAACTATAATGATCGATTAACACATTCTTACAATAAAAACTACAAAATGTTACAAATGTAAACAATAAAACTAAAAGTCATTTTAACAAAGAAATTTTATATTTATTTAACACATAATTTTTATTCCCAGTTGAAAATCAAAGATTCATTATTATTCGAATAGATTCATGTTCAAAAACAAAGACACATAGACTCATTAAAGAAGGTGTTAATCGATCATTAAGAAAGTAGTGATGCGTTAGATGCCAAAAAACTGTTATAACTTGGAAAATATAAATTTTCAATGTCTAATCATTATATCTCCAGAAAACCAACAAAATGCTCTTTCTAATGGTATAAAAACCGCTAAAAACAAATCACTGAAAGAAAAGTTATTAGATGTTAAACCTTCGGGCTAAATTTCTCAGAGACACACTGTATAGTGTTGAAGTTTTATTAAAACAGAAACAGATAATTATGGAGGTGGATGATATTTTGATGTTTTGTTCATTATTATTTTCGTGCGTTTATTGTGTCATATCCAAGTCTGTGAAAATGCGATTCATATGTTCATACTTGTTCTTCGCAACCATTGTACTTGAGGAAGTGTAAAACATTTTTTGCATTACAGTTTGATTGACATTTTATTGTCCATATTTTACCGTTAGCCATCTCAAAATCTTAATTTGTTTGTAAATAGAGTTTGCAAATTTTACATCGTTGATCTGTACAATTTGTGATTTTTGAGGTTGTTGAATGTGTTTCATTGGTGCTATCATTAAATTTTGCATTGGATAGATGTTTAAATAAATTTTTAGTTGTTTTAGTGAAGATATGATTTTGCAATTTGAAAATACCCCTTTAAGTCTTTCACTTTTGACATTGTGAAGCAGGTTGTTGTGAAGGTCATCTTATATTTAGTACCTCTATGTGCATTTATTGTGTATTTATTTGTTTTCAAGTGTGCTTGTGTAAGGTTCATTCCCTCTCTCCTCTTACGAAGAATCGGAGTAGGTCGGAGTGACCATTCTGTATTACATCGTTCGGTTGTTTAAACTTTTTTTCGTTCTGTGACTTTCTCGTTCTGTGTTTTCAAGTCTTTTTTAGAAAATACGTACAATTCGTTCTTTAATACTATTGTTTTATACAATCCTTTGCGCCGTCACACTCTTGAGTCTTTTATGTCATTTTAACTGCACGCACATTCTTAACTTAATTGATCGCGATCTTTATTCAAACCTAACCTCTTCTTAATTTTAATTTTTAATTTTTTTCTCTATATAAACGTTCAACATTTGTATCATTTTTAACTTGATAAAGATATGTAAGATATCGAAAATTTGTGAAGATATATATATATATATATATCATATTTTTTACCACTGTTATTAATTTCATAAAATAATGATACTTTATAGATTACTGAAAATTATTTATTCACATACTTGAACTAACCCAGGAGCTCATGATATTATTCAGTCGTCCTTTTGAAGCATTTTTGTGAAGATCTGGTGATTTGGAGCCACTTAACTGAATGTTGGAACCTCCATTTTCAATACCAAGCTTTTCAAAGCAACCTAAAAATTATTAAAATTCCATTAAGAATAATTCTGTAAGACATTCTGCAAATTGTAAACCTTTATTCTTTTGGGATGGATAAAAGAAAAAATTAAGTGATCTCGTCGGAAACAAATGATAAATAATATTAAATAATAACTAATAATAATTATTAGAAATTAACAGCCAAGATAATCATTTTCAGTCTATATACATGTACCAGAATACGAATGAATACTGAAATTGTGCTGTTATAGATCACTTATTTCAATACATACCTGTATTGCAGCCCATAAAAGTCAACCTCATACAAACGTTTGTAGTTAAAGAGATTATGGAAATGTTTTTGCATATAATTTGCTCTTTAAACCAATGAACTGCCAAAGAACCATTTAGTCCATTCTTTCCCTTGAATTGCTAAATTACAATCATAACTGTTAAATGCATAATAAGATGAGGCAATGGAAGGTTCCTTATTATTTTAATACGACATTTGTAAATAAACATTTGGTTGCTGATGGAAACAGCAAAATTTGTAGAAAATTTCAAGATTGTCAAAATTTTCTTAAAGTTATAAATGTCTTTTACGCAAACATTATGATGTGTGTGGTATCAGTTTTCCTGGAAACACCCAATGTCATAGCCATTTTGCCATCACTATAGGATCTTCTGGTTCCCTCGCTTCTTGTTCTTCTTCTGTTCTAAATTATTCAAATTCAGCTAGCTTTTTTGACTAACTCCAAATACACAACGAATAATCTTCTAAACTAAATTATGATTAAGAAGGCCGCAAATGGGTCAATAGTTATGGGAGTGATCTGCAAAAAAGCTATTGACAATTTCAAGCATAGAAAATTTTGTTGATATTTCATTACATATTTTGTTTAGCCTCCTTGAAACCAATTTTTTCCTATACTTTTTTCTTGTAAAAATATCATTTTGATACATTAAGTGAGCCATACTTGAAAATACAGGCAAACTAACTGATGATCACTGGAGGTAAGTTAAATCAACAATAATCACACTAAGGCTCATCCATGCCACCCAAACTCCTTTGCGACCTTACTCATAGTCACGTCTGTAGTAGTCACCAATATCACTTGTAATCAATCATAATTTCATTCTATATATAGCTTCAATCATTTTAAAACTGATAAATAACTGGGAAAGCATTTCTTATCAATAGATAAAATTATATTTGAAAATTCACAAAACGTAGGGGTTCTATCTGTTATAATCACTCTAAAACTTTTCTTTTATTATTTTCTCCACAAACGTTGTTTTCAAGTTATTACCCCGTTAATATTTTTTAAACTTATATCAAATAAAATCATGTAGCATGAAGTAGCATAAACAGAAAATTAGTTACTGCAATCAAGATTGAAATGTTGAAAGAAAGTAAAAGGAAGCATTACCGAACTACCAGCTGGGTTTCGAATAAGTTTGCCGTTACAATAAACGCTGAAAACATTATAAGAATAATCCTCTATATTCTGTACAACGAGACCTGTTACTGTCAATTCATTTACAGGAAAAGTGAAGTTGATATTTTTCTCTTTTGGAGTTGCACACCAAGCCGATTGTTTATATATGCCAGGAAACTTCTTGTTTGCAGGAGAGATTACTTTTGGTCTCTCGACTTCAGAGTGACAAGCTAATGAAATGAAAAAATAAGATTGAATGAAAACTTTCACTTTCGGTTCAACCGTACAACATCCATTTTCCATAAAGCAGATCACTAACACTGGTGGTTGTACAGTTAGGTAATGCGAAAGTAAATGCGCAAAAACCTGAAAATTAATTTTTAACGCAAAAGTTAACCTAAGTTGTTTGTGCATTTTGACACGCATATGTAGATTTTACTTTTTTATTTACTGTGACGGTGGAGAACTCAAAAAAATCGTAATTCACGACAAGATACTTTTTAGCTTGTAGGATGTTCATCATTTAGATTAGGGGTTAAACTAAATCAAAATATCTGGACTGCACAGGAATGCTCTTCGAGATACAGTAAACTGATCAGCATAATTGCACAAACGTTTTAAATTTGCGGTACTTACAGAAACATTTATTTGATGAAAAATAGGTCCTTTTTCAACACCCAGTTTTCACTTTTCATTACATGTCGACCGCCTAACAATCTCAGATTTTCGTAGAAAGGCAAGTATCTTTACTACTTACTCTCAGAGCATCCATAAAATTCAATACTCATGCAAACTCTCATAAAATTCTTTCTTGCAAATATAATTTCCAATTTTCTAGTCGTCAGAGATTTTTCTTTAAACCAGTATCGATAAGTATATTTACTTCTAGGACATGGAAATTTCTAGAAATAAAATAGTTTTTCTTAATCTATCCATTTCTAAATTATTTAGGATTACGTTATCTAGTTTTTTAATTTCTTGAAATTCTTGAATTAAACCTTGGAAACAACGAACACATCAAAAAGCTAAGCTTTACGTTTCTGCTTTCTCAAAACTAGGCAAGCTCCACATATTCAAAGCAAAAAGCCAACCTTCTGATTGGTGTTTTTCACGCCGTGCTCTATAAACGGATGCGTCTCTTCATCGTTCTTTGTAGCATATCGTAACATTATGTGTTTTGTATTCCCATTGTTTCCTTGTAAAGCCAAACCAGTTATTGTCATCAGCCTTACAAAGTCAATCGTAACTTTTAAGTTCTGATCATAATCTTCTGAACACCATTGTTTTTCGCTGTTTAATCCAATATTAGAAACAGGGTTGAGGAAGTCTTCAGTGGAGCTTTTTACTTGTCGTCCAATATCGAACACACCACTCTCAAAACCCAGTGGTAGCATGCAACTGTTAACATCTAAAGAAACGATACAGGATAAACATTTTTTTTTTTACATAATATTAGATATTATACTTATTATTATGAATGCTTTTAAAAAAATATAATATTTGCTTCACAACCTCAAATTTCATTATGCAAGAAACAGTTACTACCTCCTAAAGTTGTGGCATTCACCATCAAGCTTTTTATCACATTGCCAACAGTCATATGAGCTTCGACCTACGTTTGATATTAAAAGAGCATATCAAAAAGCAATTTGCAGTACGAACGTGTGAACGCTTGCAAAGTTCGTATTTCTGTAAATTCATTCAAAAACCTTCCAATGTAATATTAATGCCGTAAAATACCACCTTTTCATATTTAAATGTTTTGACATAATATAAATTGAGATAAAATAAATTTACTTCAGAAACATAATTTACCTTGATTTGATAAAAAGTCAAGCATAACCGACAATATTGGAAAAACGTAATTCAGAGATATAAATTGTGTGAACCCAACATATTTCAGTGAAAAAGTTCATATCACTTGGACAATGTTAAAAAAAGCAACTATTTAAGTTTATACATGAAAATATCTACTCAGTGGAATATAAAAAGCGAACCGAAAACAAAATCCACAATCAACATTATGACGTCACAACTGCAAACTTAAGAAATATGACTCACGTGACATTGGTAAGATGTCAGTATTGCTAAGTTGTTGACTGTTCCTGTATTTTTAGTAGCAGGTACATTTGAAAACAAGATCTCCTTGCCGGACTTTCGAGAACATTCGATGGTGTAGTTTGAGACATTTGACTGGAAATCTGGTTGCCATGAGAACGTGAGACTTGTTGCATTACTTGCTGTTAGTTTCAATGTAAACTTCGAAGTGGAATCTGAAAATAGAAACAAGTGTATACGTTAAAGCAATCAGTTTTCCGATGAAATTTTCGCTTTCAGTTCATTACCAGGTAAGCGTAGATGCGGAATCTTCAAATTACCCTTACATTGTTCACCTGGAGATGTCTATTACACAATTCAGCATATGTAGTAGTCAGTAATGTTCAAAATTGAACTGTACCTGCAATCACAGAGAATGCGAGGAAACTGAAACAAATGACCATCACCAACTCTCGGCATCCCATCTTGAAAGTTTCGGGTAGGACTTTCTATTGTTCGACCATCTACATAAAGACGACCAACAAAATATTATCTCCCATGTAAATAAGTCTGATGTAAATGTTGCTATCAAACCAGATATTCGATCAGTCTTTCTTGCTGCAATTTTGTGGTCAACAGACAAACAAACAAACAAACATCTTGTTAGATAAACAGAATCTCTTAATCTTTCAGGTCTACAAAAATTTGTTTCGTTTTGACTTTTCCATGAACTTATAATCGAATAGATAGGTGTATCTGTTTTTATGTTAATTGATTTACTCATTATTCATTTCTTACGGTGGACCTTTTGTTTTTTGGGTCAGTATTGGTCATAGTAAGAAAAGAGATTTGTCATATCAAATCGTGAATTATCAAAACAAGGAAATGATTTTTTTTTCACTACTTGCTCATTCTGTAAGGAGATGTCCTCCATCTCACAGACTGAAACAATTAATACACCACGAAATAAAACATACTTTCTCTATTGCTATTGAAAGAGGATAAAGATATTTAAAGTCCATATCTTTTTCGAATAAAAGACAGGTATTTAAACATACATAGACACAGTACCTCCTTTCATTGGGAAATTTTAATCAACTACTTTTGATTATGACATACCTTTCCCATTAGTGGTCAAAAGTGATGAAAAGTGTTTAAAACGTAACGCGAAAAGTTATCAAGAATGTTTTTTAGTCACAGTTTATCAAAGAAAATAGAAATAAACATTCAACAATTAAATCGAAACTCAGAAAACATATTAACATATTATCAAAGTTCTGTTTTTTCACGTTACTGAGTTAGGTACATATTCTCACAAATCAACATAACTCAGCTGTAGAAACAATTTCAAATCTGAAGTGGTATCTTTAAAAATGTTATGATAAGTAAACCTTGATATTAGGATAGTACTGTTAAAAATATTCTTATTGCACAGTGAGGCTATAAGAACTAAGCAGTGTTTCATGTTTCAATTTCACCTTGAGAAGGACTTATAAACTTGAAGTGTCGGAAAAAATATAGACAACCTTCTAACTTTATGTAGTACCATGGAGAAAACCTTATAACCGAACGATTTGAAAGGTAGTTATTTGTATGAAAGCATTGTTGAAGCTATGCAGCATTATAGTTGATCGTTTCTGGAAAAAAATCAAGATTCATTTTTGCATGCACATTCTAAGAAGGGTGTTGCAAGAAACCTTCCTTGTATTTTAAGAAATTTTTGTTGAATTCAAACATAGAAACACAAAAATGATTAAAAAAAATTCAAAGTTGGT
This sequence comes from Turritopsis dohrnii, assembly GCA_027922465.2. Classification (NCBI taxonomy): domain Eukaryota; kingdom Metazoa; phylum Cnidaria; class Hydrozoa; order Anthoathecata; family Oceaniidae; genus Turritopsis; species Turritopsis dohrnii. The sequence goes on from BQMF02000397.1 coordinate 107,314, forward strand.
ATTGCAAACATTCGTCTACAGCTGTTTTAATTACACTTGTTATGAAGTTAATGCAATTCATGTTAGTTTTATGTTGTTACAATTGGTTTCAAAGTGAAAATGACCGTTCAAGGATTGGTTCGCAAATAAGTAAAACAGAATACTGATAACCGAACAAGTAGATATTACCTTTATACATAGAGCATATGAAAAAATGTTTTAGAAATCTTTTTGCTTTGATTTAACTTATTTTCAAAACCTGAAACATTAGGGCGTGTCAAATTGGATAACCAGTTTTGGCATTGTTTTAACACCCCCCGGAATAACATCCAAGTTGTCATAACTTGGTCAAATGTTTATGAAAATTGAGAAACATTCAAATCTTGGTCGAACTTTGGGCTGAAACTTGAAAAAGTTTGAAAATGGTTGGGCTTTTAGCTTCACAGCCGTCAACTAAATGGTTGATTAAAATCAATTGTAAATGATATTGTGGTACTATTTCTTCGATTCATTCTTCGATATCGGTACGTCAGTACCCATTATTATTAAATTATGAACAAGTCAGAATAGATTTTTAAATAAATGTTATGGTAAGTAAAGCCTATTAACTTACGTTTCGATCACGTGATAAAAACATTCGAAACACGTTTTGAAATAACATTAAAAGCTAGACACATAAAGTTCACGAAAAGAACAAATAATTAAAAACAAAAAATGGAATACCTGAAATCGTAAATAAAACTTCTACATTATTGAAAGGTTGCTAGCAGATAATGATACTTTTTTCATAAAACAACATTTTTTACTGTTTTGAAAGCGAAATTGCGCGTCATCATGAAAGTTGTTTGAGTAATCAAAACTAAAACATCATTGCCAAATTACATAAAAGAAAATATAAAAACTTTTGTTGACATTTCAAGTCGTAAGTACATAAACTTTTTTCGTGTCTTGTTTCAAGTTTTCATAGAAACGTATTTAATAGTTAGAGATATATTTTACGTGCGTTAGTGTTCTGTTTTCATAATTTATTCGGTGATTTCACAAGAAAGAGTTTACTTGTCTGACATGATGTAATCGTGTTGGATATAGTTTGTTTTTGAAAAAGCAACAAGTATTATTTAACACGGTTGTGTGCTGTTAGACTAGCAAAACATGTTTTTGTGATTTTGCTGGTTATTTGGCATTGTAGTTTTGAGGGCATTAACAAGCGCTCAGTTTCATTTTAACTTCGTGTCAATTCTCAACTTTTTAACTGTAAGCATGTTGCTATCCATCAGATTGTTTAAAATATTGGAGCTATTAGGAGGAGAGCTCTCATAAAGTGAGTCATTTGTATACATAAGTTTTTGTTTATTTAAAGCAAGCAACACTTCTCGCCATTTTAAAGTAAATAAGGTATCCAGGGGTAACACACAGATTAATACGGCTATTAATTCAGAATTTCAATTTGTTCGAACTGAAGCAAAACCACAACCAGCAGTTAATCGATGTTTACAACATATGTCATTTCAGCAGAAACAAACAAGTAGGCATACCATATTTGATCTAATAACTGCCAGGGCGCTTTTTGGCAAGCTTACAGAATTTCTTGGGGCGCTTATTTCATGCATGGCGCTAGTGAAGTTTTAGCAGAACATGCAGTTGCGTAATTTGTGCTGTAACTTATTTCGTGACAAAAAAACTGAGGATGGAAATATAGAAAGTGAACGTTTTTACATACCGTAAATGACGAAATTAGCGCCCGGGGCGCTTATTTTAAAGTTTCCACCTTTAGAGGGGTGCTTATTAATTCTTGATATCATGGCAAAGAAATTGTACTTTTCAGTATTTCTCTTTTTTAAAATAAATCCGAAATGATGTCAAATAAAACTTATAAATATCTACATCTTCAGAACCGACAGCAAGGAAATCACGAAAAGTTTGTCTGCAAAAAGATAACCGAGAAGATGCCTTAAGTCATGACAAGCATTCAGTTGGACTTTTAAAAACGATTGAACTCTCGTTGGTCGTATACCAGTCGAACTCTCTCACCTCATAAACTATTTCATGAAAACTAAAAATGAAAGCCTTGTTTCCGCTTTCCTTGTGGGGCCAAGAAAACGGGAATTTGGACTAGTTGTTCCGGCGAAATTTTCAGCTTACACAGACAATTTTCGGTTGGTGACAATTCTGTCAAGAGAGATTTTGGAAAGAAAGAAAAAATATACACACTTTGTACTGTCTTTTGAGGAGACTAAAATATTAAAAGACCATTTTAAAATGTATGTTTTTTGTTTTTTAATCGTGAACTACATTTAACTAACAACTATAATGACAATGTTAATTATCTTTCACTAGGCTCAGATAAGCACCCCACCGATGACTGTATGGACAAAATACTCTAATCCTGGGGCGCTTGTTCAGGCAGGGGCCGTTATTCGTCAGGAGGCGCTAATTCCGGCATTTACGGTATGTCTATTTCCTCATCTTCATTCCCGCCTTCGCCATCAATGACGTCAACAGAATTTGCTACTTCTAGCATACACTTTAATGCAATCTGAGGATTATTGTTAGTAACAACCCTGGGTGTTTAGGAAATGAAAAACGTACTGACAAAAATAAGAGAATTTATTATTTTACTGTATAAAACCAACATATAGAAAGTTGAAAAATGAACTTGTCTTTACCAGATGTCATCAGCAAAACTATTGGGAATAATTACACCTGGCTATCCATGGATGTCTGGTTAGAACTTTAAAAGCATGGCATTTCAACGCACAGAAAAATTTGCTACCTGCTTATGACTAGCCAGCTTATCTTCTTCGTGAAAACCGTTGTGTTTGAACTTCCGTTTCATTGCCAAATTTCCTCTGATGGTCGATGGATTGTATATAACGCAAGTGGGATCAACAAAACTACACACTTTCATGTCGATTCCTATAATTATACATTTGAAATATATGCAGAAAACATTTTGAGCATTGCGTTGAGGACAGGTTTCGAACTGAGTTTGAATATCAATGTACACATGCGGAAGATGTGATATCTTGTCCATATCCTGTTCATATTTTCAGTGAAGTTCGTATCAGGCTCCGTGCAAGAAACATTTCCCTTTCCTTGCTGGAAAACTTTACGTCAGGAATTGCTGGTTCACCATTTCGAAGTTGTAGTTGTGATTGGAGTACACTACAACCTATTGTATTAACGTATCATAAGCAAACATTACATTTCAAACACAATCCCAATATCAAACGAGGAGTCATGATGCAAATAAGAGATGTTGCGACTTGTGATGGCGAAAAATTACAATGTAGTAGCTTTGGTAACAATATTTATCAGTACAATTGTAGGGTAACTTGTCAATCGTTGAGAATATGCGTTAAATCCGACATATCAGTTAGATCTAACATCTAACATATCAGTTAGATGAAATGAAGACAGACTCGGAGAATACTGATAGTGATGAAGAGTATTTTACACATCTCAATACCACTAGTCAATAAGTTATTTTGCTTTGTAATTTTTTACCTTTCCTATTAAGAAATTTGATATTTTTTATGGCATGAGGTTTCCCTCGATTATTATCGCATTATTTTAAACATAAGTAGATAGTGAAAATAACATATGGCAAATCGAATTTTGTTTAAGGTAAGATGGCTTAATTTTTGTTAAAAACACATTTATGTTGATAATCGGATAAAGTTTTGAAGATTTAATTTCATTAAAAAATTTACAGTTAGAATTACCGCAATTGTATTGAATTTATAAGAATTATATTATAATGGGCGAAATTTTATCGTGAAGAATCTGAAAAGCGGTTCATATGAATAGTTACATATGCCTAATCACAAGTCACTTGAAGCAGGAAAGGCAAATGAAGCTCCCTTCAAATGAAACGGGAGGAAAGATGACATTTCTATGAATCGTCTCAGCCAGAACAGTTTTATCAAATGATAGCTATTATAAAAAGATTGTATTTGTTAATGTGTCCATAGTAATCAATTTGAAAAAATGATTTATCTCTTATTTATGTATTTTACTTTTACTAGTATATTACACTGAAAAGCTTTTACATATTTTTTGTAAGAAATCGAGTAAATATCGCTTTATGTTAACATTTTCGTAAGAGAGCTCATATAGTCATATAAGCTTTTTCCCAGTTTCCCACAGACGGAAAACCCAACTTTGTCGTCAATATGTACAAGCCGAGAGAAAAAAGATTTTAACTTGTAGATGAAGATGCTTTGCCGATACCACTATGAAGAAATAAACATTCTACCTGACTTGATGGTTGCGTAAGCTTTTTTTATCCAATAATCAAGCCTTTGTTGTGTATTGCTGCTCACAATTGCGTAAGTTTCCACAACAAATCAGTAGATGTAAAAATTCCCTTTCTTTTTCAATCTTACTTTGCTTCACCTTCATATTAGGATACATGTCATATTATAAGAACATCAGGTTTTTTTAGCTAAGATCTTCAGACCTCACACAAGAATATCTTGTCGGTCTTTGACGTATCGAAACTTTCCTTGTATACGAAGTTTATACGTTTTAACAGAATCTGCCGTTTTTAAGTTTCATGAAAATGATACGTAGTTCGCTGAAGGTTTAGCACAACCCTCAGTACTTGATCAAAGTCTTCAAAATATTCGTGTTCCACCCTCTACCATTACTAAGTTAAAATATGAACAATTTCGTGTAATGCTTACAAAAACAGGCTACCAACATTCGAAGTTTACTTCAATTTTCATAACTTTGCTCATAAAACGGTTGGGATATGTTGATTGCGAATTCCCCTAAGAATTTTCCAGATTTGACTAGAAAAAAAACGCAACAAAAAAAAACCCCAACAAAACAAAAAACAGTTCGGGCCAGTTTCAAGGCTTTTCAATAAGTTACAAATGTTTCAGCAATTTAAATTCATTCGGTTGTTTTTTTTGAAAAAAGAATTTTCAAGACTGTTGACGCCACGTGTTCAAGGTATGTGGCTTCCTGATAAAGTTAGCTTTCAAAGAAATGACAGTATACTCCTATCCATAAATTCATAAATTATCTCTCATTGCAGCCCTCGTCTCGTTTTAATTCTGTATAATTATGATGTAATTCATCATAATAATAGAACTTCGTAAAAAAACTTTTCCCCAAGGTCTCATCATTTTTTGTTAATTACACAGACGTCATTATTATTCAAAATGAAAACGAGGTGAGGGCTGCTACAATGGATGAATTATGAATTTATGGACAGGAGTATTTTCATGATAGCACTATTTTATTCGATTATTTCAGTGAACAACCTTTTTTGTATTGTCAACAAAACGAAAGATAAATGAAGCTATCTCTTTGTTGAGGAGTTGTTTTTAATCTAAATAAGAAGCCGCTTGGCTTGAAAACTTCAAGACGTAACACAAAGACACATCTAATCTCAAAATCACAACATTGCTGAATTAGGAGAAACAAAACAAAAAAAAGACAAGTTCCATCGACACATCCAAGTTTATTACGATGTTTCGAGCGTTCAACACTCATTAACAAGTACAGAGTTATACAAGGTAACGAAACGTCGAGACTCGAAGTTTTGATTTTTGTTTAAATATTGACCCGACTTGCCCGAACATGGTCAAATATCAGAAATAACTGTCAAATTAGAAATCATCACCTTTCAAAAGTGCTTTGTGCAAGTTTTTGTGAAAATTGAAAAACTTTCGAAATTTGGTCCAAATTTCACCCAAATTGCCAAATTCTGGTAAAATCTGACAAAATGTTTCTCAAATTTGAAATCAGCACCTTTCAAATGTTCTATGCGCAAATTTTTATCAAAATTAGAGAAACGGAATCCAAATATGGCCGAAATTGGATTCGGTAATGATGTCAACAAAACGTTGCACGAAGTCGTTCATAACATGGAGTAAGAGGAGGAGAAACTACGGGTATTTTAAATTCTTTTCTCCACCACGGGTGTCGTAAAGTCAATAAATTTTATGTATTTATTTGACTGAAAATGACGGAACTTTTCCAAAACGAAATTTTTGAAACATTTCTTACAGATTACTGAGCAACATATCTAGTCATATAACACGAGTCACTCATAGAATGCAGATTAACATTATACCAAAAGTGAATTGTTGTAGAAAAGACAAATTTCCCGGTAAATTTAATCTTCCCTCCGACAAATTTTTCAACCAATTTTCAATAGTTTTTTGACAACCTCAGTCTCAGAAAATTAAACCCAAATTTCCCTACTACAAAGTTACGTAGTCATGGCGATAAATGTAGTATTAGACCTAAAATCTAAAACAAAGTCACTACATGAAAATCATGTTATTGTAACATGAAAACTGAAAAGTATTCTACCTAAAAAAACAACAACAACAAAATTAAATACTTTCACTCATAAAGGAAAAGCCGTTTGTTGAGGTTGAAAGAATAAACTGGGAAAGATAGATACCACTGCAGACGTTTCATTAATCCGAAAAATACAGAAACAAAATCTTAAAATCCTAAAGAGATATAGACCTATCCGGATATTACGTGACTGCAGATCTTCCCTCTTTTCTGATGTTTTTAATTTAACTTTTTAATGTTTTTAATTACTAACATAATTAAGAATGATAAAATAAGGTTCGTGTAACATTTTCCCCACCGGTATCGCGTTTCTTTTCAAAAACGACACAAATGTCATTGTTGTGCAGTTTGAAAGCGAGGCAAGATCTGCTGTGACGTAATTTCTGAAGAGGTCTATTATATCGTCCAACTTGTAAAGAAAGTAAGATTATCAAATGGAAGCTATTCAGAATACTTTACAAACGCGATCTCAAAAGGAAAGAGAAAAACTCCTTGTAATAAAATATGTGTACTAATCACCATGGTTACTACTAAAAACGTAACAACTAGTAACGAAAGGAAGATGGTTTTTGACAAACAATTTCACCTGCGGTGAAAAGCATTTTTATTTAAATAGTGTGTAATAAAATTTCTATAGAGATACGCTCCCTCATAGTGATTTTCCAACAAATTTTCCAATGGGATACATTTCTTTTCATTCAACACGTAAACATTCGTATCTTCTTGCTTTTGAACTACAGAATGTTCGAATGTCCATGCAATTCTCAAAGGAAATGTAAATATTACGCAATGCATAACATCAATACAAAATTGGTTGTAGTTTGACGGGTGGAAAAGAGCTTTTTTCACCGATATATCCTTCTTTTATAATCGAATGACATTATATATATATGTTCGGAAGCAGGGATATGTACCCTGTCTAGTTTGATATTGTTTCTCAAAACAGCTGATTATCTGAATTCCTCGTTCAACCGAGTTAGGAAAAAAATAACGTAGTGGAAAATAGTGTCACCGAAGATTTGACGGAAAAACTGCCATCCTTTCTAGCTATGATAGCTACTACCTTACATAAAATGGTGGCACAAAACGGATCGGACAGATGACTTGACACTGCATATGTAAAAAACTGGCTTTTTTAGTTAATGAACCACAATCGAAGTTATGAAAATTGAATACAAAAACTGTACAGCCAAGGCATATATTAGATATAAGATGTAAGTACATTAGCTATATTAGTAATTCAAAGAAAATTCGTTTGTATCCGTGATTTGGTGGTCAGAAATTTAATAAAGTTTAGATGTCAAACACATAATGCTTGTTGACGAAATTTATTTTTCTTCCTTGATTTATAAATAACTGGGAGTTTTTAGTCCTTCGGCTTCCATCTGCAACGGTTGGCTCTTCCGCCTTCCGCCTTGCAACTATTAGCTGAATTACCGCCAGAGATACGTATAGCATTGCTCTATTTTGCACGAAGGCTTTAAAGCTTATCGGAGTAGAGTATCGAGATACGACATGACTGGACTACTCGAACACATGTCGCAGCGGTCACACGCAAAAGTACTAACCAGTACAGCATCGCTGCACGTCGTCGCTGATTTGTCTTCACAATAGATTTACAAGTAACAATGTCTATCACTAGGTCATCCATTTCTGATAATAGGTCGATTATTCTAAATCTCCTGCTGAATAACTGTTTGGTTACCATCTGATTATTTCCATTGCGTATGCGCACAACAGCATTCCCTCTCAGTTTTCTGCAGAATATTCAAATCAAAATTAGGGTTTATTAAATCTGTCATGTTTATACACACTTATTATATACCTGTAAGCCTTTTTCATCTACAATATATATAGATATTCAGTATGACCGTGTAATAATTGAATCGATATTTAACGCTCTTTTAATAGCTATCACAACACCTCTTTTACACTAAAACAACATTACAATGCAATACACCAATTCGACACGGCATTCTTCCATTTTTAATTTCTGCGCGGTCGAGATCTGGGAACTAAGAATTTTGGCTAGAAAATCTTCAGTTGCGTGTTAAGACGCTTTACAAAGTAGAAATATATATGTCTGAGCCGGCATTTATTACTATCAATACGGTATTATGAAGGAGAAAATTGTGCAGTTAACAGTTGTTGTGACGACACATCAAGAATTTAAAATGCAGAGCTGAATCTTGTCCCATTCATGAAGGGAAAACTAGAAAGGAATGTGGTTGTTGGTTAGAACTACCGGAATGTTGAAGCTAGAAAGAGATGGATACAAGCTTTAAAGCGAACATACAAGGATAGATCAGCTTGGAAACTTTGTTCAAGTAATCTGTTTGCTCTGGGCATATTATTGATATCAACATCAACATCAAAATGGTATCCCACCACAGCTAACTACTTTGATCCTACATTGAAGTTAGGTTGTGATGAGCCTGTGAAAAAGACAAGGAGAACTTCCAAGTCTAGTTTCTTGCTTGCTGTTAGGTGACTGTCCTCTGGTACACTAGGAAAACAAGGTACTGTCGTTACAGGCCATTGTTGGAAATCGTATCGACATTATGCTAATTTCTGAGACGAAACTTGATCCATCTTACATCGACGCATCCGTCATAATGAATAGTTTCAAACGTCCTTATCGTAGAGACAGAAACAGAAATGGTGGAGGATTAGCGTTATACGTTAATGAACAAATAATCAGTGAAAGTATATAACTCCCACCTTTGGGCACTGACATCGAAGTGTTAGGTGTTGAAGTTAGTCTTGGAGGACAAAAATGGCTTGTTCCTGGTATTTATAAACCGCCAAATCAATGTAGTAAATAGTAAAACTATTTAGTAAATAGTAAAACAAAGTAGTAAAACTTTCAAGGGAAGAAAGGCACGCTTTTGTCATAACGTTAGGTGAGAGTTATTTTGTTCTTAAGTTTTTTTCAAGCTTTTGAGGATTATTTTGTTCTTTTTTCGTGAACTTCTTCCAAAAACAAGCACAAAATCTTCTTCAAACAGCAGTCTTATCCTGTTGGTTTCTTAAAGATTCAGTGTGGTAATGAAATTCAAAACTTAACTTTTTCATTTTTAAACAATTGCAGAACAAAATAATTCTTACCTAACGATAAATGTCTCTTTCTGTTGTTTCTATTCCTCAGTTCACCATTATTGTTTTTGTTTGGCTTCATTATAATTAGCCTTACTATAAAAAAACCCACAGAAATTCTGAGTAGATTTGACACGGAAACGAGGTTGGATACACTAATTAATAGTAATTAGCCTTTCTAACACGACCGTCAATACCTATGATCGCTGCAGATCATGTGGTGTCATTCAGAAATCACATGGTATGAATGCACCATCGAAAAAAGGATTTATATATATATATATATACCTCCAATTGAAAAACCGAGGAAAAATGCGCAGACACTCATCATATACCAGTTGACTGAAAACCGCAAGATCATGACAAACAGTAAATCTGCAGCGTAAACAGAGATGATAGCTTTCTTTCTTCCAACCCAATCACCTGGAAGAAATATATTCGGATGAGTTCAAGGTAGAACCAAGGGTTGCGGTATGAGGCGGGAACGCTGACTAATCATAAATAAACGATGGCAACAAATGATTGGCTCATTCGTGGTGATTCTCTCGTAGATAACTGTTGTTTTGACATCACCTTTATAGCAGTTTATTATATCGGTTATTTTTACATCTCTTTTCAAATTATTTAGAAGCATGTTCAACCGAAAGAAAGAACAAATTTCAGGACCGATGTTTGGTATAGTGAAGCTGCAGCTCCTATGAATTTAAAATAGTACCTAGTTGACCCATCACAGCTGCACCAATCAACACACCAACCATTTGTGTAGTTTCAATGACCTTTCGGATCCAATATCTATCGCAAACCAAATTCCACTAGAAAGAAATTACGGCAAATTGCAGATTTGTCTTAAAAAGCATTACTCTTGTCTAAGCTTAGTCGGAGATATGATGTTGCAAAATTTTTGATACAAGTACGACCAATGTCTTGTCAGTTTATTCAGTCAAACGCTGTTACTTTTTACCTCACTTACAACAGCAAAAATATTCGTTTCGAAATGAATCGTGTCATTCGATGATTGCGGACACTCTTTCATCTTCTTGATCGTTATCGACGAAAAAAATTTAAGAAAATGTTAAGCCGATATTCCAATGCACCAAATGAAAAGATTTCCAGCGTTATTTCTCCATTTCCATCAAAAGAGCGCAAAAAAAGCTGAAAACACTAAATAAACGTCAATTCTCTGTTTTTATTTGTTTCAGTATGTTTCGACTTAGTACGAATGACATAACTCGATGTTACTTTCCCCGTCCCCACGAAAAACATATTTAGTGGACCAGTTCTAAATAAAAAGTAAATAAACGAGTCTTACATATCAAATCACGATAATGATAGTTGCCCAAATAAGAAAATCTTTTGTCACTGGCTGCTGAGTCAGTAGAGCAGCAGCACTATTACAGGGTATTATGGGATTGTAATTCTGCCATTTCTCAAAAGTGTTCACATTAAACAATTACGACGATTATGACGATTACACAGAATTTTAGTCGTCGTAATCGCCAAGTCTGAAACAGGCTTTACAGGGTATTATAGGATTGTAATTCTGCCATTACTCTTTTTAGTTCATTTTGGGATTATCTGTAAGCTCGTAGCCAGGGTTTAGTGCCTTTTCAATATACTTCTTCGCTGCCGTCCGTATATCAAAAAGATAAGAAACCCTAAGTACGAGGTTGGGATCATTTGCAAAGATCGTCAGCAAGCTTCAGGATGTTGGCAGACATCATAAAAGTATTTATTCGTGACGTTGTTCAAAGTAATGTAGAGAACGACCAGAAATTGGAAAAGGATAAAAATAAAAAAGGGAAACAAATGCTAAAACTTTCAGATGGAAATTCTGATGGCATGTCAAGATTTGGTATAGGTGAAGTCAGAAACGATAAGGTACATAATTCAACGTACTTAATCACCTTCGAGTGTCGAATGGACTGCGCACTGAAAAATACACTCAAAGCACAGACTACGTGTGAACACATTTCCAGTCAATGTTTTTCCCTTAAATCTCATTATCGCCTTATTATCATTATTTCCTGATTTCTAACGCTTTTGTGAACTAAATGTTATTAAAGAAACTTTCTCAAGTCTTTGCACTTGATGAAAGTAAATAAAAAAGATAAGATATACACAGGGTTTTTAACTTCCATGTTTCTTGTCAGTATATAACTCCTTTTGAGCAACTGACATTGGTTTCTGTTACCAAATGGTGTCGTATGTTTTCATAGAATGGATTTCACAGTTTACATTCTCGCCAAGACTACAAATTCTGTGGACATATTTTTGTTTAGCAAATCTCTAGTCGGAAATTTTATCTCAAGTTGAATATAAGAAACGCCAGCCTCAAGTCAGATTTTACTGGTTCATATAAAAAAGCGTGCAGCTCTATACCTATACCATAGATAAGATGGCAAAAAGACATGCGCAGATTCAATAATGGTGTATAGGCTTTAACGTGCCAAGCCTTGTCTTTAAATATCAAAGTGGTACACCTAGTATGAGATATTCAGTACAAAGGTAAAACCCATCGAGGCTCTTTCTGAGAGAGTTTTCAAAATTATTCAGTTGAAAAAACGTTACATCGCTTTGAACGCTACACAAACAGATGGGGTAGCAACCTGTATTAAATAATCCGGATCTAAATGCGTTTTGCAATCTGATTGGCCCTGTAGAAAGTTAACATTCAGAGGCGTAGTTGGAGGTCAGTCAAAATTTGTGGAGGAGAGTTTAGTCATAAAGATTTAAAAAGAAAACCGTGCAAGTGACCTACCTATCACTTAAGACTGAAAAGAAATGTCGTCATGTTGGACTCCTCCACTTTTTTTGACTGACCTTGAATACGTCTCTGACATTATGTAAGTTTGTCTGACGTGTCGTTGAATCTGTTTGAGAGTGACTCCAAAAACATCAAATGCAACTCGTGCATTAGATGAACGATGTAAAAGTTCCTACGCTTTAAAAACAAAACATTTGACAATAGATCGTTACAAACTTACAGAATTTCACTGTGTTTTTTTAAAGTTTGACGTCATCTTTTACCATAAGTGATTTAACATGAAGTGAGTCGAATTTTGAAATGACTTTTACAAGCGTGTGGTTTGGAAGCTATTAGACAATTATAAATCAACATAATTCTGTTTTGTTGATTCTTTTATCACAAAGATTTTTTAGAATTCAAGACCCTCCATCGCTGTAGTTTAAAAGCATGATTTTGAGGTCGCCTTTACATAAACACTTAAAGTGGAGTGCCCTATTAATATAATCGTATTTTGAAAAAAATGACGACGCGTCAATAGAAATTGAAAAATAATAATGGCGATGTGGCAGCGAGAAACTAGTTACACACAAGTGCAAAGGGTTTTTTAATCAATTGGAGGAGAGTGATACATTTATCAAATATATTTCTAAACAAAACGTTCGTATTTCGTTTATATAAACAAAGAAAACAGAAGCCTTTTGAAGTTTTCCAAAAATTTCAACTAAGTCACAGAGAGAGTCTCCTCTAAGAGAGAATCTCCAAGAGGAAATCTCTACTAAGAGGGAATCTCCACTAAGCAGGATATCCTTACGAAATAAGAAATTTTTGGACTTCTAATTAGTTGCGCTTTAAACCTCTCGTCTGTGTGTACCATAATCAAATATTATAAAACATAAAAATAATACTAAAATCTACTTGTTTTCCATCTATAAAACTATTGATAATTTGTATAAACCTTTTTTTATCTTCATTGTAAGCATAAACTAACTTATCTACCTTCAAGCAAACAATCTCATCAATCGTAAAGAAGTTGTTTACTTAGTACTTCATGTAAGTACTTTCTGACTTCATCTAACCACCCGAAAAGCCTGAAGTTTGCGACGGAATCTTACATAGCGCAATGACCTATTAACACAAACATTACAATATCATCCATATAACCTAGTAAAGAAGTGGTAGAAAATAATGATAAGAAACCTCTTCAAAATATTACACTTATATTACTCTAAAATATTAAAATTTCGTAGAATCTGTAGCATAGTTGGAATATGTGTCAAACGATTGTACATAGGCCAACAAAACTTCATAGCAGAACTTGTATTCGGCCTAAAGATGAAAACAGAATCAAGGCATTAGTATAACAAAGTTACATCGTCGTGTGACCATGCATGTATGAACAGCTCAAGACTAATGGTAGATAAGAATACGGTTATGGTCACACATACCAATAAAACATAAGCTTAGCATTACTCACTTAACTCAGAAAAAAAGGAGAATTTCAACCAATGAGCTCTTACATAATAATTTACTCAAGCGAACTATTACAACTAACACGGGTTGTGTGACCACTTTAAACTATCTTACCGCAGTTCCAACAAACTGTGGTTGCACTGTCCGTATTTTCTTGACTGTTTGGAATACGTCCACATGTTGCTCCAGTCTCAAGTATTCCATCAAGATTGATATGGCAATGAAACAACCGGCTCTGCCTGCGCCATCACTTAAGAATAAACAAGTTTGCGAAACGTTAAATCTAAGCATCTAACAGAAATAAAATCTAAATAACCCCGGGTTTACAAAAACATCAGAAAAACAATTAATGTTTTTAATCAAGTGAAATTGTTTCCTCAAGATCTCGTTTGACACAACAGAATCTTTATCAGAGTAAATGTCTTTTCAATAACCTGCACATAACGATAATCGGATAATCTCCATGTTCATGTTGTTGCTTCTCAATGAGGGTTAGAAGATTGACTATGTCCAGGGCGCTCTTTGGTGTTTCGGTCTTTCCCCATGAGAGATATTGAAACATTGTACAGTCAACGATCTTCTGATCGTCCTAAAAATATCAAAGATGACGTCATCAACACTTATAGTCAAACAAGGTCAAAACGCGATTAAGGATAAAGCAGTAAAGGTGTTAGATACAATGTGCAGGTTTTGTTAAAGGACTCTGAATATCTTAGTGAATTTACAAGAAGAATATCTGGTATTATGAACTTTATGTTATGCTGCATCATATTAAAAGTTTTGTATCTTTCTATAACTTAGTACTGTTGAACGTGCCAGATACTACTGGCGCATTGACAGAGAGTGCTTATGATTGGTTAATACATCGAACGTGTGAGTGTGATTGGTTAATACATCGAACGTGTGTGTGTCATTGATACAGAATTAAAACTATTGTGTAGTTTGATTGAAATTTGTTTGTTTTGATTTTCAACTAAGTTGCTGAGTTCCGCCAATCCAAGAGTGGATTTCCGCCCATCCAATGGTGGATATCTTTTGTTTGCGTGAGAAATTTATTATTGTTTGTGAACATTGTTTGGTAGAATATCTTTAAAGTTTTCAATGTTTCTTAAATACTTCATAGCAAGACTTTTTCAGATAGTCACGTGAAAGTCATCATGATGAATGTTGGGCGTTTATAAATACACGCCCAACTAGCTGCACATACCTTGTTGCTTTTTACTTGGATGTTTCTGCTAGTAATATTCCGGTCTGTTGATTCACTCAAGACAGACACTGCAGTTTCATCGAACGATAAGGTCTCGTTTACATTGGGCCAAAAGCATTCATAGCACTGAAGAAAGAAAATATAACACAAAACCATCAATTTAACTCATCGATGTTTTGGTAGAGGATCACAATATCTCACAATTTTATCACAATAACATACATACATACGCCTCTGCGAAAGAACGCCCCAATCTAAACTGTACACGCGTTTTAGTTTTATCGCTTCGTCTTATTTTTCGCGCCAGAATCATAGTAAGGAGAAATTGTGTAAATGAAATTATGTAAAGTAAGTGTGACCTCGTCTTCATACAGACTATTGAGCATGACAATAGTTCCAATATTGTTTTGATTAACCATGAACCAAAAATCTTGGACAGTTGATGGAAGAGGATGTGGTGTTGATATAAAACAATTCTTCTTCTTATAACCCTATGAAAGAACTCAAGCAAGTTGTCGCTGAAATTTCTTCAAAGAAATCTAGGGCTCCATTTTTCAAGTTATTCGAACCAAACCTCTTACATTTCACAGACACAATTTTAAAAAAAAAAACTCAAGTTAGCTACTCTGGAAGTATGGAAATAATACTGAGTTTCTCACATGAACGAAGACTGCATTGATATAGTTGTCATCAGTATCATAGCGCAACAAGAACACACGGCTGTCGTCACCTAAATATTCAACACGTGTTTTGGTTAAAGATAAATAAGTAAATAAGTTAATGATCATAGCACTGCACATGAGCAGTGAAACCATTATGATGTCACGAAGCGTAAACCCTATCATAAATAAAAACCCGATTATTCGTTTTAAGAAAACCAAACAAAAGTTTGATAATGCAAACAATTTGAACCACAACAACTTCCAACCCAGAGAGGGCTTCCACCGCTGTCTTATGATGAAAAAAATTTGGTGTCGAAGTTGATATCACATACTTACGAGGTAAAATAAAGGAATGCCGATTTTTAGATTTGTTTTCTGGCTTCAATGCAGCAGTTGTAGCAGTTGTTTTGGAGTCAATGGTGGCTACGTTTAAATGCTGAAAAAAACGACCTTTCCAATAATACAAATAGAAACGGTAAGGATAGGTCGAACAACAAAAAACGAATCGTCACTATGGTTACCTCATATTCCACCTGGAACCCAGTCTTCGATGTTCCGTTCTGACGTGAGAGACGTTTGCAGGTGCTCTGTATATCTGACGCCTCAATTTCCGTCACGCCGCACGTCAGAGATTCAAGGATGGCTCGATAGACAAACAAATATTGGTCCTGACAAAAAGACATGAAACAAAACGCTCACCAAATGGTAGAAAAAAATTGAAAGATTCAAAAGGCAGAATTCTGTGAAAAGTTTTCCGGCTCAAGAGGAGTTAAAAGGACAAATGAGGAAAGTAGATTCTTTTAGAAAAAGGAAGGAAGATAAGGAAGGCCACACTTTAACCTAATGAACTCTATAACTTGAACAGTGTGCTGATGTCAGCAAAATTATTCCGTTTGGCGAACAAACGTGGATTCCCTCATGGAAATCTCCCCTGACTCAGAAACAAAAAACATTACTTCGGTTTGAACCATATGTATTCTTCTTGATCTCATAAAATTGACAAAATTGAAAATGTCCACTTTGTTTTCTTGTTGAGCAAGATCGAGCATTTCATCGATACATATGAACGTTCCGGTTCGACCAACACCAGCGCTAAAAAGAAGACCAGATGAAGATAGAACATTCAAGTGACACCAGAAAGAAAAGTTGAACTACATAACAGAAATATAAAATGTGCTAACGACCTGAAGAATACTTAGTTTAAAAAGAAATTTTACTACATTGCACTCATTTTTTAAAAGAATATCCATGACCGACCTGCAATGAACAAGGATAGGACTTTCTGCATGATCTGCAGGGTATGTTTTGCGCATCTTATTTCTAAATTCGACAAGATCGATGGGAGATTCAGGTACACCATGGTCTGGCCAACTGATGAAATGGAACTGCATCACTTCTCGGATGACGTCACCCTAAAATCATACGTATCACATCGGAAGTAAACTTTTGAAGCGGGAACATTGAATAGAAAGAAAAGAACAGTTCAAAATCTCTTCAGAAGGTGTATTTCTGTGGAATCTGTAGACCTTTTCCTAAATTATGTCATAACAAAGAAAACCTCGGTTTCATCCTGAATAGTAATGACTTTTCAGCTGATTATGGGGAGAACCGAAAACACAGGGTGAAATGTCTCACGAAATTCTTAATTTCTTAATGACAAACGTCATTTGTATTCAGGATGAAAACGAGGCGTACCTTCTTTAGTACAAACGTTCTTATGATGAAATGAGAGTAAGTGTCGGTTGACGACAACGTCACTTCAACGTCACCGAAACTACAACCACCAGATGTCGGCCAGTACTGCTCGCATTTTTTCTAAACATCAAATCAAAATCAGAACTAAATGCAGTTCGAGAATTATGTTCTTTAAAACAATAAAATACAACTATACCTTGTTCTTTTCAACTAAGTTGGTTGTCATGACAATAACATGGATATTTTGTACCCAGATCATCCACCAAAAGTCATTGATTGTTTTAGGTTTTGGGCCTGGGTAAAATTGATAAATTCAATTTCGTTAAAATTTTGTTTAGGAACCTAACAATGCAGAACTTCTTTTTTTTGTATTTTTATCAAACAACGATATTTTGCCGAACCAAATAAATAAAAGTCTCGTTTTGATGTAATCATTAGATAAAGCTTCATCACAAATTGTCGGTAAACATCATTTGCATGGTCATGTTCAACATTGAAAAAAAGTTTAAAATGGTCTCAGGAATGAAATTTGTTTCCACAAAATATCTTTTCAGCGATAGCCTCTACAAAATGGCGATTGAGCGTCGCGAGCAGGCTTTCCACAAGAATAAGCCAAACATTTCAGCAAAATAATAGACATCCATTACCTTGAGTTGCAATGTACTTGTCATGCTTTCGATATCCCTAAGAAACAGTAACGAAACCATTTGTCATCTTCATGACTTTCCAATTGAAGAAGAAGGAGATGAATTTATATATTTATAATAATAGTAAAAATCGAATGATGACACACAAGGTCACGTGACATATATTCTTTAGAACGAAAATTGAATGAGATGAAAGTTTTCGCTAGGCGAATCATATTCCGCCGGTCGCATAGCAACATTCCTCTACTAGAGTAGAAGTTTGTTGGGGATCAGCTGATGGTCTGGGGATCATGATGGACTAACTTACGTGGATAGAAGATGCATTGATGT
Source organism: Turritopsis dohrnii (assembly GCA_027922465.2). Lineage (NCBI taxonomy): Eukaryota > Metazoa > Cnidaria > Hydrozoa > Anthoathecata > Oceaniidae > Turritopsis > Turritopsis dohrnii. The sequence continues at coordinate 125,467 of BQMF02000397.1, forward strand.
AATCATTTTGGTTGGTAGAAGATGATGGTAAGTGAATCCTCGAATGATTATCTAAAAAAGGGCAAACCAATCACATCATGGAATTTTTACAAAACAACTGTAATCACGCGATCAACCTTTTCAATTGTAGTGAACTTGACGAACTTTCCGGTTGACGAAAGCAGAAAAATAGCACATTATGTGTATACATTATTATTGGACAGGAGATTTAAATTGCAGAAACCTTAAAGTTGTTATCTTGAGTGATTACTTTTGGTTGTATGCCTTGTTAACCCAAACAGAAACTAATAGTTACGGCTGCAAACAATTGATAATCAAGACATCTACTTACACGTGACGATATTTGCATATCTGTTTTTCTCTCTTGATTCAGCGGTCATTGCGTCGTCCCATCGAAACTGCTGACCAGACGCCAAGGCCTATGGACATGAAACGTAAACTTTTCATTATGAAGCCACAAAAAACTAAAGAAGGAATGTAGCAGGAATGTTCTCTCCTGTTAAACCATCTGACTCGTAATCAACTCATCATCTCAAGTTTCAACTGACATGAATCTTTCGTGATGAGTCATGCCGATTGAGTATGGCGGAAATTGCGCATGGGCTTCGTACTTTCATTCCGCTAGTTATATAGCTATATCGTAAATTGCACCAAAATTTCCGCGCCAGCCTTGATGGAAAAACGTTTTTATATAAAAAGCTTTACACATGCCCACATCGAGATTGCAATCGAATTAATATTCAATTCGATTTTTAAGCAGTTACCCTTCAAAAAGTGACATATGCAATATGCTTGTATGTAGTGAAGTATCAGAGGTTTCGAGAAATACTATTAAATCCTATTTACCTTGAATTCTTCCGTCAAAGCAATGTTGCTATCTTTCTTCAAGTGTTTCCATTTGTTGGGAAAGGCTTTCACTGTTATTGCAGGATGTTTGGGATCGATGACAATTTTATCAGGTGGAGGTCGGTCAAGAGCATCCTCTTTCATCATTTCATCATTTTCATCTGCATCCTGTCCATCATTGACTAACCCCATTTCAATATGAGATCTGTTCTTCACAGGACTGCTGGCTGATTCGTTATTTCCTTGACGCTTCCTAAATAATACAAAGGACGAAGTAGCAATTTTGGAAATTCACGACTTTTAATTGGATAGCAATCGTCGCACAAACTGGCAAGTAAGAAAGACAACTTGTTGCCTTGATGATGGTGGAAGACACCGAAAGGCTTCGGCTCTTTTTAATAAATAAGTAAATTATGGCGTTGTTTTTTTCATACATGTAGTAAAAATAGAAGAATAAAAATTCAAGAAAGTTGAATCTCAGAGGGACAGACAAAACTGTTGGAATTTCAAAAAAATATTTTTTGTGAGAGAGTATGAAGATAATGTTTGAAAAGTTCGAGTTATCAAGAATTCGAGTAACTATAATTACAGTTTCGTATTTCTTAACATCATAGTTTTTAATAAAAAACACTTTCTACATTATCACATCAATCGCCTCAGTTTAAAAATGTATACTTGTGCAGTATTTTTTCTTGAGGTGGAGCAAAATATTTCAAAACGTTTAGTTTGAAAACGAGGTGTTGTATGTTGTATTGATGTTTATGAAAAGGTTTATTGAAATATTGATGGAACAAACGTATTACTTATGAAAAATTATTCCGGCTGCAATGCATATTCCAACAACAACAACCAAAATGACGACCACCACGATGATCAATGATGTATTGTCGTCGCCAGTTTTCTTCTTCTGCGGTGGAATATGTTTTCCTACAATAAGAATATGAAGAAAATAGAAAAAAACCCTGAAAAATCCTGACAATTTTTTCAAAGGTTATAGGTAGCTAGTTATAAGTAGAGCCTCAACAGGTATATTCATTTGCTTGTATGGATATCCACATAGTCATCAAACAGAAATATCACGTATATAAAGAGTTGGGTGGAATGAAACCTTTACATCTCATCATCGCGAGACGGCCTCAATAACTGACACATTGAATACCAGTTTTAATATTGAAAACACTAACCCATGTGAATTAATTAGGATCAGGTGTGGAATTCGAACATCTGTGACAATTCAATCAATCAATCAGACAAGTTGAATATTAAACAGCAAACTTGTAGGTCAGAAGAAAGATATGACGGGAAGACAAAAAAAATAATGAAGTAGCTACTAGTGAGCCTACCATGTGTCCGAATTGATGACAGCCATGGTGATGAGTAATATGTCTGTAAATAAAAGCAACAGGTCAAATTCTATAAAGCCGCTACCATGACAGCAATAAATTTAGAATTTTATTTGTTTTACATTTTCATCGACAATAGCCAATTGAATCACAGAATAATTTGTCCCCTTTTTCAACTTGACATTTTCATACACTATTTGCTCATATCCAATCTGGGAATTGTCAGGGCATGGTTTTTCATTGCCAATCGTGAATATTATACATTGCTCAAAATCTGCTGCAGAAATGTTAGCAGTAATGTAAGGTTCGCCAGCTTTTTTGAATGGTTTCAGTTTCTTTGGATCTGGTCGAAGAGAATCTTCATATCCTTCAACCACCACAATTTGATAAAACCTAAACAGAGAAAGTAACCAGTAATTATTAATTCTTCCATCCTTTAAGGGAATGCTGTTCTAAAAGCTCACTTTTAACTAAATAGTTGATTACGAGACATCAAAATAGTTTTGAGCATGCCTGTCTATCTCAAGAACTTTATCTGGTAAGGCTGTGACTGAAAAAACATCTTTTCTTAGTGTCCTATTAATCTAGTTCAACTATAGCTATCAAAACTACTTTCCCACCTCGTTCCACTTGGTCCTTCTGATAACACAATCGATATGGTTGTGTTTGTAGTACTAACAGCATTTCGATCCATTGATTGCAAATCTCGCCTTTCTATAAGAAGAATTTGCACTATGAGGAGCTATCTCTTCAAATCATACTTAGTAGCAAATCTCATAAAAGTATACAATTCATTAGTTGTTCATATAAAACAAGACAAGAAGCTTCTTTTCCAAAATTTGATGACAGAAATAAAATAGATACCAATTATTTCTTTTGATAAAATACCATTTATTTCTGTTCCCTAAAAATATAATTAAATAAGATCAGTATATCAAACACATTCAAGAGATTAACAATGATATCATAAAGAAAAAATAGTTTTTGTTAATTTACAATTGAACTTTTTTGCAGTCATGGATTTGGAACATAATGAGATGATGCATTTTGTATATTTTGTTCCACAACTTAGTAAAGATATTAGGACAGCTTTAAACGACTCTATAATCAATGTGTGGAATTAACCTCCATATTAAATGCAGCGAAAATTCGATTGTATAAAGTGAAAATAAACAAGAGGCCAGGAGGCCTGAAGGTCAGCGCTTTTGCCAAAGTTGAAAAATGCTTGACTGTGAAGCAAAATGGAAAAATCACATTTTTGTTCCAGGAAGGTCAAAATAGGAATTCATGAGTGATAAATGAAGTAATAGTGGTAATAAGACATTCAATGTTAAAACCAAACAGGTCTCGTCTCAAAATTGTGTCCATATTAATTCAATAAAATGTTTTAATGTTTATAAATGCTTTTGAAATGTTTTCTTTTAAGATACAAAGCATATCAAACACTTATCAGTGTTTCATTTGACTTTGTGTACAGTTTTATCTATGTTATCTAAGGACATCTTTACAAATGAAACAAATACAATTGCCATTGAAGTAAATTGAATAAAATTTGATTGTGAATGAAAACACGTTTGCATTAAAATCAGAAGAAGTTACCAATTTCTTAAAAAAGCTTAGAGTATACTTCACAAAACTTCATGCAGATCTTTATTGTAATGATTACAAAGAGTTAAAAAGCAAACTTCTCACATACATTACAAAGATGAATTTTGCAAAGGAATGACTAAAAATAACTGATGATATTTAAAAAATACCATGTGCTTGTATGAGTGGTAATGCACCATTCATATATTTGTCACTGAAAAAAAAGCATGCAAAACAACTGCTGGTTATTTTTTAAGAGCTAGTTTTTATAAGAGGCTGACACCAGTGATAGTGTCCACCTCAAAATTAACTCATTTCGAGATATTTTCTTGTCTATGTTGTGAATGGTAACTGTGCCAAATATTTTGCTCTAAAATTGTCTTGTCTCTGAGTTACGCATTCTTGGAGCAACAGGACCAGTAAGTCATTAAAACCAAATTTGGGCAGTTTTCGAAGGTCACTATTTTAAAAACCAAACACATGTACAAAATTTTTGCAATGAATATTACTTTAAAATCAAATGGGGAACAAGAATATATGACATAACGATGTATCAAAATTGTCAGGGCTCTCCTTGAACAAAAAGTATATAAGTGACGAAAAAAAAATTAAAAAAAAAAGACAAGACTATAAGTAAGTGAAGAGACATACAATGACTCCACATAGGTAATTTATTTAATAGACAATATTCATTCTATAAAGTGATGTATGTAGAGTTTACAAACATGCTTATTTTGCTCTTTTGCTTTAATTACAACATTACATTACAAAAAACACAGAATATCATTGTTAGAGTCATTTTAGATTATGTGTACCACACACTGCTTACCGAAAGCTAGCTGTACTCAAGCCGTACCTTAGCCGTACTTAAAACCAACGATTTAAGTTGCTGTGTATGACAAAAGTAATTCAATCAAGTTCAAAACAGTTAGAGAAGTGATGTAACAATAATAAATTAGCATTACTTTGTTATTCCAAGTTCAAATTCTAATTAAATCAATAAGTAGTATGTTAGGCGATAAACGTTTACCTATGTTTTATAAACTTCAAGATGTTGTCTGATTATTTTTGATGACTATACTATAGATAGATTCCTACAAATACACATTTTATTTTTGTGTGCATAATAATTATTTAATTTTTATTTATAGTGACATTTAAAACTTGCCTATATTGAGGGACACATTTGTATGAATACATATAAAATAACATATACATATCCGATAATACACAGTTCCTTTTTTGGAGAGGCAGCAGAGCTCTCTCTATCTCCAGGTCTGACTAATGTGGCACAAAACACAAAATCAGCGCTCGCTAACTCAACAGTATTATAATAACAAATTCAATGATGATATACGTTGATATTACGAATTCCTTTACTTCTCTGGTGAAAAATAACCCTTCCTTTCAGCTTTCATATTCAAAAAACGATACCTGTGTGATGGGCAAACTGTAACTCGTGTTTTAATTTGAGGCCGCACTCACCCTGATAAAATAGCTGTAATTATAAATTATCTGAAAAATCTGAATTAAGCCACGATTAGCAAATAGCCTTTATTCCACCCTTTTTTTTAAGCTGTATCAGATTTCTATAAGGAATCCAGGCTAGAACTGTGGACAAAACTCTGGGACGGAAGTACGGACACACGCTAATGAAAGATCAGCTGCTTTCCGCGCTGACCAATTAGTGTGACATAATGAATTAAACGCCGCAGACTTTGTCGAATAAAACTGTAATCTTCGACATCAAATCGACATGACTTTATATAGTCGCATGATAGTCGAACTTAATAACAACTTTTTGATAGAACTTCCTGAAAAAATGTATGAACTGACAGGACTAAAATATGACTAATCTTGCTTGGTTAAACTGCTTTAAAACAAATAAATGAGCGTTTTCATAAAGTAAATCTGAGCAGGGCAATAAATTCAAGAGCTCTTTATGTCAAATTTGACATTCAGCAACAAAAGATGTAAAAAGTAACTGTTGCATTTTTACGGAATGTCACGTGAATAACAGTAATTTAATTTGACACAATGATTATGATAATGCGGATGTCTTCATTGAATGAATAAGATATAGACTTACATCATAATTGATTATCACAGCTTGCCAACAAAGTGTAAAGTTTCCAATAAGATCCAAGGTTATTTGTTGGCCGAAAAAAATGACTTCTTCATTCCCTTTCTGTATCTTCACGTTGTTTCCAGAAATAGATAAGTTTTTTTTGTCAATTTCAAGAGCAGTGAAAGAATTGGACATCTTGCTGGGACAATCAAAAGATGAATTTCCAATATTCAGCAGATAATAACTAAAAAAAGAAGTAAAAAATATAAGGAAAAAAAATCATCAATCATTTTTTGTTGGGGCAAAGAGCATTTTTTTGATCTACACAAAAGAAGACTGTAGAATGACTGTCATCAAATGATCAATCAAACATATCAGTTTGAATCAATTAATCTCAACCAATTTTATTACAAATATGAGAACTTCAATATCTTTAATATCTGAAAACACAATTTATTTTCAAATTCGGATCTGTGAAATTGAATTTACATAATAAGATATGCAATAATAAATTGACATGAACTTAGCATTAAAGAAGAACAACTAATGCACAGAAAGTCTAAATAACTTGGGATTCCTCAGTTATTGAAATCGCATAATCGCAAATTGTGACACACCTTATCGGCCCAGTGTATGGCTTAACACTGTAAAACATGATTTCAGTGTCTATATTTGATCTGTTGACAAGAATCTTTGCAGCATATGGTTCTAAAAGGATCATTCACAAACAATTAACGGAAACAGTGACAGCAGCATAACAATAAGGAAAAATACGTAACCATCTATGAATAAATCTTACTATCATAAGTAGTATTGACTTCAATGACATCAGACTGTGGTCCCGTTCCACCACCTGTTGCAGCATTTATAGAGATGGAATAAACCGTACCAGGATATAAATTGTCCAGATGAAAGACTGAAGCACTTGTTTCATTCACTTGATGATGTTTGAAATCTTTGAAGTAATCTTTAGAGCCAATAGTGGAAATCTATGATAGTAAAATTTGTAAGCAAAACACAAAGGACATGTGAGTATTTTTCTTTGTTTTGATGATGAAAATCTTGTACCGTATACGTTTGGATCACTCCATTGATTTCCGAAGGTTGTTGCCACGAGATGTTTACTGATGTTGGTGTGAATGGATTACCTTGAACATGTCGTGGAGCACTTGGTTCTGCAATGAAATTAGAAACCCTTTCTCAGATACCATTAAAATTATTTTGCTAGGAATTGTCATTAGTAAAAGTATCTTACTGCCTTCAAATGTTCGTTCGATCTTCCATTCACTCCATGGCCCAACAAGAAGATTGTTATTTGTGTAAGCTCTCACCTATAACATAATATCACTTGAGAATGTAACAAGATTACAAAAAGCTTTGTGAAAGATATATATTTTTACAGATGTGTTTTTAATAAAATCAAACATTCTCTGATGTTTTCAGTTGCTTAAGTATTTCATTGAAAGTGGAGCCTCATCGAGAAATCTTCTGTTTTTGCCATTGAATTTTAATTTTTTCTGTAAATAGCATCCATTTTAATATTACTTATCTTTCGAAGCAAAATTTTAGGTAAAAATGGAACGTAGCAAAACATATTTAGGTTATCTACATATAGTTTCTTTTATGTCAGCAACAAATTAACCACAGCCATGCATCATAAAACAAACTTTATGAGATAAAGATAGCAGAATTTATGGAATGACTATTATTAAAACATGGAGTGATACAATCGAATTGAACTTGAACAAATTTCTTACTCGCACTTTGTAATGTTTATAATTCCTTAGATTGGATAAGATTGCACTAACGCTTTCCGCTTCAAGGGAACTATTTAAAGCCACCAAGAACCTTTCTGCAGTTCCATTCATCATGTATTCTATCTCGTATTTGCTGATAATACCATTTGCTGGAGAAGGTTGAATCCAACTAACAGAAATTTCTTCCTCGGATAAAACTTCAAGCTTTAAATCTTGGCATGCTGATGGAACTATAGAACAAAGACAACATTTCATTCATACTTTAAAATTAGATTTAAATAGTCATACATGTGCATTCAAACTGCTTTGGACACAGTATAATCTTAATGAAATAAAATCAACGAACACTATTGCATTCTGGTTATATGTTATCTATATTGAGCAGGATAACTGAAAAAATAGTTAAAATATTTTGCTGTCCACTGCCATTGAAGTACCCCATCAATTTGAGTTAAACATAAACAAACACAGATTATGGTAGATTTAATACAAAGAATTTTAGAATAGAATTATAAAATTTATTTAAGATTTTAAAGAAAGCTACCTCCTTGTTCTGTTCGAAATGTTTGAGTGACATATGTGGATGCCACATTTAACCGGTTATAAGCAATCAAAGCAACACTATAGTCTGTATGTGGAAGTAAGCCAGATTGTGTTCTAGACATGGTAGCAGATACAACTTTGCTTTTCCATGTTGTTTCGTTGAATATAAGGGCATAACGAACAATTGGAAAATCAGATTTTTCCATGTACGCTGTATGATTCCATGTAAAGATTGCTGTAGTATTTGTTTTCGTGGTTTTTAGTAATGGTGGGACAACTGTAGCTATAAGAAATAGTGATTATTCATTTATCAACCAATTTCATGTGAACTGAATAAAACAGCTTAAGGGAAAAAAAATCGCACTTGAAATAAAAGATAAAACAGAAAATGTATCATGAAAAAAATATCAATACAATCATAAAAATAGGAATCCCTAGGGAAGATTAACAGATGGCAAATCAACAACTTCGTACGAGTAGAAATTTTATACTCCAACATTAAAGACACATACTCCCAATGCTATTAAAGTGTGACATTGTTTGCATAAAATGAAACTAAGTAAAACATAAACATACCATTGAGTCCTTCATAGGTAACTTTAGTGTGTTGATATCCTTTAATAGTGTCTTTATAAAATGCCACACAACTGTAGTTCAGGTAACATGTAGCTGTATCTTTCAAAGAATTAAGACTGCATGGCAAGCTACTGTTACCAATGAGTTCAGTAATATTTTTTTGTATTCTTAATACCGACACATTGGTGCCGTTAATTTGTCTCTTTTCCTTAAAAAATGTTTCATTCTTTAATAGAAGATGATATTTTTGATAAGGTAAACTATAATTGCCATTTAAAATCCACTCATGACAAAATCCAGGCTGAGATACAATCTTGCATTGTAATGATGTTGAATTTCCTTTATAAACAGTGACAGGATCAATGGGAAGTATTTTTGGATGTGAGCCTAACACCAAAACAAGACATAATAATACATTATTCTGGCAGATTATACCAAACTACCATATCATTAAAATGAAACCAGTGATGATGTTAACACTATAAAGATTAATGGAACCATTAACGTGATGAAATTTATTACCAGACTAAACGAATGCTATTATTTTTGTGTAAATTTTATCATTATTTAATTGTTGGTATAACAAAGTATTTTACATGTTTAATAAAAAGAACCAACAAAATTTTCTGTGAGAATTTCATTCACATCCTTTACAGACGTGAACAAACATTTATGTACATTAAAATTCACAGAAGTTGATAAAAAAATCCACTGGTCAAAAGGATTTAAAAAGACACAAGGCTTTCCAATCTTCATGCGCTGTTTAAGGAATCATCATTTACCTTTATTGCAACCTAACAGATCCCAGCGAATCGCACATGTTTTTTCTTGTGGAGTAAGACGTAAACAAGCAGCTGTAACTGGTACAGGAAAGTAATTGACTTTCGTAGAATATCGATTGTACGGACCATTAAATGACTAATAATAACAACAAAATATTGCTGATAAGAACACGCCGTTCAGAGTCATTAATAGAGACAGTGTATCACCATTGGTTGTATCTTTATGTTTTAAACATCAGCATAGTTTGTGGACAAATCTAATTAGCATGACCGTAATTAATTATTAGAGATTGGGGATTAAGTATCATGTGATCATATATACACAACAAGCCCATACAGGACTCAACAACAATTTACACAATAATAGTTTAGTGTAAAATGTGGAAAGAAAAAATATATTATACAAATATTTGTACAAATTATAATTTCTAAATGACTTATAAAGGTATGAAAAATGCTACCTGATTTTTACCATCGAACACATAGTCCCAAAATCTACTGCCACTTTTGTAAGCAAACGAAATTTGATAATTGTTTATTTTTCCAGAATTGTTGCGACCTTGGATTGCAATAGCACTAACAACTTTCAAATCATTGAAACAGATCTGGATCCAATGAAACTCACCTTTGAATAAGTCATAACAACAATGTTAATGAACCATTGTAGTAATTATTAGATGTACATGTAAAGAAATAAAAATACCAATGTTTTTGGGATTCCCAACTGCATTTAACTTGAAGTCATCAGTAGAAGTAACAGCATTTGATGTTATTATTAATGGTTTCAAATTTGATTTTGTCCACAATTTCTCCATGCATGCTAAAATTTCAAACAAAAATGACTTACTTTATAATAGTTGATGAACTGTATAATTCATAATATTTCAATTATCATTGATTTTATTTGGCATTATCTGACGTAACTAATTCGAAACCAAAGGAATTCATACATGTTTGGACACTGATATAATATATTATTTCATTACAGATATCTTATTTTGCATGTCCAAGGCAATAACAACACAGATTGCCAGAGAAGAAAACAACAAATTGTGATGACTAACCAGACTTGCATCCAATGATCAGAAACGAACTGTTGCCTTTATTTTCAATTATTTTAAGAAAATTACTGACAAATGTTGTGTTGAACCAATGCATTACTTGCAGCTCATTAGTGAAGTCGCTTTGAAGGTCCTGCAATATGCCAGATAAATTATTATCCATTCTTATATATGCCTGTCTGCAACACAAATTTTGATCATACCTTATTATACAAAGGAGGCACATTTCTTTGCTTACTCCCAGTTTCAATTTTAATGCTGCTTTTTTGGGTTTTATTTTTTTTCACAAGTATTCCAGCTATGGTAACTTGTTTTTTCATGTCATAGTTGATTTTACTTAATTCAGTATCCGAATGCTTCACTTTACTTGCTTTGATCGATTTCGGCTGCAAAACTTCAGAGCAAACTAAACAATAAAAGGACTTGGTTTTTCAGTGAATTGTAAGTGCATTGCTTCTAAATGACATCAACGAGGAAAGATCAGAAACTTACTTTCCTCACATCCATATAACTCCATCTTGAAACAAATTGGAACAGCACCTTGGAAATTCATTTCAATGTATCTAGCAGTAAAAAAGTCTTTCTTTTCGAACCAGTGTCTTAACGTTAGTTCACCAGCAGGATATCGATATAGCTGAAATATAAACAAGCAATGTTATCATGAAAAAGTTTGTTTTTTATATCATAACTTCACGGTGTAATAGTAAGACACTATAATCAGTAACTTGTGAATTAACGTTACGGTCGCCTGTGAATCATGGCTGCTAAAAAAAGATATTTCAAAGGATAATTAGAAACTTGAGAGAAAAAGGAGTTTATGGTTATTGGCTATGCGGTTACAAATGTTAACCATGTCAAAATGTAAGAAGCAGAAGTTGTTATCAAGTTGAAACCAAAATCCCCTGTAAAGTTATAATGATTATTGCTTAGGTTGTCCTGTGGAATTGCTTTATGCTGATGATCTCTTTTGTGAATCTGTTGCAGGTTTAACTGAAAAGTCAGAATTATGGAAACGCTTAAAGAGCTATGAGCTAATCTTAAGAAGACAAAAGTGACTAGTGGTGATGATAAAGGTAAGAACAGAATTTGTAGATATGGCGTTGGTGGTAATTAAAGTTGATGGTAATCACAAAAATCAAAATACACACCCTTCGTGAATCTGTGCCTTCAGTCCCATTCATCAACAAACTCATTAAGCCCTTCTCAGTTCCGAAACGAATATATACATTTTCGACACTGGAGTTTCCTTGAAATGCCATCCCAGTAATCGTCATTATCTTACCAAGATCAATACATGCCGGCTGCTGCAAATTCAAGCAAGGAAATTTTTCACTATTTAAGCGTGGTTTTGGCACAGATTTTTTACCATATTGCAACTGTTCATCTGGAATTAGTCCGTTTTCAATCCCAACAGGTAAGCTGCAGACATCTAAATAATTCAGAAGTCGGAGATCTTCGATGAAGTCGAAAATAATGCTCTCTTATCATAAGCAAACAATATGTCATTGCTTCACAATCATTCCTCTTTTTAAAATCCTGCTGCTTTTACATCATTTATAGTAAAAGGTGATAAATAACATTGGAACATCAAACAGCACCTTTAAACATTGTTTTTGCTTGAAAAACGGAACTCCAAATTCCAGCAATTTGCCCTTTGGCAGTATAAGCTTGGATCTACAAAACAGCAATATAAAGGATAAACAAATAACAAATAATAACATGTTTATAGCTATCGAAACACAGAAATTTTCTACCTTGCAATGGTATTCTGTGGAGGTAGCCAAACCATAAACAGTAGCACTTTCCATACTCGCTGAAATATCATCACGAACTACTTTTTCTTTGCAATTGCTTCTGCAACACATTATCTTGTAGTTATGAATAATGCCATTTGTAATACTTGGTTTTTTCCATTTGAATACCAGAGAGGTAAAGTTAAACTGGGCGCAGCTGAAAGTCCTTGGAGGTTCAGAAACTAAAATGAATAGTTGAATTTAATGCTGGCATAAAATCAAAAGTATTTCATGACAAGTTTTAAAATTACTTATGTGAAAATAAAAATACTAACAAATACATTATGATACTGATGATGATGGCTTAAGACAGAAAGGTTTTGTCGCTAACTATAGAAAAAAATATTTTAACACTTCTTATGCAAACGTCCCCCATTTCAGTGAAACAAAGTATGTTTGAATTGATTAATCACTGCATCTTTTCTCTGTTGTGACATAAAAAATAACACAAGTATTACCTCCTTGTTTTGTAAAAAATGTTTTACTTCCACTCAAGGAGATGGAAATATATCAATGTGACCCTGATGTTTGCGTAAGACAAAATAGTTTGTCGTTGATTACAAAATATATGTATTTTAAAACTTCTTATGTGAACTTCAGTGACACAAAGTATGTTTGAATTGATTAATCACTGCATCTTTAAAGTGCTTTGACATAAAAAAACATTACAAGTATTACCTCCTTGTTTTGTAAAAAATGTTTTACTTCCAGTCAGGGAGATGGAATATTTATTCCGACTTGTTATCTTAACATAGTATTCAGTGAATGGAGTTAATGTTGTAATAACTAAATTCGTTTCATTTAAATCGCTGATGTTGTATATAATGGATCCATTTCTTTCAAGCACTAGATCAAATGACAATGGGAGAATTCGTCTGGTTGAAAAGATTGTCCAGTTTATGTGTGCAGATGTGTTTGATGAAGTTATGTAAATGTCTTTAACACACGCAGCTTCCTCTAGAAAACATCAGTATTATAAACTTTAAGGGAACATCATAAATGTAGACATTTTTGCAGCAGCAGGAGCAGAAAGAAACGAAAAGATGTCTACTTATAACTAATTGTTTGCTATTACCATAATTTAACATCACTTTCATTACCTTTGTGTGCAACTCTAACTACAAGTGTTTTTTCTTTGGATTTATCCCCATAAGCGGCATTGCAAGAATATTGTGCTGAACATAACAAAATCTTCCTGGCTGAAACATCTTTACAGTTCTTCAGATCAAGGATGGTATCATTGATATTCTTTTTAAAAGTCAATATTGATTTCACATATCCATTCACATTGCTGTCAGTGATGGTAGTGATAATGTATAGGCTGTTATCAATATTGTGTCCATTAACTCTCCAGGATAATGTTGGTTGAGCATTATTTACAACACAATAAAGTGCTGTTTCTGATCTTGTAATATTCATTGCAGGAAGAGATGCTACAAAAACAAAAAGATCAAAATATTTTTATGAATCCATTTAATACGATTGTACTGTGTAATACAGCTTTGTTATACTCATATTTAGCAACATTTGATATATCGAAAGATCATTAAAATTTCTATTTTCAACTTACAATTTTTGCACCCAAGCATTTCAATCCGAGCAGCACAACGTATCAAGCAAGTCATGTTCTGCAGTCTAATGCATCTTGCATAGAGCTCATGTGGAAAATTGGTGACACTTGTTCCATATCTTGTAAGTGCCCCTTCAAATAACTATTCAACGATATGAAATAACATATGACTAAAGTTCGCAGTGTTGCAGTACGTTTCAAGAAATCGAGAGTACATTAATTCTTAAACTTGTAATCTTACATGTTTGATACCATTAAGTTTAAATTCTTTATTGACACTGTCAGGTGAGTAGCCATAATTGATTCGATAATTTGTAACCATTCCATCGCCTCCTTTCCCTCGCCCTTGTATTGCAACAGCCGATATAAGATACACAGAATTAAAACAAACTTGTAGCCAGCTGTCCTTCATACCTAATCAGTCAAAAAATGAAAAAGTTGAAATATCACTAGGGATGAATTTGTTAGATTCTTAGGGAAACTCTACCTAAATCTAACCTTGACATAATAAGAATGAAGTTAAGTTCTGACTTATAAAGAACAACTACCCGCCAAGGCGGCGTCGCTCGCCGGCCATGTCCACCTGCTCTGTATAACTGTATCAATAAACGTCAAATCTATATACTAATACGCGCTGTGCATCCGCTTTTTTCACGCTTTCACTCTCTAAAATTTCGGGTCGTTTTTGCGGTCACTTCTTCATAATGGTGTGTCAGACCACGGCAGTTAATGTTTTTCTACGATTAGTATAAGGAGAAAACATTGCATTGCATTTAATCGTTTCAAATGTTTTGATTATTCGCGAGATCAAGAAACAATAGACAACAACGAAAGTTTTGCACGAAGATTTATCAATGTTTTTAGGGTAAGTACGCTTTAGAACTTCTTTGTTTTTTTTGTTTTTTTTTCTTATAGTATTAATAGGGTTTCTGCGTCATTACTTTTCAAATACGCGATTGAAGAAATGAATATCATGGTTTTTAATCATGACGTTCTGGGTTCGTAAAGAAAATCGCAATTGTTTACAATTCACATTTTGACACTTTTACGACTTTCGCGTTTGGCTTTTATTTACATTGGGGTATGGATTCCATGAACAGTTACAGCGATTTTAATCTTTTTGTTGTTTCCCTGTACGCACAATTTATTTTTACTACTGCATATATCGTATCGTGAAAGATTTATTATGAATATTTTGATGTGTTTCAGATCTGCTGATTAAAAAGTTTTTCTGTTCATAACTCCAGTGTCGAACTAAAAATGCTTTAACCGGAATACCTAGAGATTTTTAATTAAAAGAGTGAGAAGTGTTTTTTTCCCCATTATATATTGACGTTAAGTATTTTCATCACGGGGAACCGTGTTTTGTTTTGTTTTTCTTATAGTATGAACAGGGTTTCTGCATCATTACTTTTCCTTTAGGGAAGGCAGAGACAAAAACAATAATACGCGATTGAAGAAATGAATATGATGGTTTTAAATGATGACGTTCTGGGTTGGTGAAGAACAATATTCTATATTGGTATCCGATCTTAGCTTCGTAAAAAGAAAATCACTAGAAGGTATAAATTTGTTCATAATTCATATTTTGACACGTTTACGACTTACGTGTTTCGCTTCTGCTTACGTTACGGGTTCCATGAACAGTCACAGTCATTTCAGTCTTTCTGTTGTTTTCATGTACGCACAATTTATTTCTTTATCGTATTGTGAAAGGGCTTATAATGAGTATTTTTTATGTGTTTCAGATCTTCCAAGTAAGAAGATGTTTACGTTCAGAGGTGCAGTGTTGATAATGAACACGTAAAAATGCTTTAGCTGAAATACCTAAAGAGTTTTAATTAAAAGGGTGAGGAGTACTTTTTTCCATTTTGACGTTACATTTTTTAATCACGAGGAATTGAATTGCATCGCGAATCAAACAAGGCGCTTTTCGGAAGATATCTCGAGAACTACTTTCTTGAGGGTCCACAACATTGGTAAACAGGGCTGTGATGTTTGATCGCCGACATCTCGGTAGCGGTTACTGTATTTTTCAGATCAGATGGATGTACTTTCCCAACATCGTTCCGTGATTAAAATTTTGGTAGCCATTTTTTGAGACGTCATTTTTAAAATCAAAACCCGTAAAAAAAACTTTACACGGGATGCAACATATTTTAGAGAGTGAAAATAGCGGATGCACAGCGCGTATCTAGAACTTCTAAGAAAATAAGTGGCATTTTTATGGTCCGCGTCATTGACACGAAGGAGTGACTTCAACATTGATTCACTTTCTGTTTATCATTTTGTAAATTAATTTTTCAACACCATTTTTGAGACGTCATTTTCATAACTAAAACCTGTAAAAATTTTTTTACACGGGATACTAGTTTCCTTATAAACGGCTCGTACAACCAAAAGCAGATTCGAAGTCAAAACCTCTGGTAAAACCAATCTTTTATCAGTGTAACAATACACTCAAAACATATAGAGAGAAAACTTCAACTTTTTATTAACTTTTGTTTTAAAAAAGTTATGCGCTCTAACATGGGTGCTATCAAACGTAAGGGGGAAAATGGTTTCTCTTCTTAAAAAGTTCACACGGAGGAGAGAAAAAAGGCACGTGCTAAATGAATAAATAGAATAAAAAACGTTCGATTAGAACGCTTAACAATTAAAAGAACAAATTAAATTATTAAAAGAAAAGCAAAAAAAAAAAACATTTTCTTTTGATATGATACTCTTTTTTTACCTATCGGTTTTTAAACATTCTGATTGCTCAAAAAAAAAAGTTCACCCGTCTCAGACAGTCAGGCAAGAGTCAGTGGCAAACCGAACATATGCTGCCACGTTCTGCCACTGCTGCTTTTTGTCCAAAATGTTTAATCAGTTAGTTTCTTTGTATTTAGTTGATGTACTGTTTTCAAAGCCAAGTCAACGTGGAATATAAAACTAATAAATAATGATAAAAACAAAACGTTATTCCTATTAGTTCATCAGCCAAAAAAGTCACGTTCGATTGGGGTTGCAATGTATTTGCTTCGAACTCACGTCGCACACAAAAAAAGAAATAATTTCGCTCACAACTTAATCTACCATTTTGCGTGACTTACAAACAACTGCACAAAAAAACAAACAAACAGAGAATCGGCTATTAATATATAGACTAGCCGCCAAGGCGGCGTCGCTCGCCGCCCATGTCCACCTGCTCTGTATCACTGTATCAATAAACGTCAAATTTCCTTATAAACGGCTCGTATAACTTGTGTTCAACCAGAAGCAGTTTCAAAGTCACAACCTCTGGTAAAACCAATCTTTTATCAGTGTAACAATACACTCAAAACGTAGAGAGAGAAAACTTCAACTTTTTATTAACCTTTGTTTAAAAAAAGTTACGCGCTCTAACATGGGTGCTATCAAACGTAAGGGGAAAATGGATTCTCTTCTTAAAAAGATCACACGGGAGGAGAGAAGAAAAGGCACGTGCTAAATGAATCAAGTGAATAAAAAAAACGTTCGATCTGATATAAAATAAAATAGATTAAAAGAAATCGATTAAAGACAACTATTATGACAAAAGCAAAAAAAAATATTTTGTTTTATGATACTTTTTTTTTACCTATAGGTTTTTAAACATTTTCATTACTCGAAAAAAAAGTTCACCCGTCTCAGACAGTCAGGCAAGGATACGTTAGGATACACTGGCAAACCGAGATGCTACCACGTTCTCCCACGGCTGCTTTTTGTCCAAAATGTTTTATCAGTTAGTTTCTTTGTATTTAGTTGATGTATTGTTTTCAAAGCCAAGTCAACGTGGAATATAAAACTAACGAAATAATAAAAACGAAACGTTATTCCTATTAGTTCATCAGCCAAAAAAAGTCACGTTCGATTGGGGTTGCAATGTATTTGCTTCGAACTCACGTCGCACACAAAAAAAGAAATAATTTCGCTCACAACTCAATCTACCATTTTGCGTGACTTACAAACAAACAAACAAACAAACAAACAAACAAACAGACAGACAGACAGAGAATCGGCTATTAATATATAGATAAATGGGAAAACGTTGGTGTATAATGTTTTTTTAATCAAATATATTTTTTTGTTTAAAGCACACTTATTATTCTGCATCAAAGTAGTTGCTTTAGTGATCTGCTTTGGCCCAGAATCGCCTGATAAAAATCAGTAATTTCATCAATTCTTGTCACCATTTCATTACAAAACCCTGTTGGTAATAAAATGTCTTATTTGTGATGAATTTATACAAATTTGTTGATACTTGTTTTTTTTAAAATAGGTTGCTCCCTGCAAGGCCGAAGCCACTACCAGGCAGAGAGCTACAAGATAAGGAGACCGGTGTTGATCATCCTAGAGTAGTTATAGCACTGCAGGCAGCACATCTACAATAATAGATGAAGTAGGAGTACTGGGCCAGATTGTATCTTTACCTGCCCCTAAAGACAATTATAGCTTGCCAACCAAGTGTTTTTATCGAGACACCATCTCTAGGAAGGTTGCCTACCAAACCTGAAGAAGTGTGGTCTATTCAGCATAAAAGGACTAAGTTTGTAACGTATGATGATGATGATGTTGTTGTTCAAACTAAATAAATATTATAATAAGTGTAAGTGATAAATTAACTTAAATTAAAAATTAAATTTTGAGAAAAATTTCAAGTCTAAGTCTTTGAAACTAAAAACTAAAGTGTGGGCGTGAGTGAAAAGAGGAAGTCAATAAGCAAAAGCAAACACTGAAACAAGAAACAAAGCTTACCAGCTACGCCATGTACAAATGCTGGATGAATTAATAGACCAGTATGTATCTTAGATATTTGAATAAAAAGTTTGAGTAAGAACTCTTGAAAGGAAAAACTTGCTGCTCACTCCACTACTGAATGAATGAATGTGCGTGTGGAAAAGAGAAATCTGAAAAAATATACTATGGTGAGATAATTGCTCCCAAGTCATCTGATACAAAAGAAAATGTAAATATAAGAGAATGACCAGAAAGTCTACTTATACTAATCCGCGTGTGTGCATCCCACTTTTATTTTAGATAGTGTTATGTTTTTTTCAAATTTACGGTCAAAATCTTCGTAATCGTGGTCATTTTTTTGTTATACCATTGATAATTGACGATTAATTATTGACGTCAGTTATTTTTATCTTATCACGGGGGAATAACTGCATTGCATACCCAATCAACGCGACGTTTTTCGGGAAATATCTCGAGAGTCAATAGGGGTAACACATTTAACACATTTAACTTAGAGAGTGTTTTGTTTTTGTTTTTTAATGGTCAAAATCTTCTTAATCGTGGTCATATAGCGGTAGTTCGACCACGCAAGACACATTCACGATTAGTATAATAGCACGTGGCATTTGACGTCAGATGTGTTATGATCACGGGGAACGATTGCATTGCATCCCCAATCGAATGTGACGTTTTCGGGGAAATATCTCGAGAACCAATAGGGATAACTGACGTTTTTTAGGGTCGATGACACGGGTCATGGAGTGACGCAACATTTGGTCCTAAATTTAATTTGGTACTGTGGATATGACGTCATCACAATCTTTGACCGACGATATCCCTGCAATGGTTGGTCGTAGCCAAACGATCCCATATACTTTTTTGATCAGTTTTTCAAGCTCTACAACATGGGTACACTTTCCATTTCCAATTCCGTAATTAAAATTTTCGTCACGGGTACACACATGGGAACGCGTCGTATTTCTGCGGATTCTTTTCGAAATTAAAGTCGTAAGAAACTTTTAGGCGAGTCTTATATATAATAGCGAGTGTGTGTCACACTTTTATTTTAGAGAGTGATAAATTTTGTTGAATTTTAAGGTCAAAATCTTCTTAATCGTGGTCATATTTTTCGTTAGGCCATGCGGTTTATTACGATTATTATATAGTAGCAAGTGCCGTGACGTGAGTTTTTTAATCTATCACGGAGAATCATTGCATTGCATCCCTAACCGAACGCGACGTTTTTGGGAAAATATCTCGAGAACCAATAGGGAAAACTGACGTTTTTTTATGGTCCGCAATACGGGTGATGGGGTGACACAGAATGTGGGCCTAAATTATTTTTGGTATTGCAGCTATGACGTCATCAAAATCTTCAACTGACGATATCTCTGTACGGTTGCTCGTAGCGAAACGATCCCATACATTTTTTTGAACAGTTTTCGAGCTCTACAACATAGATACACTTTTGAGTTGCGATTCTATGATTTATTTTTTCGTCACGGGGTATGTACACAGGAATGGTGGATTTGACATATTGTTTTCGAAGTTAAGTTTGGTAAAAATGTTTACTCGGGTTACTAGTATAAATATAATTAACTAAGGTGCGATGACATATAATGTATGTGTGATGTGCTGTACAAAATGGTAGACAAAATGTAAACAAACTGGAACAAACTTGAATGACATTTTGAAACAAATATCTTTTTTAGAATTTTTTTAATTTTATATTTTTTACTAGTATCTCGCGTAAAAGATTTTTACGACCTTAATTTCGAAAGGCATGTTTTGAAAATAAGTGACAAAAATTAAATCACAAAATCGTGACTGGAAACTGTTCCCATGTTGTAGAGCTCGAAAAACTGATCAAAAAAGTGTATGGGATCGTTTTGCTACGATCAACCGTTGCAGAGATATCGTAAATCAACCACATAGTGGCGAGAGACACTTTTTTCACGATTATTCCAAAAGCACGTGGCATCATTTGACGTCAGTTTTTTCTTATGATCACGAGGAATCATTGCATTGCATCCCCAATCGAACGTGATGTTTTTTAAGGAAATATCTTGAGAAGCAATATGGATAACTGAAGTTTTTTGGGGTCCGCAATACGGGTGATGGGGTGACACAACATTTGGATTTAAATTTTATTTGGTACTGCGGCTATGACGTCATCAAAATCTTTGATTGACAATATCTCTAGAACGGTTCGTCGTAGCGAAACGATCCCATACATGTTTTTGCTCAGGTTTTCAAGCTCTACAACATGGGCACACTTATCATTGCCAATTCTTCATTTTATTTTTCGTGAACTGGACGCATGCTGAACATGGGTGGCGAGCGACGCCGCCTCCGCGATTGTGTGTCACACTTTTATTTTAGAGAGTGATATATTTAATTTAATTTAGTCGATTGTAGAATGTGAGGCACTCCTTCGTCATGCCACCAAAGCACGTGCAAACAAGGGGTGTGAAGCTACCATGATCGATGGTGTTGACCCGTCTGTTGTAAGCTCGTTTCTTTGCTTTTTCATTTAAACGATGCGAAGCTTAGAGTGTCTGAGTGAGGTACGATTTAGCAGTAGGGTTGAAAACCTTAACATCTAAGTATACTACTTGTCCCTTCACCCAGAACCCTCTAGCTGCAACATCAACTCTCGCCTCATCACTGAGGCTGGCAATTCTTCTCCTGTAATGTTCTGCAGGACTGGTTCGACTGCTACGTCTTTGCAGCATTCAGACAACATTTCAGCAGTGACATCGCGTCTTTCGTTGTGTCTTATGGCGATGAAACGACCCTTCGGACACGAAAGAGCGAGGTCCACACTGAATTTTGCGCCAGAGACACAATGTGGAGGTAGTCGCTTCAAAGGTATGTCGTACCTGATGTACAGGCCGTCCCAGAATGATTGCTTGTCAAGCAGGAATCTGTATTGTTTTATCGGTAGCGTTGTGAGCCAATTCGAGACCCCCTTTTCCATGCTTGCTTCCAGACACCTCGTTGTAATCGTGTCGGGAATTGTTACTTTAAAAGCAGCTAGTTTATCTACATTATGTTTTTTCTGTTCGTCGTTCAGCTTGCGAATCTCAACGGCGACGTTTCAACGGTCTCGTCATAAATACCGCATTGGAGTTTGACCTTCTTCACCATGTCTGTGGTTGCGCCTCTTGAGTTTCTATATTCATGTGAACTGCGCTCAACCGGGTTTTGGATTGCTAGGCCTCCTAATTTGACTGGCAGTGTAAATAAAAGCCCTTCATCATCGTTGCATACGTAGCCGTTCAGGAGAACAGGAAGAAGAGTGTTACGGATGACCAGCTCCAACGGTTCGAACTCCTGTTCGATATCAGGGATTGTTCGCATCGCATAAGTAAACTCATGTTGAAATCCGAAGACGTAGGCAGCATACGCACAATGTGGATACGACTTTGCAATATCTGATAAAACTCTCAATTCACAGATCCATTGACTCACTCACTCCGACACGCATCTCGTTTTGTGCGTTTCACTTCCAACTATTGCTCCTAAATGACGATTACCTTCCGTGGTTATATTGACACCTGTTCCTTCAAATTCACGAACAGCTTCCTCCAAATGGGCGTCCTTAACTATCAACCAACTCTTGCTAGGCTTTGGGTACTATCCGATATTAAGATCGTGATGGATTATCTTTTTGAACCAAGAATGAAGTTCTTTCACTGTCCCTATCCCGGTGAAGTCGTCGGCAAAAGCGATTTTTTTCAAAGAATCGTCATCAAAGTCTTGTTGAAGCAAAGGAAATATTCCAATAGCGTACATTGCCATTGCCACTTGATCCCCCTGCGTTGTGCCCTCATTCGATAGTATTTCACGGCCACCCTGAATGAACAACTTATCTGGCGTCTGGTAAGAGTTGGTGATGTATGTGGAGAACTCTGGGCATAAGATCTCCACGTTGCTAAGGGTTACTGCTCGGTTAATGGAGTTAAAGGCGTTTGAAGCATCTATCTGCAAAATACCACAGCAAAATACCAATCGAACGCGACGTTTTTGGGGAAATATCTCGAGAACCAATAGGGATAACTGACCTTTGTGATGTGGTGATGATGGGTGATGTGGTGACGCATCATTTGGAATCCTTAATTAAAATTTTCGTTACGGGGCACGTACATGGGAATGGTGGATTTGACCTAATGTTTTGGAAGTTAAGTTCGGTAAAAAGGTTCTAGTGTTATTATACTAATTCGCAATATATCACTCTCTAAAATAAAATTTAGGCCTTAATGTTGCGTCACCCCGCATCGCGGACCCCAAAAAACGTCAGTTATCCCTATTGGTTCTCGAGATATTTCCCCAAAAACGTCGCGTTCAATTGGGGATGCAATGCAATGATTCCCGTGATCATAAGAATAACTGACGTCAAATGATGCCAGGTGCTATTATACTAATCGTGAATGTGTCTTGCGTGGTCGAACCGCCGCTATATGACCACGATTAAGAAGGATTTGACCATTAAAAAAACAAAAACAAAACAGTCTCTAAATTAAAAGTTGGATGCACACACGCGGATTAGTATAAGTAAATAGATAGTTTTTTTTGAAATAGATTGTTCTTATGACAAGAAGTCTCCCCCTCCTTTGAGAAAAAGTGATCCTGCCGGATGCCAATTATTTTTAATCTTTTGAACAAAAAGTTGAGAAACATCACGCAGATAATTAAAAATGTAATTCACTTTTTTTTTCACTTAATAACAGAATTGTTTGAGGTCTTATACTCAAGTTTCAACTTCATTACATCATTCAAGCATGCTATCATTAATTCTATAGATAGCTGTGTTGTGTTTAAACATAGATAATATGAAATAAACATTAACAGTTTCAAAGTTACATAAGATTTTTGCAAGTTTCTTTGGCCCTTAGTGTTAGGGTCTCGGGTTCTAATGAGTTCTTGCTGGGTTCCGGTCGCTTCTATAGTTATACTATTGTAAATATCTCAAGAACTAAATAAATGAAACTGTGAAAGTTCTCATAGTTTTATTCAATAAATTATTCCCAGACTCCTGAGTATAAAGCGAGATGGAACGCGGAGCGCAAGTCAGTCAAGACGCGACGCGGCAAAAACAGGGCGGATCGGTAGCGAAAGATCGAAGCTAAGTATTTTTTATTGCTTTTTTGTCTTGTTTTAGTTTCTGATTCCACAAGATATCTCTTCTATTATTATGGAGAAGGAAAATGATACACAAAATGTTAACGTAGGATTCACTCAAACATATTTTCTCCCACCATTAATACTCTTGATGATGTTGATGATAGTAGTACAGTAGTTGATAATAACAGTATGTCAAAACTGCTATCACTAATTGGCAATTTAAGTGAAGAGGTGAAAAGTTTAAAGAGTGTCACTTCAAATAGTAAAGGCACTTCTGCACTTCCTTACAAAAACTGCTTAAGGCTAAGAAAAGAAAATCATTAGAAAAAATTATTACAGCACCAAAGAAGAAATCTCGTAAAACCACTCAGATTGGCGTCAGTGATATCATTTTTTTACATCAAAGAGGAAAGATCCTGACAATTATTGCTCCTCAGAGAGCTAATAATAATAATAATCATTATGCTGATGATGACGAGAATGATGTAATTGATGATGACAGTGATTCGCAAGAATACTTAGATGATGACTATGTTGATTTACATGCTTCTCAGAGTGACTATGAAACTGAATATACTGATAATGATATGCAAAGTGCTAAAACTAGTAAAGATATGTTTTCTAACATCAGAATTGTATCTTCGAAAGAATGCAGAGGACCAAAAATTGATATAGAATGGGCTAAGCTAATCAATGATAATTGGGAATCTAAAAAGGACAGAGAGGATGTTAAAAAATTAAGGGAAGTTTACCTAGTGCCAGAAAATTGAAATCTCGTTGTTCCAAAGTTTAACGTAGAACTGTAGCAACTCTTGTCTAGCTTTCAGAGAAAATCTGATGTTAAAATGGCTACAGTTCAAAGAAACATAATTGCTGCTGTTTCTACCTCTATTTCAATGACGAAGGATATTCTTATTAACAATGTTAATAAAAAAGAAATGTTACAAAAATCCACTGATTTAATTGGATTATTAGGACATGCATCATTTGAACTTTCTGTCAAGAGGAAATTGTTTGTGAGATCAGTGTTTAAAGATGAATACAAAGATCTAGTCTCTGTTTCTGGTAAATCCACTGAAAAACTTTATGGTGACAATTTGCCACAGAGCATAAAAGATATCAATCTAAGAAATAAATTGAAAAATAAACAATTTGATTATAAGCCAAGATCCTTTAGAAGAGGCTATCGTCATAATAATTACAGAAATCAATCACCGGCTTTTTTAGGGAATGATCGGAGGGGGATATCCTCCTCCACAATCAGCCAGACCAAGAGAGGGAAATATTGAAGACCTCAGAGGTCGTTCAAGATGAGACTTCAGTTGTCAATATATCACAGACCTTAGCATAGGCGGATCCAGGGTTAGGCAAAAAAAGTGGAGGAGTACAATGCTATTAATTTCTTTTCAGTGTTTAACTGTAATTAGTTAAAAAGCACGTTTTTCTATTCTTCTCCTAGATGACACAACACTCCTCCTCAAATTTTGCCTAAGCTCTAGATCCGCCTATGCCTTAGCAGTTAATTATGAAACCTTACAGGTAAGGAAACTTATAGACCAATGTCAAATAGCTGTGATAAATTTTGAAGGTGGACAGCTGTCCAAATATTTGAAAAATTGGAAAAAACTGACATCTGACATGAACATTTTACAGATGATCTCAGGAGATATGATTACTTTTACTGATACTCCTTCCGTAAAAAAGGAAGCTAGTAATCCACTATCCCTTGAGGAAATTCCTCTGGTTAAAGTAGAGATACAGAAACTTTTAAAAAAAGGTGTTATTAAAAATTCTTTTCATGAAAAAATTTAATATGTTTCGTCCATTTTTGTGACTGATAAATCTGATGGAGGTATACGTGTCATCCTAAACTTAAAGAAACTTAATGAAATAATAGAATTTCAACATTTTAAAATGCATAGTATTAAAGATGTTTTACACATGATAACAAAAGATTGTTTTATGACATCTCTTGATTTGAAAGATGCCTATTATAGTGTAAGAATTGATCCTGAGTATCAGAAAAATTTAAAGTTTAATCTTGGTAATTCACTATTTCAGTATGTATGCTATCCAAATGGTCTTGCACCATGTCCTAGAAAATTCACAAAAATTACATCTGTACCCATGTCAGTGACACGCAAACAAGGTCATCCAATTTGTGGATATATTGATGATTTTATTTTAGTAAAACATACATTTACAGAGTCATTGCATGCAACATTATCTACTGCACAACTCTTTATGTCATTAGGATTTGCTGAATAATCACAGCTGATACCCTCACAAAAAATAACATTCCTTGGTTTTGTGATAGATTCAGTTAATATGACTATAACTATAACAGAAAAACGTTATCGAACTTTTAAAACTTTACTTCATACTGTAATGAATATAAAAAGACCTACTATTAGATTTGTTGCGAAAGTTATTGGTCACACAGTATCAATTTTACCAGCCAGTAAATCTAGGTCCTTACATTATAGAAGATTAGAAAATGATAAAGTCTCAGCATTGAATGAAAGTGCTGGAGATTTTGAAGCATTTATGACCATTTCTAATGAAGGTTTTCAGGATTTAAAATGGTGGTCAGAAAATATTGACAATATTATAAATTGGATACATCCTCCTTCTATTATGTCTGAAATTAAAACAGATGCTTCTGATTTTGCTTGGGGAGGAGTGTATAAAGAACAAGTAGTTGGTGGGTCTTGGTCAATGGCGGAAAGGTCTCTCCATATTAATGCAAAATAAATGCTCGCCATTTATTTCAGTCTATAATGTTTTTCTAAACAATTGAGAAATCGGCATGTAAAAATATTTTCAGATAATACTACTGCTATTGCTGTGATAAACAAAATGGAGAGTAGCAAGAGTTCTGCATGTAATGATATTTCACATGATATTTGGTTACTTTATATGCAACAGAACATTTGGATTACTTGTGCCCATATCCCAGGAAAATTGAATGTTGAGGCAGATTTTCTCTCCAGAAAAGATTATAAGCACAGTGATTGGATGTTGCATGAAAATATTTTTGAAAATATTTGCCAAAAGTTGAATTTCTATCCAGAAATAGATTGTTTTGCTAACAGGTTAAATCATCAAATAACAAAGTATATATCTTACAGACCTGAACCAGGTCTTTTATTAGATGCTTTTTCAGTTAACTGGTCCCTTTATAAGTGTTATCTTTTCCCTCCTTTTAGCTTAGTGGGACGTGTATTGCAGAAAGTAAAGGTAGATGGTGCTCTAGCTCTACTGATAGCACCAGATTGGTCGACGCAACCATGGTATACAACATTAATGAGTATGACGGTGTGCAAACCAATACCCATCAGTCCAGGCCAGGGGAATCTCATTCTACTCTCAGACATATGTCAAGTTTACCCTCTGTGTAAAAAACTGACATTGTTGGCATGTCTTGTGTCAGGAAAGACTTCATGACACAAGGCTTCTCAGAGGCCACAGTGGATATCCTTATGAACAGTTGGAGAGAAGGAACTGTCAAACAGTATAATCCTGTTCTCAAAAAATGGCATGCCTATTGTGACCTGATGCTTTACATTTTCTCTCTGACCTATTTCATCAAGGTTGTTCTTATGATCAAATTAAAAATGCAAGAAGTGCAATGACTTCGATAATAAGGCCAATAAACAATATAACATTTGGTTGTTTGCCTATTGTTAAAAGGTTTATCAAAGGTGTTTATGAAAAGATGCCTACTTTTCCTAGGAATTACTTTGTCTGGGATGTATCCATTCTATTGAATTATTTTAGATCTTCCCCAAATGCTGAAGACTTGTCATTAAAGAATTTATCTAAAAAATTATCGATGCTAATGTCTGTAGTCTCTGGTGGTCAGGGAATACAGACATTACACGGTGTTACTATTGAGAACATCAATATTCTTCCCGAAAAAGAAATTATTCCTATCGAAAATTAAACAATCAAAACCATCAAAACATGTGGCACCATTAGTGTTTAAAAAATATAATTTAAGCCCAAACTTTGTGTTGTACATAATTTAATGCGTTATTTAGAACGTACTGAGCCTCTGCGCCAGTGTTCGAACTTGTTCATAAGTTATTTCAAACCTCACAAGGCTGTGTAAAAAGATACCATTTCAAGATGGTGTAAAGCCCTGCTTCAAGACGCAGGAATTAACAGTAGATTGTTTACTGCTCATTCTTCTAGATCAACTGCATCATCAAAATCGAAATTCAGCGGAGTTCCTGTTTGTGACATATTGAAGAATGCGGGGTGGTCTTCAGAACGTACTTTTGCTGCGCATTATGACAAAGTTGTAATTGAAGATATCAATTTGTTGGACGCATTGTCAAAAAATCGTTGAGTTGTAATGTTTCGTTAGTTTGATTATTGTGAGAACCAAATGCTTTTGCAAATATAAATGTTTTTAATTTGTTTAAAACATTTTTCCAATATGTCATTATCCCTTCTGGTCACTGTGAAATCTCGCTTTATACTCAGGAGTCTGGGAATAATTTAATGAAATAAAATTTTCCCCAAACAAACGAGACTTACCTTAAGTTGAAGTTTGTTGGGATTTTTATGAATAAATTATTCCCAAAGATGGATGAGTATAAAGTGCCCACCCTGTATTTTGGGTCCGCGCATTCATTTATGCTCATCCATCAAAGACCAGAAGCGTTAATTAGCTGCCGCTACTGTGAAGCCTGACTTGCGCTCTGCGTTCCATCTCACTTTATACTCATCCATCCTTGGGAATAATTTATTCATAAAACTCCCAACAAACTTCAACTTAAGGTAAGTCTCGTTTGTTTGGGTAAAATTCATCTTCTTGTATTGAAAAATACGCCCAAATGGTTATCATTCCTTAGTTCTCCCTCAGATATACTAATAATTGGCTGTCTACAAATCCCTTTAGATATAATCACACGCACTGAAAATTTCAGATGAGTTCTTCTGAAAGTTATTGAGGAATATATCATGGGTTCAGATCATTAACTTGTTAAAGATTAATTAACGCGTGTAGCAATACAACAAGTTTACAAAATCCAATACACATGAAATAGAGTGTGTCTCAGAAAGACTTATCGGCAGACTTTCAGTGTCTTCTTTCAGTGTCTCAACAATTGTTTGTCAAAATGTTGCGAATTTTGCATCACAAATAAGCCCTTTTCCAGTACTTTTGATTGATATAAAATTCTCAAGAAAATGTTTATTCATCGGAAAGTTATTGAAGAAAAACACACAGATTTGGATCACTAATTTCTTAAAGATCAATTAACAGTTCCTTAATACATATTGATAAAGCAATTTTCTTTTGTTCTGATCGTAAAAGCTTTTGAACTTGTTAAACGAAGGTACACGCACTTAATTCTCAAAACGTTTATCTTATCAACTTGCTCGGTTATAAAATTGGCTTAAGAAGACTTTCTAAATTCTAACGACAGAACTCATCTGATTGTGTTCGTAAACTTGTTGTATTGTTACACGCGTTAATTAATACCAATTAATGATCTGAAACCATGATATTTTCCTCAATAACTTTCGGAAGAACCATCATTTTGCCTCAAATTTCACATTTTCATAAAGAGCTTGAAAAGAGCTTTCTTATGGTACGTAAATCGCTAAAATTTGGCGAATGATTTTTGAAAAAAACGCATTGAAAGTTTGTGGATAAAACATTCTGAGACACACTGTATGAACAAAATTCATGTTTATCTGAACAAATAAAGAAATAAACAATAAAATTAATTAATCTAATTACTTAAGCCAAAATGTTTGGTAAAATTAACATCGAGTTATAATCATATTTTTCCAATTACTATTGATTCTCTAAAAATGATACTATAGGATCATTCTTCAAATTACATGCAAAATATGAAGTTACACATACTTGAGCTCACCCAGGACGTCTTGATATTATTCAGCCGTCCTTCTGCAGCAGTTTCTTGATGATTTGCTGATTTAGACCCATTTAATTGAACGTCGGAACCTCCATTTTCAATACCAAGCTTTTCAAAACAACCTGAAAATTATCAAGATTTCATTAGTATAATTTTGCAAAACTTTCATTTATAGTATTTAACAGTTAAGACAATCATTTCCGGATCTACTAATATTAATTATTAAAAATGTTATAATAACGACCACATAATTTCAAAGCATACCTGTACTACAGCCCATAAAAGTCAACTTCATACACATATTCTGAATTAAAGATCTTATGGAAATGGTTGTGCATATTTTTTGTTCTTTAAACCAATGAACTGCCAAGGAACCATTTTGTGTGTTCTTTGTCCATTCCTTTCCTTGAAGGAATTGCTAAATGAAAGTGCGAACTTTTAAAAGTAGCTTGAGGAACCATGTGACAAAATAATACTTTTTAAGGACGCAACAAGGTAAGATTTTCATAAGTTTTTGTGGATACTGATGAAAACAGCACATTTTTTTTAGAAAATTTCAAGATTTTCAAAAACATTCTCAAATTCATAAAATGTCTTTCTTGAGTTTTTCCCAATAAAGTAGCTGATACAAGTTTTCAATTTCTGAAAGATTAGTACTTAGTATTTAGTGCTTTTGACTTTTATTTTTGATTACTTTCAGAATTTAAAGGGGTACAGCAATTTATTAAAACAATTATATAATTGCATACTTGCACTAAAAGTAGAAAGTATCAAAAAAGGGCACCTGGTTTCAAAAAGGAAAGGGGTCGATCACACTTTTCTATTACAGCACGGTACGCCCTGGATTTACGTAACTTTGGTCAAGAGATTATCAAAACTATTATAACAGGCAAAATAGGAATTCAGAGGTTACTAAAACAGAAAGAGAACTATAATTATATTAAGTGAAAAAGGTATTTTTTCATCCATTTGAAAATGTCGTCATATAATTTTTGGTAATAGTCAAGTTATTGTCCTCCAATGAAGTAAATTTCAGTACTTTCAGTATTTTTCTTTTTCAGAATGATAGGCTTGGAATTCCTCGATTTACAATAATGGACTTACACATAATCGTGTCACAAACAAAGTTGCTAACATTGGAATTTTTTATTTATTATTGAGTTAGAAACGCAGAAAATTGATACATGAAAATTGGTACATGACATTTTTATCTTTCAAACTACAAAGAAATGTAAACAAAGTGTTGATCCTTTTAGATGTCCTAATGAGCATGCTCGTAGCTAATAAACTAAAAACATTTGTCCTAAAACATATAAATTTTAGTCATGCAAAATACATTCTTGATCTAAGTTGACATTCATGACCTGTTTAAAAGAAATCTTTAAGAAATTTGGAAAACAGGTTGGACGATTTTAACAACATAAACATCACATTTCTGATTACATTTAGCATTGATAAGTGGATGTGGTAAAGTGATTTCTATCTTGCGACATTTACTGTTGATCATCGATTTTGGTGCGACATTTGCTGTTGCAACTTTTACTGATGATTTGATTTTATCTTTCAAAACTATAATTTTGTAAACCTATAATTTTTTTTTATAAACCTATCATTTTTTAAACCAAAATATGTAAGTGACTTAAACAAATTTAACAGAGAAAACTTTCTCCTCGATTTTCTTTCTGTAGACTGGAACGAATGTCTAAGAAATATAGAAACTGACAAAAAATGAAAACTCTAATTGAAAAAATTGATACACTTGTGAATGAAAATACTCCGCTAAGAAAAAGTTCAAACATTACCAGAGAAGGCTCTTCAAAACCATGGATCACTCCAACTATTTTAACTTCCATCCACAACAAAAATAACTTGTAAATCTGAAGCAACCAGAATCGAACAAGAAAAAATCTTTAAAATGTATATAAACTGTCTTCTTAGCATTCAACGACAAAGTAAACCTAACTATTTTAAACAATACTTTGAAACTAACAAAAACGGTGCAAAAAAGATATGGTCAGGTATCAATGGCATAATTAACAGTAGAATAAAAAATAAAGACTTTCCAAAAATGCTTGTTGATGGAGACAAAGCTTCTAAAACCCAAAATGAAATTTCTGATCATTTTAACACCTTCTAAGGATCTATACCTGAAAAAACAAAGAACAATATCCTACCGACCAATAAAATATTTGATAACTATTTAAAAACCCTGTCGGAACTACTTTTATTTTAGATCTGACTGACGAAAATGAGATTCACAGAATCATAGTTTTACTTAACCCTGCAAAAGCATATTGCCCAGGTAGCATTCCTACAAAAATTCTAAAACTTACAAGTCCAACGATATCACCTATTCTCTCAGAAATTCTTAATGAATGTATGTTAAATGGACACTTTCTCTCCCATTTAAAAAACGCAAGCATTGTACCAGTCTTGAAAAAAGGATCAAAACCCATGGCAGGAAACTATCGCCCTATATCAGTCCTTTCTAACATTGGGAAAATATTTGAAAAACTCATTTACAAGCGGATGTACCAATTCATAGAAAACAATAAAATTCTGTATGAAAAGCAATTCAGTTTCAGAGAGGGCCATAATACAAACCACGCATTACTTTACCAAACTGAACTAATCAGAAGCTCTCTTGATAAAAACAATTTTGCTGCAGCAGTCTTTATTGATCTCCAGAAAGCCTTTGACACTGTGGAACATTCAATTCTGTTAAAGAAAAACTTAGTCACTATGATTTCAGGGGAACAGCCAACAAACTTCTCAAAAATTACCTAACGGGTACGTTTCAGAGTGTTCATGGCTCAAATTTCATCGAAATAAATTAAACTTAAAATTACTCAAACATCGACAGTTAGATACGGTAGCTACTGTATAAAGAATGTAGTTGCAACCCATTGTAATTGTGTCATTCCAAATCTAAAAATAATTCATTAAGTGCTGCGGTATATCATATTGTAAAAATTATTTTAGAGGTGAAAGAGAACACCTATTTTTCTATTCTTTGCGTTATTGTCGTTATTTTTGGTTTTCTGCCTGGTGAGCTAGGATGGATAGGGTCTGCATTAAGTACTACTAAACTTAATGGTCTTAAGAATTTTAATGTTGATATAATTAATTGTAGGGGTCAGGATTACTATAGTGCTGGTACCGTAGCTGGGCCTATCAATGGTGTTTCAGCACATATTCTTTGTATTAACCCAAAGGCGTTGTTTACCCTTTGCCATAGCCATCGTCTGAGTTTAAGCATTGTTAAGTCCTGCTCTATTCCAGAAGTGAGAAATGTTATGGAGCAGATTAAGGCACTCACCTATTTCTTGGAACTGTCTCCAACTCGTGAGGATTGTTTTAAAGATACCATCTCCACTGTCTTACCTCAGTAAGCTAAGCGCAGATTACATGATGCATGTAGGACACATTGGATTGAACGGACATCTGGCTAAATGACTTTGTCTTATTTTATCCTGCCACTGTTGCTTGCCTTGAAGACATGAGTGCAAATGAAAGTAAACTCTTCTATTAAGGCTACTACTTTTTTGGCTCTCAATTCTATTTGTGGTCTTATTATTTCGCAGCACGTTTTAGACAAGTTTTTGATGTTTCTGTAGCTGTTAATCTCATTAATACCTTAAAGGCTGAGATAAAGCACACCAGGGATAATATTGATGCTCACCATGAGATTTGGAAGAAGTAGGAGTTTCAGAGAGCAGGGATAGGGTTTCAAGACGTCAAATTCATCGTGCCAACATTTCCTCAGAAAGTCCTTCAGAGCATTATAATAAAGCCATCTCTGCTCCATTAATAGATCACCTAATTTCACAGTTAAAAGAGAGGTGTAACGAAAAACAAGTTTATGAGGCGTTGCTTGTCATTGCTGCAAGATGATTTTGTTGGTTAAGGATGGTTTGACAAATTGGAAAACAAGGGTTATGTCTTCCTTTGAGTATTTCAAAGATGATGTTCGTTCTCCATTCTCCTTTGAAAACGAACTACTCCTTTGGGAGAGATATTGGGTTGAATTTAAGGGTTCTCTTCCAGAAAATATTTCGGATACACTGAAGGCAGTAAATTTTCCTGCATTTGAGAATATTGAAGTTATCTTACGAATATTTGGCAGCTTGCCAGTAACTACGTGTCAATGTGAAAGGTCTTTTTCAGACATGCAACAACTAAAAACATATACTAGGAATACCATGGTGTCAGAAAGACTAAAGGGCATTGCTTTAATGCATTTTCATCTCGAAATTATTCCTGATATCTCCAAGATCATTGAACGTTTCAGCTTAAAGAAGAGACGCCTGTCCTATACTTGAAATTAACTTCATTACTTGTGATATTTACCTACACATAATGGTCACCTCTCTCTCTTTCAGGAATTCCTTTAGGAATTCACTTTTAACTGTAATCATAATATAATAAATTTCCACTTCCTAATTTTTTCATGTTTTTCTAATCTCTTGCTTACTTTTACTTTCTAATTCTAATAAACCTAACATCGCATAAAACATTTTCCTTATTTGATGTCACACTTTTATTTTAGAAAGTGATAAATTAACATTTTTCTTGCCTCAAGTTCTTCTTGGGAGCAAGTAAAACCACGCCGGGGTGAGAGACTCTTTTTTTCACATTTACTGTAGTAGCACATAGTTGAAAGTTTTTGGGGATTTTTTTTTTTGAAATTGGTCGACGATATTTCTGTAACAGTTGGTCGTAGCGTAACGATCCCAAATAAACACTGGAAGCTGGCGGGTGCATGAGCAGTGCAACCTCTCAGATAAAATTCAGACACTAGCATGATTCAATCAGACTTAACCTGATTTTTAATTTTATTTAGTTGGAACTCAAAAGTTTTCTACCATGTGGATTTTTTTTTGGGACTCTTTGTTGGCCTTGTAATTATACTCGTCATTAAATAGGGTCACTGGCGCGGCATTCAGTTGCCCGTAAACCCGTGCATTTGTCTGTCTATGTCCGGCGATATATGCGCCTTGATATTAGGCGAAACAGAACTGATTTATACACAAACAGTAATTGTTGAGGAATCTGTTCACCAAAAGTAAATACCACTATTATGTTTTTTGAAATCATGCCACTGCTAGAATTTTCCCCAGTTTATCGATTCTCCAGAAATTGTTATTTCAAGCTATTCACTATCACCCGGTCCTATTCCTCATATTACGTCTGTCGCCTTGGTCCGATCTGTATATTGTCAGCAGCAGCCGAACCACAAAGACCATCTCAATATATATCTCTTATCTCAATTTTCTTCCTTCCCTTTTCTCTCTCTCCCCCTTTCTCTCTCTTTCCCAATGTATAATTAAATCATTCTTTTCCTGGTTTTCTCCTACTACTGCTATAGAAGTTCCCGTTACATTTTTGTTTCTAAACATCTACCTCCATTTACCCTAGGTACCTGTGCGCCCATTAGCATTGCGCTATTGGCACTTGTCTCCTATTCTCTGATGCTCTAACTACCTCTAAGTATCACTATCTCCGGTATAAAATGCAATCACCCTCCGAAATAACTTCCACTGATATATATAACTGTTAAGTCTAATGCCATTAGCTTTATCCAAGTTATTATTTATCATGTCATTTTTAACATGAAAATATCTCCATATATTTATATGGCATTTATTAGACGTTCAGAAAATGGTCTAGAAAATTTTTTGTAAAGAAATATATTTATATACTAGTATCCCGATTAAAAACTTTTTTTAAAAAACTTAATTTCGAAAACATTAGGTCAAATCCAACATTCCCTTGTATGTACCCCGTGAAGAAAAACTAACTCATGGAATCGCAACTAAAAAGTGTACCCATGTTGTAGAGCTTGAAAAACTGAGCGAAAAAATGTATGGGATCATTTCGCTACGACCAACCTTACAGAGACATCATCGGTCAAAGATTGTGATGACGTCATAAAAGTGTCTTTCGCCTCTACGTGGTTTTACGCGCACATAAGAGGACGATGATCGTAAATTGAAACTAAATATATCACTCTCTAAAATAAAGTGGCACGCACAACGCGAATTAGTATATACTAGTATCCTGGGTAAAACCTTTTTACCGGACTTAACTTCGAAAACATTAGGTCAAATCCACCATTCCCGTGTACGTACCCTGTGGCGAAAAAATAAATCATGGAATCGCAACTCAAAAATGTACCCATGTTGTAGAGCTTGAAAACTGAGCAAAAAAATGTATGGGATTGTTTCGCTACGACCAACCGTTGCAGAGATATCATCGGTCAAAGATTGTGATGACGTCACATCCGCAGTATCAAATAAAATTTAGGACCAAATGATGCGTCACTCCATTACCTGTGTCACCGACCCTAAAAACGTCAGTTATCCTTATTGGTTCTCGAGATATTTCCCCAAAAACGTCGCGTTCGATAGGGGATGCAATGCAATGATTCCCCGTGATCATAAAACATCTGACGTCAAATGATGCCACGTACTTTCGGAGTGATCGTGAAAAAAGTGTCTCTCGCCCCTACGTGGTTTTACGCGCACATAAGAGGACGATGACCGTAAATTAAAGCTAAATATATCACTTTCTAAAATAAAAGTGGTATGCACAAATGCCAATTAGTATAATAAGTTAGATTCTATTCTAAACTGTGACCAGCTGTTTCTAAATAACACGGGAAACTCGTAGAAGATCCTAATGATCTTATCGTCGAAAACCATTTAGTAGTTAAGCTTTGTTCTCACTATGAGCTAACGGTCAGCTAATCATAGTGAATCGTGAACGGCTCTATTCTAAGCTCATAGTGAGAACGTTTTTAGTGCATCTTCGTTAGCCGAAAAAAATATCAAGACGGTGGGCTTGTAATACAAGGGTGATAGTTGGTAGTGGTTCAAATCTCGACACTGTAAAAAATGCTAATGTGATATGAACACTTGTAGAATGATAATGTATTAAGCAGAAGGCTGTATGAAATTGGGAATAAAATGAACGAGTGCCAAAATTACTTAAGACCACAATCACCAAGTTCTCTACCTTAAAATCTGAGGTATACATCAGTGAGTTACATTGCAATTTCCCTCTGGCCTCGGTAAAATAATAATAAATAAAAAAATAAATAATATGCACAGAAAAAACAACAAATGAAATGAAATGAGGGAGCAAAAGGGAACATACCGTATTCCTACTACCACTTCCAGTATTTGAACTTTCAACTATTTTTCCGTTGCATAGAACTTTGAAAGCATTATAACTGTAACCCTGTAAAATCTGTACAACGAGACCTGTTACTGACAGTTCTTTCACAGGAAAACTGAATTTAATTTCTGTTTCTGCCTTAGGTGCGCACCAAGCTGATTGTTTATTTATGCCAGGAAATTCTTTGTTTGCAGGTGAAACTACTGTTGGTCTCTGGACTGCGGAATGACAAGCTAATGAACGAGAAAAAAAGAGATTATATAGAAAAAAAGCTTTCATTTTCAGTTTTGTAACCGTCATTATACTTGCACATTTTATCTTCCGACGCAGTCACGTCCATCACAGAGTAAATATGTATGTATTATAAATAAATGTGCAGTGGCAAGCAGTGTATAGAGGAATTATCTGAAGATTATCTCATGATAATGTTCGCACAACTGCTGCTTGTACACTTTAAAACACTGCTGAAAACTACGGAAGCGTATTAGTGCTATTTTGTAGTTTCTCCTCATAAAAGTTTCTACGTGGATTCTTTTTGGTTCATATGAATATTTTTTAAAATTTCCAAGTAGGAATTTCCCCGTTATTAACCTTCTTTACGCCGCCCCTAAATTAATAACATTAATTAGGATAGTAGATGAAAAACCGTGATTGTCCATATAATTTCCCCAATCTACTGGTTGGTGGATGGGTGGAAGTTAAGGATGATCAAACTTGCACAGAGATGTCCAACGTTAAGACGCTGATTAACAACGTGCTAACTAGTGACTTTTGACCATTCTTTTTTCTATTGTTAACCATACAACTAAAATAACTGTCAACAAGGACAGCGACTGACTACTGCGCCCCCAAATTCCCCCAAACGCTAGCGTCTAGAAACGGCAGTTCCATGCTCAGAATCCCAAATGCACTGGATAGCGCTAGCGTGACATAAGCGTAGCGACAAGGACTGAACGGTATCAACACTCAGACGTAGATAACGATGATAAGCATTACTTGACCAATGTCCCAAGATCTGAATGGTACTAGATGATACTCCAGCAGAAGCAGCAGAAAACGCACCACCAATGCGAAATGAATGTGTGTTAATGTTTGGCACATCCGGTAAATATCTGGCCAGGAGGGAAGCAATATTGGACCGTGTCAAAAACTAAAAATCGGCAAACGTAAACAATGGAAATGAACGATCTGGATGAATGCTTAAAAAATTTAACATACGAAGTGCAGGAAAAAATCGTCATGTGTAGCACCTACTCTAATGATGCAAGCCCGTAAGTGAATTGACAGAATGGAAATTTGAGAATTGAACTCAGCAACATATGCCATTAGATCGGTAGTAGGATCAAGGTGTAAGCAATTCTGAACATCTGAGTAAACCATAAAAGGCTAACGAGGTTGCTGCTTTGAAAAGACACCGAAAGAGCTCAAGGCAAACATGAGTGGTACATAGATGACTGAACGAGATCGGTTGACGTTGTGGCCAAACTGCATCAGATAGGCCAGATCTGGTTACACGAGCATTCAAATTGAAGTTGGGAGCTCTTAAAAACGATATTATAAAAGATTCTGTTTTAGGTGTATCTGTAGCACATATGGATGTTATAGAATTTCAGAAAAAGGGTTTGCCTCATGTGCACATGCTGTTGCATCTTGCGCACGAATTTAAATTGCGCAATGCTGATGACATTGATTCTTTGATATCAGTACGAATTCCAAATCGAGACCAAGAACCAGAACTTTACGAAATCATCAAATCCTGCATGGTCCATGGTCCCTGTGGCCATTTGAATGTGTCTTCACCGTGTATACAAGATGGTAAGTGCAGCAAAATTTTGCAAAGCAGTTCAACAATGTTCATCGCGCCGTAGTATAGAACCTTGAATGGCACCGTAGTATAGTGGTTATCACTCTCGTATTTCATGCGAGAGATCGGGGTTCAATTCCCCTTGGCGGCGGTTCGCAATGCGCAAGTGAATGTACCATAGCGCCGGGTCGACCCATTCCATATGAAGGAAATTGGGTAGATGATAGATCGGGTGTTGCAGGAAGGCCATTCAGAAAAGCACAAGCCTTTGATTGGGTTTGTGTCACTCATGAGAGTGTCAAATACTTCGGAACTTCCAACCTAAGCCGTGGCCCCACCTGGAAAGCAGATGCAATAGCAACTGAGTGAAGCTAGCCACGTAAAACAATGCCGAATAAATAAATAAATAAATCTGAATGTCAACATGAGAGCTGCTCCTGGGCAAAGGGAATTTCCAGAATTCCTACTTGAATTAGGAAACGGAGCGATACCGAAAAAAGTGGATGATCCATTTAAAGATTCCATCAAAATTCCGCATGAATGTGTTTTGCATGAAAATAATGATATCGTCCACTCTATATTTTCAGTGATGCTGGAGGAGAGGATATGTCGAGTCGTGTTATTCTGACACCGACCAATGACGAGGCTTTGGTGATTAACGAACGGATTCTTCAGGGAATGCCTGGTGAAACGGTCACATACTTTAGTGTAGATTCTGTTGTCTCTGATGAGCAAGAAGAGATTGATCTGTATCCTATGGAGTTCATCAATTTGTTTACTCCTTCTGGAATGCCTCAACAGCGGTTGAACTTGAAAGTCAACAGTATAGTGATGCTGCTGCGAAATTCATCATTTGGTGATGGTTTATGCAACGGCACACTATTAGTCACCCGTAATCTCTGAGAGAATATCCTTGATTGTGAAGTGCTGACCGTTATCTCTGCTGGAAATCTGGTGCTCATTCCTGGAGTAACCTTGTGTCCAAATGATACCAACCTTCCGTTTCAGCTGAAATGAACACAATTTCCTCTCCGTTTGTCCTATGCATTGCTATGTCCTATTACCATTAACAAACGTCAAGGTCAGACTTATGAACGGGTTGGTATTTATATGCGAAGGCCTTGCTTCAGTTACGGTCAACTGTTTGTTGCATTTTCACGAACACGAAGCTTTGAAGCAGTGAAAGTAAAGGTTTGTAGAACTTTACAGCAAGGCTATGTTAGAGAGACATGCTACACCAAAAATGTAGTATACCAGCAGGTATTATGAATATTTTTACCTTGCAAAAATATACGTGCAATTGATATTAAATATTTTGAATTAAAACTTTACGCAAGGTTAATAAGGAGGCATTACATTACATTACCCTAGAAATTAAATTGGTATACATTGAATTAAATAATACTGAAATTAAAGCAGTTTACATTGAAATGAATTACATTGAAATGAATTACATTGAAATGAATTACATTGAAATGAATTAAATTAAATTGAATTACATTGAATTGAATTACATTGAATTGAATTGAATTGAATTGAATAAGTGTAGCATTAGATTAGATGACCTAGAAATTAGATTAGTATACATTAAATAGCTTAGATTGAATATGCTAAATGATTAGTAAATAGCATTACACTAGATTACCTTGAACTTTGAGTAGATTCTATGCCATGGCCAATGCGTTACGAAACTTTGGGATTCATAGGTCAGCAAAGATTTTGAGGAGAGAAATCG
Source organism: Turritopsis dohrnii (assembly GCA_027922465.2). Lineage (NCBI taxonomy): Eukaryota > Metazoa > Cnidaria > Hydrozoa > Anthoathecata > Oceaniidae > Turritopsis > Turritopsis dohrnii. Next base: position 165,872 of record BQMF02000397.1, read on the forward strand.
TCGCCCACTTGCAGTTCAATGACATGGACCGTGAAGTTTTTCCACTGGATTTGTATATTGGGATTCCATATAGGCAGTATTTGGCTGAAATGTCTACAGAGGGTGCATATGACGACGAAGTAACATTACGAGCTGCTTCTGAGCTTTTTAACATAGAGTTCGCAAATATCTCTAGTCTTGAAGCTGGTGGTAGACACATTATTTTACCAGTCAATTCTGTCGCATTTGGAATAATTACTTTGGGTCACTTTGTCGATATAGTTCCTTTTTAAAGACGATTACTTTTCAAGTGAATGAGGATTTTATTAATGGAAAACTCTTGTCAGAAAGCCTCATTAGTTTTGTTTTATGATTACAGCAAGTCCAACAAGATTGAAGAATGTCCTGTCAAGATGCAAGCATTCTATTGGAAGCCAAGGCTTGTCACTCGCCCCACCTAGAGGTGGTTCTTTACATATTGTTTTTACTCTTATTACATATTTTGTTATTGGGGCCTATCCAGTATAATATATGTTAGGTAGCAAGTCCCTGTTTTTGTTAATATTTTTGGAAATATCTTCATAGGGCTGCAAGGTTTGATCCTAGTGATTTTTATTTTTTTTGTTTTGTATTTGTATTTATAATTTTTTGTTTGTTGGAATGATTTAGTTAGTTATAACTGTCGCGCTATACCAATCCGCGTGTGTGCATCCGACTTTTAATTTAGAGAGTGACGTTTTTTTTCAAAATTTACGGTCAAAAACTTCTTAATCATGGTCATATAGCGACAGTTTGGCCACGCAAGACACATTCACCATTAGTATAATAGCACGTGGCATTTGACGTCAGATGTTTTTATGATCACGGGGAAACATTGCATCCCCAATCGGACGCGACGTTTTTGGGGAAATATCTCGAGAACCAATAGGGATAACTGACGTTTTTTAGGGTTGGTGACACGAGTGATGGGGTGACACAACATTTGGGACTAAATTTTATTTGGTACTACAGCTTTGACGTCATCAAAATCTTTGATCGATGATATCTCTGTAACGGTCAGTCGTAGTGAAACGATCCCATACATTTTTTGATCAGTTTTTCAAGCTCTACAACATGGGTACACTTTCTATATACGATTCCATAGTTTAATTTTTCGTCAGCTATTTACGACACAAACTTTTCGAAATTAAAGCGGTAAAAAAACTTTTACGCGAGTTGCTGGTCTTATTATACTAATCCGCGATTGTGTGTCACACTTTATTTTAGAGAGTGATATATTTACTTTTAATTTAGAGGTCATCGTCCTCTTATGTGCGCGTAAAATCACGTAGAGGCGAGAGACACTTTTTTCACCATCATTCCAAAAGCACGTGGCATCATTTGACGTCAGTTTTTTTATGATCACGGAGGATCATTGCATTGCATCCCCAATCGAACGCGACGTTTTTGTGGAAATATCTCGAGAACCAATAGGGAAAACTGACGTTTTTTAGGGTCAGCGATACGGGTGACCGGGTGACGCAACATTTGGGCCCATATTTCATTTGGTACTGAGGCTATGACGTCATCAATATCTTTGATCGACGATACCTCTGCAACAGTTCATCTTAGCGAAACGATCCCATACATTTTTTTGATCAGTTTTTTGAGCTCTACAACATGGATACACTTTTAAGTTGCAATTCTATTATTTATTTTTTCGTGACGGTGTATGTACACGGGAATGGTTGATTTGACGTAATGTTTTCGAAGTTAAGTTCGGTAAAAAGTTTTTAGCCGGGATACTATCTTATTATGCTAATCCGCGGTCGTGTGCAACGCATTTAATTTAGAGAGCGTTTGTTATTTTTAAAAATTTACGGTCAAAATGTTCTTAATCGTAGTCATTTTTTCGTTCGACCATTGACAATCGAGGATTGGTATAATAGCATGCGGCGTGACGTCAGTTATTTTTATTGCACCACGGGGCAACCATTGCATTGCATCCCCAATCAAACATGACGTTTTTGGGGAAATATCTCGAGAACCAAAGAGGATAACTGATGTTTTTTAGGGTCTGCGATACGGAAGATGTAGTGACGTAAAAATTTGGACTAAATTTTAATAAGTACTGAGGCTATGACGTCATCAAAATCTTTGATCAACGATATCTCAGCAACAGTTGGTCGTAGCGAAACGATCCAATACATTTCATTAATCAGTTTTTCGAGCACTACGGCATGATTACACTAATGAGTCGCGATTCCTTAATTAAAATTTTCGTAACGGGGTTCACACACACAGGGGAAACGCGGCACATCGTTTTCAAAATTATTACGTTTACTCGGGTTACTATTCTATATTCTAATACGCGCTGTGCATCCGCTTTTTTCACGCTTTCACTCTCTAAAATTTCGGTCGTTTTTGCGGTCACTTATTCAATAATAGAGTGTCAGACCACGGCGGTTAATATTTTTCCACGATTAGTATAGGGGAAAACATTGTATTGCATTTAATCGTTTCAAATGTCTTGATTATTCGCGAGGTCAAGAAACAATAGACAACAACGAAAGTATTGCGCGAAGATTTATTAATGTTTTAGGGTAAGTACGCTTCAGAACTTTTTTGTTTGTTTTGTTTTTTCTTATAGTATTAATAGGGTTTTTGCGTCATTACTTTTCAAATAATACGCGATTGAAGAAATGACTATCATGGTTTTTAATCATGACGGTCTGGGTTCGTAAAGACTTTCGCGTTTGGCTTTTGTTTACATTGAGTTGTGGACTCCATGAACAGTTACAGCGATTTTAATCTTTCTGTTGTTTACCTGTACGCACAATTTATTTTTACTACTGCATACATCTTATCATGAAAGATTCATTACGAATATTTCGATGTGTTTCAGATCTTCTGATTAAAAAGCATTTCTGTTCATACTAAATATGCTTTAGCCGGAATACCTAGAGATTTTTAATTAAAAGAGTGAAGAGTGTTTTTTTTCTGTATTGACGTTAGATATTTTTAATCATGGAGAACCATTTCATTGCATCTTCAATTTATACAATTTATGTAAAAAGTGAAAAAAGTGGACGCACAGCGCGTTTTTTTTTTGTTTTTTTTTTGATGAATTAAAACCCGTGTTCCACACGCTGTTCTACAAGGGATACTACATTCTAAACAACATTCTACATTCCAAACAATTGAGGCACTTTATCATACTAAAATTCATTATAATAAGCCTTTCTCTCTGTTCAGCTCACATCGATTAAAACCTGTAAAAATTTTTTACACAGGTTACTAGTCTATATATTATTAGCCGATTCTCCGTATATTTGTTTGTTTGTTTGTTCGTTTGTTTGTTTGTAAGTCACGCAAAATGGTAGGTTAAGTTGTGAGCGAAATTATTTTTTTCTTTTGTGTGAGACGTGAGTTCGAAGAAGCAAATTCATTGCAACACCAATCGAACGTGACTTTTTTTGGCTGATGAACTAATAGGAACAACGTTTTGTTTTTATCATTATTGTTAGTTTTATATTCCACGTTGACTAGGCTTTGAAAACAGTACATCAACTAAATACAAAGAAACTAACTGATTAAACATTTTGGACAAAAAGCAGCAAGGGCAGAACGTGGCAGCAGATGTTCGGTTTGCCACTAACTTTTGCCTGACTGTCTGGGACGGGTGAACTTTCTTTTTGAGCAATCAAAATGTTTAAGAAACCGATAGGTAAGAAAAGAGTATCATATCAAAACAAAATGTTTTTTTTTTGCTTTTCTTTTAATAAATTAACTAGTATCCCGGGTAAAACCTTTTTACCGAACCTAACTTCGAAAACATTAGGTCAAATCCACCATTCCCATGTACGTGCCCCGTGACAGAAATTTTAATTACGGATTCGTGACTTAAAAGTGTACCCATGTTGTAGAGCTCGAAAAACTGATCAAAAAAAATGTATGGGATCGTTTCGCTACGACCAACCGTTAGAGAGATATCGCTGATCAAAGATTTCGATGACGTCATATCGGCAGTACCAAATAAAATTTAGGCCCAAATGATGCGTCACCCCATCACCCGTATCGCTGACCCCAAAAAACGTCAGTTTTCCCTATTGGTTCTCGAGATATTTCCCCAAAAACGTCGCGTTCGATTGGGGATGCAATGCAATGATTCCCCGTGATCATAAAAAACTGACGTCAAATGATGCCACGTGCTTTTGGAATGATGGTGAAAAAAGTGTCTCTCGCCTCTACGTGGTTTTACGCGCACATAAAAGAACGATGACCGTAAATTTAAACTAAATATATCACTCTCTAAAATAAAAGTGGTATGCACAACGTGGATTATTATAATAAGATTTCTTCTTTTAAAAGTTAAGCGTTCTGATCGAACGTTGTTTTTTTATTTATTCATTTAGCACGTGTCTTTTTTCTCTCCTCCTGTGCATTTTTCAAGAAGAGAAACCATTTCCCCCCTGTTTGATAACACCCATGTTATAGCGCGTAACTTTTTTAAAACAAAAGCTAATAAAAAGTTGAAGTTTTTTCTCCCTACGTTTTGAGTTTATTGTTGTGCTGATCAACGATTGTTTTAAAAAATAAACAAGTAACACATCATGAAATTTGGGTTTTTTTGGAACCATTGTTTAAACTGATATTTGATATTTGATTTCGAATCTTCCTCTGAACACAGGTTGTACGAGCCGTTTTTCAAGAAATATGAAGTTTACTGGGGTGTCCGGGGTGACACAGAGCAGGTGCACATGGGCGGCGAGCCTATAGTCTATATAGTCTATATATTAATAGCCGATTCTCCGTCTGTCCAATTGTTTGTTTGTTTGTTTGTCTGTCACGCAAAGTGGTAGGTGAGCTGCCAGAGAAATCATTTCTTATTTTTTACGCAACGTCAGTGTGAAGCTATTCCATTGAGACCCAAATAGAACCCAACATTTAGGGAAAATTATCTTGGTAACCAATAGGGATAACTGACGTTTTTTGGGGGTCCACGATACAGGCGATAGGGTGACAAAAAATTTTGGTCTAATTATTAATGGTTTGGTAGGTGAAGCAGCACGACCTGATATAAGAACTAGGGGTATGTGGCGAGATGGACAGAATGCATTTTTTGACGTTGGAGTTAGGAACTCACACTCATCCTCGCAGTGTCAACAACCTACCTCTAAAGTATTGAGGAAACATGAACTCGAAAAGAAAAGGCAGTACAACCACCGCATTATGAACATAGAGCACGGCACATTTACTCCATTGGTTTTTTCTGCTTCCGGAGTAAATGGCAAGAAGTGCTCTATGTTTCAGTTGAAGTTTTTTCTCTCTACGTTTTAAGTGTAAATGTTAAAGTGAAAAACGATTGGTTTTAAATAATACACATAATGTAACACATAACACATAATGTAAAACCTGAAAAATAATTAATGTAACACTGACTGCACACCAGAGGTTGTGATTTTGAATCTTTTCCAAGTTGTATGAGCCGTTTAAAAGGAAATTTGACGCTCATTGATACAGTGATACAGAGCAGGTAGACATGGGTGACGAGTGGCGCCGCCTTGGCGGCTATCTATATATTAATAGCCGCTTCTCCGTCTGTCTGTTTGTTTGTTTGTTTGTTTGTAAGTCACGCAAAATGGTAGATTGAGTTGTTAGCGAAATTATTTCTTTGTTTCTGTGCGACGTGAGTTCGGAACAAATACATTGCAACCCCAATCGAACGTGACTTTTTTTTTTGCTGGTGAACCAATCAAGATAACGTTTTGTTTTTATTATTATTGTTAGTTTTATATTCCACGTTGACTTGGTTTTGAAAACAATACATCAACTAAATACAAAGAAACTAACTGATTAAACATATTGGAGAAAAAACAGCAGTGGCAGAACGTGGCAGCATGTTCGGTTTGCCAGTGTATCCTAACGCTTGCCTGACTGTCTGACACGGGTGAACCTTTTTTCGAGCAATCAAAATGTTTGAAAACCGATTGGTAAAAAAAGAGTAACATAAAACAAAATATTTTTTTGCTTTTGTCTTAATAATTGTCTTAGTTTCTTTTAATCTATTTTAATCTGATCAAACGTTTTTTATTCTATTGATTCAGTTAGCACGTGCATTTTTCTCTCCTCCCATGTGATCTTTTTAAGGGAAACCTTTTTTTCACCTACTTCTGACAGCACCCATGTTAGAGCGCGTAAAAGAAAAGCTAACAAGATGCCCTACCGGGCAGAAGTATTCCTGCGGATGACTGTAAGACTTTCTGGAGCCTTTTCAGAAAGAAATGAGTGTTAGTTCACGCTTTAAAACCATATGCATAATGCGGAATGATGTTTGCAGTATTTTACATTTTACCTTTTAGCTACGATAACTATTAAACTTTGTTGTTTCATATAAAACTTCAGTCTTGCATCAATTTAGAGATTTTTTAAAAAGATTTCCATTCGAAGTTGCACTCCCTAAAGCATCTTCAAGAAGCAATTAACTAATTAAAAGATTATCGCGTTAAGAATAATCTGTGCTTTAAAAGGTGAATGTTTGTTCACGGTTTAAAACAATATGCATAATGTGGTATGATGTTTTTTGTGTTTTACAGTTTATCTTGTAGCTGTGAAAGAAGTAATATTTGTTATTTCATATAAACTGTACTGTTTTGCATCGACATTTTTTCAAAAAGTTTTTTATTCATAGTTATATTCCCTAAAGCATCTTCAAAAAGTAATTAAGTAATGAAAACTTAGTCACATTAAGTTTTGAATGGAAAATCTGTGGCGTAAATAGTAATAACTTCGAATTCATTTAATTACATTCCCGAGAGCATCATAAAAGTTAAGAGACTTTGAAAAATTTTGCCGGAGATCAAGCTTAAAAAGGAACACCGTCAATTTAAAAATCCATTAGAGAACACTCTTCCGTGGACGTTTCAAAATACTCCTTTTAAAACTATACAGTATGAAAATCTTTATGTTGTTTGTACCTGAACTTCATAATAAAAACTTTTACTTGGCCTTGCGAAATAATAAAAATATCTGTGTTTCCTTTTTATCGTCAGCTTGATAGTATACAAATTTTAGAATCATACAATATTTTAAATTCGACTAGTCAATAAAAAAAGTGGTCATCTATTGATTAATAAAATGGGTATAAGCTGATGAGAAAGATGAGCTGTGCTTCAAGATTCCAGAGCTTTATAAAAACAGGATAGCTTACCTAGGAACATGAAATAGAAAATTGTATTATATTTAGAAAAAGACTAACAGAAACCTTACGCATTTTTTTAAAACAATGTAAGCATACCGTTTTTGTAGTCGTTCATCGAAAACTGCTTATTTATCACGAATAACTACTAAGAGTATTAGTTTCACGTAGATTATCAGTTTAGATCATAAATGTTCTTCATTCTTTTAAGTTTCACAGCCGTATAACCTCTTCTATATCCATATATTCAACCAAGAAATTTTCTCAGATCTACGCGTGCTTCTTCGCTTCCATTTTTAAAACAACTACGGAAAACGTAAGAACGTTGCATAAGACTCACATGAAACAACATTTCTACCTTGGCATCTGCGATTTAGCCATATGTTAATTATTCCTTTCACTAGAGCTTATATTTTACACTTTTAGAGTCTTTTCAAGCAAAGTACTTGTATACAATGAATATAGTGTGAGTTGAGACTGTTAAATCATAAAAAGAATGTAAGTTGGGAACATTAATGATTTGAGTGGCTATTTCCGAACGACAAAAATTGGTCTAGGTTTGGACAGTGAAAAAAAAAAGAAAAAAAAAACAAAACAAGATGCCCTACCGGGCAGAAGTATTCCTGCGGATGACTGTAAGACTTTCTGGAGCCTTTTCAGAAAGAAATGAGTGTTAGTTCACGCTTTAAGACCATATGCATAATGCGGAATGATGTTTGCAGTATTTTACATTTTACGTTTTACCTACGATAACTATTAAACTTTGTTGTTTCATATAAAACTTCAATCTTGCATCAATTTAGAGATTTTTTTTAAAAAGATTTCCATTCGAAGTTGTACTCCCTAAAGCATCTTCAAGAAGCAATTAACTAATTAAAAGATTATCGTGTTAAGAATAATCTGTGCTTTAAAAGGTGAATGTGAAAGAAGTAATATTTGTTATTTCATATAAACTGCACTGTTTTGCATGATTTAGAGATTTTTTCAAAAAGTTTTTTATTCATAGTTATATTCCCTAAAGCATCTTTAAAAAGTAATTAAGTAATGAAAACTTTGTCACATTAAGTTTTGAAGGGAAAATCTGTGGCGTAAATAGTAATAACTTTGAATTCATTTAATTACATTCCCGAGAGCATCATAAACGTTAAGAGACTTTGAAAAATTTTGCCGGAGATCAAGCTTAAAATGGAACACCGTCAGTTTAAAAATCCATTAGAGAACACTCTTCCGTGGACGTTTCAAAATACTCCTTTTAAAACTATACAGTATGAAAATCTTTATGTTGTTTGTACCTGAACTTCATAATAAAAACTTTTACTTGGCCTTGCGAAATAATAAAAATATCTGTGTTTCCTTTTTATCGTCAGCTTGATAGTATACAAATTTTAGAATCATACAATATTTTAAATTCGACTAGTCAATTAAAAAAGTGGTCATCTATTGATTAATAAAATGAGTATAAGCTGATGAGGAAGATAAGCTGTGCTTCAAGATTCTAGAGCTTTATAAAAACAGGGTAGCTTATCTAGGAACATGAATTAAAAAATTGTATTACATTTAGAAAGATTAATAGAAACCTTACGGATTAAATCGATATAAACATACCCTATTGGTAGTCGTTCATATCTGTTTTGAAGCATCAAGAACTGCTTATTTATCAAGAATGACTACTAAGAATATTAGTTTCACGTAGATTATCACCTTGGATCATAACTGTTCTTGATTCTTTTAAGTTTTACAGCCGTACTACAACCTCTTCTATATCCATATATTTAACAAAGAAACTTTCACAGATCTACGCATGCTTCTTCGCTTCCATTTTTAAAACAACTACGGAAAACGTTAGAACGTTGCATAAGACTCACATGAAACAACATTTCTACCTGGCATCTGCGATTTAGCCATATGTTAATTATTCCTTTCACTAGAGCTTATATTTTGCACTTTTAGAGTCTTTTCAAGCAAAGTACTTGTATACAATGAATATAGTGTGAGTTTAGACTGTTAAATCATAAAAAGAATGTAAGTTGGGAACATTAATGACTTGAGTGGCTATTTCCCATCGACAAAAATTGGTCTAGGTTTGGACAGTGAAAAAAAAAAAAAAAAACAAAAAAAACACGAACGGTTTCAAAGTATTCCTTGCTTACGCAGGAATACAATAATAAGTTGAAAAGTTTTTCTCTCTGCGTTTTGAGTGTATTGTTAAACTGATATTTGATTGATTTAAAATCGTAAAGAAAAACCACGTGAAGTTCACATTCGGAAGCACTGTGTAAAGCAAGAAATTCTGCTGACATTTTAAATGCGACCACGACAATAAACGGATGAGTTATGAACATGAGAGATTTGAAACACCAGGAACGTATTTCTCTTCACGTGCAAACGAGCTTTATTTAGCGATAAAGCCAACAGCAAAGGAAATCTTATCGCTGGTTTTAAGTGCAATAATTTGGAGCAGGTGGTAATACAACGTAGGCTGAACATGGGCGGCGAGCGACGCTGCCTTGGCGGCTAGTCTATATATTAATAGCCGATTATCCGTTTGTCTGTTTGTTTGTTTGTAAGTCACGCAAAATGGTAGATTGAGTTGTGAGCAAAATTATTTCTCTTTTTGTGTGCGACGTGAGTTCCAAACAAATACATTGCAACCCCAATCAAACGTGACTTTTTTTGGCTGGTGAACCAATGGAGATAACGTTTTTTTATTATTATTGTTAGTTTTATATTCCACATTCACTTGGTTTTGAAAACAATACATCAACTAAATGAAAAGAAACACGGCGATCTATCTGGTCGGTGCGAAATCGCGGATGTCTGCATTTTTTCACTATTGGCTTTCATGAAATGTGAAAAAGAATTGCTTCACATGCAATTATGGTAGTGCAAGTGATGTAATTCGAAAGTACGAACTCTAAGTGAAGTTACAAGATCAAATTTACTGGGATTCTTCTTATATTTTCGAGTTTTCTTTTCGTCAAACAATATGGGATCCCGTACCGGGATGAAACGGGATGGAAATACAGCTGTTAATACCTTAATCTGAAAGCGTTCAATGACAATTTTATAATGATAACCTGAATGCTTTTGATATGACAGTTCCAGAGGAGGTCTTATTTGTTATTATTCGTTGGATTTTACCAAAGTTATTGCTCGGTCTTTATTTTCTGAAATCAGTGACAATTTTTATTCTGGGTCTGCTGTCTAGAAGGCTACAAAGCTGCACCAGAATGATGTCAGTCTATCACACTAGTACACTAGTTTTCTCACTGAGAGTGTGTCTTTAGTAAACGTTTACTTATTGTCAATATGGTTATTGGGATTGTTTGCTACTAAATACAGCTGTAGCTGCACTTTTAAGGAGATTTGAATTTTTGGTATTTGCAATATAATTATCATGTTCTTTTTTATCATTTTTTGCATCATCCAGAGTTTTGTTTAGTTAGCATAAAATGTCTTTGTCAAAAGAACAAAGTAGTATCATCACATGGGGTGACTTGGAAAATGCTGGAGTATTACCAGAAAAAGAAGACCTTCAAAATTTTACTGGCAGCAAAGGTCTAGTATATCGTATTGGCTTCACTGCGAAGAGGATTGTTAGAGTTGATGATAACAAAGTGATAGAAGTTACCTGTCAAGTTCTTAAAGCAAACTGTTCAGGAATGCCACTTTTTCAATGCAGTTATAAACCAGAGTCGTCTGTTGATAATGTAGTGACAATGACGGCATGGAATTCAACTGAGGTTGCGAACAAAATTGTGAAGCGCTTGACAAACAGTAAACACAAGTGGTCGGGAAATGAGTTTTTTGGTTTCAGGGGTTGTGATGTTTCCAATGAAATCAATAATAATGTCAAGATTGAATGGATATCAGCCATCTCTTTTGGGAGACCAATAATAAATAATGAAAATTATCTGTATCGCCTGGGGAAACAGAGCTTTCAATTACAGCCAGGATTTGAAAGTGTTCGAAGGGTGAAAGTGAACAACACAGAAGAGTATAAAATCCAGAACAAAATATTGACAACAGAAAATGGTCCTATTTTTCAATGCTCGTGTGGTGATGTTGTTTGTGAAGATTCAAAACCTACAAAAGCCGTAAACAGTTTGTTTGAACAATTGAGAATTCCTCGAACACGAAATCGTTCTGGGTATGAGTTCTTTGGCTTTAATTGCAGTGAAATTCTAAAAGAACTCCAGGAGCCAGTTGCATCTTTAGTGTCTAGAAAAATAGCTGAGTCTAAGCAACAGCCTGTAGAAAGTGTAGATTCATGCCTGCGGAAATTACAATTAATACATAACCATAATGCTGGTCCAACCTCAGAGTTGAAGAATAATAAGTCCAAAATCAAACGCAATGAGAAAATTCATGATGCTGTACAGTTTGCGTCCTTTGGAGACGTGGAAAGTAGGAATTCGACACATAATTTATTTTCTTATTCAGCTTTTTTCTGCATTGCAGCAATATACCAAAATTTTTCTGCTTGACTAAGAATATCCCTCAGGCTCATTTCTGAGATTAGAGAAAAAGGGAAGGACAGTCAAGCAAAGATAGCGAAATTTATATTATTATGATATATGATATGCGAAAGTTTTATTTATGAACGCGTAATTGTTTTTTTTTTCATCTTATCTATGCGTATTTGATTTTTATTTCATATTCTGTATATATATATATATATCTATAAATTTGCAATTATCTTTATTTTAGGTTGCGTAACCTACCTGTGCAATACATATCCTGAAATCATTGATGAAGGAATAAGCAACAGTTCTGATTATGCCTCACACGCTCTCGACTTTCTAGAGGAAAATGCACCACCAATAAAGTTCACAGAGAAAGAAACTGCGGAACTTCTAATGGGAAAGTGTAACTTGACCCAAAGGGGATACAAAAACTTGAAAAAAATACTTAAGAACAAATCGGTGCACTTGCCGCGATATGAATCAGTGGTGAAATATATAAATGATTTAGATGTTGGATTATTGCATAGGAATCCTGACCATAATAACTGTATGTGTGTAACAACAGATGTTAAGGAAACTCTTCACAGAGTGATGAATTCAGAATTACGCAAACATGTGTCTTTTATGACAGAGCAGGAGCAAGCTGGTATTATCAAAGTAAAAATCCATGCCTGTACGAAAAGCTAGATTATTAGCCTCCGTTCTTTAGTTGCAATTTACGCAGTTTCGGAAGCGACCTGCCATTTCGGTCGGTAGTAGGAGGAGGAAGAGGAGGAGGAGGAGTAGTCCAAGGGTGTTTTAATACGGTATTCGCTTCGCTGCTACCGTAATAAATAAGCCTAAGCAAACTTTTAACTCTCAGAAGAAAATTTTCGGCTGAATATATTTGAGGTAAAGCCAAGTGTTATTTTCATTTCTCGAAACAAATTATTTGAAACATTTGTAGTCCATCGAAGTCGAAAGAAAAAAATTAATTTGCAATAATTTGTCCGCATAAAAATTTCTCTCCTTATGAAAGTAAATAAATATTACAGCTCCCAAATAAACTTTTCATATAAACTCTTTTCTCTTTTATATACTGTATACTATATAAAATAGGTATTTCATGTAGGTTGATTAAATTTTGCAAAGACTAGTATGAAATTTAAATTTTTTGCTTGCCATAATAACAAAAGATGACAAGAATTGTAGTTTTTTGACAGAAAAGTCCTTGCAAAAAATAATAAATTACTGAACCTAGAATCATCCTAAAGAACATATAAACAAATACTAAATAAAGTCTAACGAAAGAAAGATACCTAATTCGTGCTAATATTTGCGCATTTGCAGAAAAAAATGATCCGCACGCAGAACTATTTTAAACTCAAAAAAAAAATTGGTTTTTAACCGTTGCGCGAAAATTAATACGTGCGAAATAAATCAAAGTCCAATTAGAAAGAATTAGGAATTTGTACACATAGTGAATACTGAGCTGAAGCTTTCAAAGTCTACAAATTCTGTACTGAATACTGCAAGGTCAGCAACTTTTGCTGGCAGAAATTTCATTTCCACGAAATATGAAAATTTCGCGGTAAGGCCAAGCGAAAGTTTCTGATCTGAAAGTATTCAAACACGCATACTTTATAGAAGTTAAATGTCTTTCCTAAATTCTAGAAACAGGTCAAACCTGCTATTGTTTTTAGCTACCAGTTGCATTACAGAAATTACTCAAAAGAAAAATGGTGTTTGAAGCCTTAAAAACTTTTAGTACTACAGTTAGAAAAATGTGTACTACCGATACTGTAACACAAATGTATATATTATCAACACTCTCTTTTTAATAAAGTAATAAAAACACAATATAAATTCCGCAAAAACAAAAGTTTGTCTATATCATGAGTCAGATTTATGTCTTTCCATATTAGGGTAAGCTGTGTTCTCTTAGTCACACACTTCAGCAGTTTCGTGTGTCGCAAAACCCATTTGATTAAAACAAAAATTATGAAATGTCACACCTGCAGTACCAATATTGAATTTATTTATACCAGAAAGTTTTATTTCGATTGGACGGTACACTTCACATATATTCAGAGGCACTTTCATGATACGTCCCTTAATGGATGGTGTGCGGATTATTTTAAACGTTTGTGGATTATGATCCTGCTTAAATTCATCGACCACACGTATTGAATTATTCATATCATTCATGAAATCGACCCCCACAGCTAAAACCTTTACTTTCTCGCAGTTGAATTGGATTATATCATCTGGCTCAACCTGGTTTTTCAATGCAATAAACCAGTTTTCTCCTTTTTTTATTTTGCTGGAGATCCCTTCACTTTTGATAGGAGGAATCGACAATGGATCGATATCGCAAATCTGTGACACTTTGATATCTTTCACCCAGTTAGGTAGGCAGTCTGTGTCCGGGTCAGGACCACCTGATGGCACAAAAACGATCATTTCATTGCATCGTAGTTTATTTCTTTTATTAGCAATATGCTTCCTTTCTCTAGGGTCAGAAGCTGCATGTCTTCAATGTTATCATAATTGATGTTGTTTAATATGATATGGTGGTCACCTCGAAAGTATCCCCACGGAGCAGCAATAGACAAGTCAGCTGATTTATGTATTCGACACAAGTTTATGCCAGGAACTACCTCTTGTAGTCTTTTTTGTGGAGTGTGGCTTTTTAGCGGAACGGAGCTCATTTGGCAAGATCAAATATCGTCATCAAAATACTAACAGAGTGATGCATTTCGGCTGCCTTAACTCGATGAAACCTCCTACAGGGTCATACAAAAAGTGCAATTTGCCTCACTTACATCAGATTTCCCAAGTAGAATTCACTCAGATAACACCTTGAATGGGCGAGCAAAAAAATTTTCAAAGTATGGCTTTTAGGCAAATTTCCCCGTGTCTACGGTACATGGACTGCTTACCAAAATGCAAAGTTGTCATTCTTATTTAGAGTTAAGTAGACATTTTTCCCCTTTCCCTGGGAAGGCTTTGCTTTGAGGTTTGTTTCTGGGAAACCAATACCTTCATGCTATTAATGTAAGTTGTGGATGGAAATAAATTGTTTGTTGACCTTTTTGACAATCTCTTATATTCTAGAAGTAAGGTTTCTAAACTTTTTAAAGCACACTAAAATTATTTGTTGACTGAGCATCAATGTGCTCAACAGCTGTGTTGTGTGCTAGGAATAGGTTTTGAATTCTTATGGCTAGTTGGAAATGTAGCGTATTAGGCTTTACCCTCTGTTTGGGGTAGTAGGATATACAGAAAAAAATTGACCTTGATTATTTCTAATGTAATCCACTCAGCAAAAATCAAAACAATATACATCATAATGGAATTTGAAAGGGTAAAATCTCTGGCACTTTGGGTAAATAATCAATCTATTAGGTATCTTATTTGCCGTAAGTTTTTTAAATAAAAACATGAACATTCTAATTTATTTTCTGAAATTTTTTGTAAGTATCTCTTACATCTTCAGGTTAATACACTGTTGTACAGTGTTTTTATTATCAAATTGAACTGCTTTACAACAAAAACTGTAAACAACAATTACCTACCTGTAATGGTGGAAATTTATTGTCTGATTTGCTATTCAATATGTATACAGCAAGTACATTGTAGTGTTAGAATTCATAACATTTGCCCAGGTGAAACTTTATAACACATTATTGGCTAATAGGATAATGTAGCTACAGTTTTTAAAAATTCTTTAAATCAACTAGATAACTGAAAAATAAACAGTTTCTTATTAACAATGAGGAGGAGAGAAATAAAACAATAAATTGGTTTTTCTATAACTGTACACCTTTGTGTTACTACTTGAGTTCATTCTAATAATATAACATTACATAAAATGATTTTACATAGGAAAAATCACACTAATAACTTATTACTATCATTTTGAAAAAGGGAAATTTTATGTTCTTATTAATTTATATGTTTGTTTTACTATTTCAGGTGTATATATATCGCATTATCAATGTATGAATGACGAGGAAATGTATAATTGTTGGAAATCTCGTACACTTGAAACAATGGAAGGGCTGAACCAAAGATAGGATTATATAACTAATGTCAAAGTGAAGTGTTGAGCATTAACAGCCATGTGTTAAAAAATAATACTCCGGAGACATTCATTCAAAGATATCTTCAGTGATGTTTCATTTGAAAGG
The DNA here is from genome assembly GCA_027922465.2 of Turritopsis dohrnii. Lineage (NCBI taxonomy): Eukaryota > Metazoa > Cnidaria > Hydrozoa > Anthoathecata > Oceaniidae > Turritopsis > Turritopsis dohrnii. The sequence goes on from BQMF02000397.1 coordinate 181,666, forward strand.
AACGACACATTAAAGCATGTCTTAAATTGAATTTTCTTTGACTTTTAAAGTTTAACTGAATGTTGATTTTCATGTCTGGGTTAATGTAAACATTTTTGGAAAACGTTTGGAAGATGCCTGTTGTATTTCTTGTTGGTTTCAACTTTCTGGTCTTCTTTTGATAATATTTAAGTGTTTATATATTTATTTACTATTCACGCAGGATACTTTTACAACTGTGAGTGTCAAAAATTTTATGTATCACTTATGTATTAAAGAACTGCAATGATTCATAAAGTCTTGTTATTCCTTCTCTTTTCCATCTCCATCTCACGTTCACATTATCAAATTCTTAAAAAAAACACTATCAGACTATTAAACCCGACCACATTTTGACTATTTATATTTTGATACGCCAGTTATATAATTGATAATAAGTTCTTCATACATGAAAGTTGCTATGGGCTAATTGTGTATATAGTTTTCATCAAATTACCACATCAAAACGAGGCAGGAGTACGGTTTGGTAAAATTTCGACATTTGAAATAAAATACCAGAGTATTTTGAATAGCAATATAACTCAAAAGTACATTGTATTGATAGGCTTACATTGCATTAATTTTTTTGCTAACAAAAGTAACATTCTTTTGGTTTGTTATGGATGTGCATTCACGCACATAGTTACGAATTTGTCGGTATTTGTCTTTGTCGAATGAAAATCCGGCTTTCATGCATTCCATATTTTCGCTGGCAAACGGGTGATTACACGCACTCACTCCGCAAACATTATATATTGATACAGAAGCAATGTCAAATATCACTTGCTTTTGTGTTACCTCATTTCTCTCTTACCAACAACAGTAAACACAAGTGTATGAGTATTCATTATCATCACCTCCCTTTTATGTTACTTGATTACTTGATTTCACAATATTTACATCATTTATTCTTATCAACAAGCTTGACATGAAGTGATTAGCGGATTCATTGTAAAAACTTGGCAGCATGTTCGGTTTGCCAGTGTATCCTAACGCTTGCCTGACTGTCTGACACGGATGAACTTTTTTTTGAGCAATCAAAACGTTAAAAAACCGTTAGGTAAACAAAGTAAATAAATAGCACATCATGAAATTTGGGTTTTTTGGAACCATTTGTTTAAACTGATATTTGATAATTGATTTCAAATCTGCCTCTGGCTGAACACAAGTTGTACGAGCCGTTTTTAAGGAAATATATGGTTTATTGGGGTCTCCGGGGTGACACAGAGCAGGTGCACATGGGCGGCGAGCCTTGGCCGCTAGTCTATGTATTAATACCCGATTCTCCGTTTGTCTGTAAGTCACGCAAAATGGTAGATTGAGTTGTGGGAGTAATTATTTTATTTTATTTTGTGCGACGTCACTGTGAAACTATTGTATTGAGACCCTAATCGAATGCGATGTTAAGGGAAAATTATCTCGGTAACCAAAAGGTATAACTGACATTTTTTGGAGTCCACGATGCAGGCGATGGGGTGACGAAAAATTTGGGTCTAATTTTTTGAGGGAGTCTATGACGTCATCAAAATTTTTGATCAACAATGTCTCCGTAACGGTTGGTCGTAGCGAAACATTCCCATACATTTTTCTGATCCGTTTTTCGAGCTCTACAACATGGGCACATTTTTTATTGCTAATTACTTAATTTTATTTTTCGTGAACTCAAGGCAGGCTGAACATGGGCATTTTGTTCCTCAGAATTTCGAGTTCTACAAGATGGTAAAACTTTCCATTATCAATTCGTTAATTCTATTTTTCGTGAACTCTTTGGGAGGTGACATAACGCAGGCTGAACATGGGCGGCGAGCAACGCCGGCGGCTAGTATATTTTACAAATCCAACATAAAGTAAAGTATGAATAAAAAAATAAAAATAAATACTATACTTTAAGTTCAAAAAGAATGTTTTAATCATGAGAAATTCTTTGAAGTAGCCTAGGTGGACTAGAATTATTAACTTAGCTTTCCTTTCCAATTTGAATTCCAATTTTGTATTGCAGCTATTTTCAGCGGTTTTTGTGGTTTTTAGCTTAGCTGTTGGCTTTATTAATTTTATTAACATTCTACCTGTTAGACTATGGTTGTGTGTTGATATTGTTTCAGTTCGTGATGCACCTCTGCGAATTGGGAAAAAATTTCCGAAAAGACTCATTTTTGTTTGTATTCTGCAAATCTAAAAAGTTCCCACGTTTTCATCCTGCAGTTTTTGAGAAAAAAAACAACATTAAAGTTGGCAAAATTACGCCATAAATCACTTTATCGAGAGGATTCATTTCTCTTCGATTTTTTTGTAATCAGCAGAAAATATACTCCGTTCTAATTTACGGAACGAAAGAATAGATCAGAAAATCGAAAGAAAATTGATTTTGCAAAATATATCCTCACGTTGTAAACAGAAAATTCAAAATGGCATCGTGGAAAGAGCATGTTGAGAGAGACTGTGTCTGATACATTTTCAAGGATTTGTGGTTGAATATTCATTTTTCACTCAAAAACATGGTTGAAAATGATCGAGTGTAGAAGCTGAATTGGTAAAGATTAACGATTTCAAAAATGTGGTGACAAACATTGCAAAAAACACCCTAACGTTATTGAAAAGATAGAAGAGAAAGAGAGATGTCGTATCATTCAAAGTGTTACAAATATTTTACAGACACTACCAAATTGATTTTGCTAGAAAGAAAAAAAACGTATAAAAAAGAAACGAAACTATGGCAGCAGGAAGTCAGTCAGACAAGCACAACAACAAACGACCCATCGTCATATGTTCATCTTCCAAATAATCAGCATGAATTTTGCCAATGTTTGATTTGTAAAAAATCTGGAACAAGAGGCCCTTAGGCCTTAAGGTCAGCGCAAAAGAAGACTAAGAAATTAAAAGCAATTGCAATATTCCTTAGATTATTATGTTATGAAGGTTTGTCCTTCACGACTTAATGCCAGGAATCAAAGCTTCTGATTTTAAACCGAAAAAGTTAAAGATTACAAAAAGGGCGTTAAAGAGGGCGCACATAACTGCGAACTAATTACACACAGAATGGCTGACCAGTGACTTCTATTAGGGAAAATGAAAGTTAACCAAAGGGAGAAAGAAACAGTGGACTTTCTTCCAAGCATGTACAATTTCAAGCAGACTAATATTCGTCATCATAGAGTTAAAATCAAAAAATTGTATCAAATTTTCAGGTACACATTTCGAAGATCAAGTTTGCTAATGTTCCTGAAATGCACAGGTCCCGGTTACCATGCATTAGAACTAACATAATCTGAAACCATTGACAAATTGTTGACAAATAGCGCTAGGATCAGATCTCAGCAATATAAACAATATAGGCAAAATCAGAGTGTAATGAACACCTTGAGAATCTGGGTAGACTGAGTAGGACATAAAAAGCCTTCATAAATGTGATTACATAAAATAATTTTATAGATTAAATACTTTTAGACAAATGATGTATCAACTGTATTCTCATACCTCTAGTACTTTTTTTAAAAAGCATTTATACAGAAAATGCTCTTATAGTAACCTGCACTTACATGACACTTAAAACTGTAATAATGACAGTTATTCAAAACAATCAAACATAAAAAAATAATGAGTAAATAATGAATGGGGGGGGGGGGGGGGTCATTACCCATTGCCATTGTGTCACCCATTGAATCTATTGGTGAAGGTAACCACAAAACAAACGAGGCTTCTGGGAGATACCATGGAAATCATCGCCGAAATCAATGTCTGTTCATACACCTCTTTTACCCATGAAAATAGTTTTTTGAATGCTTAACTATAATTAAAATTTATGAGTGCATTTTAGCCAGAAAACCGAAATTTCATAATTTTCTTGACCGTTGGCCCAATCATGATTGGACCTCCTTAGTAGACACTAAATCATCAGCCCCACAACTCATCCTTGTGACTGGAGTTACGGTTGCAACTCCCAAAAGAACATTTTCAATGGCCAGGAGGATTAAGACTCTTGGAGGCACTCAACAATGACGCGGCGACGCTTTAATGCACTAGCAATTTTGAATACACACAAAAGTCTTGTGGATTAACTCTCCCTCGTAAATGTTGCAAGCGATTTTGTTGACAGACCGTGTCGGTCGCAAGAACGAATTTGGTGTCATCACAGAAGAGGATATTTTGGCCCCCTAACTTTCAAAAACGCTGCGTAATAAATAATAAAGCATATGGCAGTGAAAGAGCACCTATATAATAGCAGGAAATGTTATTGAAAAGTATATAAACAAATCTGCAGAAACTTTAGTACATATCAATTATCTTTGTTAAAACCTTCAAACAACTTTTCTCCCTGAAAGCAATAAAATGCCAGTCATCTATAAAATTACTACCTGTGAAGTATATTTTTTTAATAGCCTGTAATACGGGTTATTGTGATCGCCAGAATTACAAAGGGTTATTCAGCAGCAAAGAGGATATAAATAAAATGATATATACTTTTTGCTTTTTTAAAAGTAAATGCGATTATTATGATAGTTTAGCTGCTATCAATAAACAACAATGAGTACCAAAATAACTTGTATACAGATGACTTACCAAGTGACGCAATGTTTATAAACCCAAACATTCTTTACTTGATAATTGCTACATAATAAGTTTTATCATAGAACACTTTTGATCAAGTCACTTTCTTGTGAGCATGTGCATGGAATTTCGCAGGAAATAAAACATTCTTTATTATGCATTTCAAAACTGCTTTCTGTTCATTGGTACTCTGGTGGACCTCATAAAGACAATAAAAGCTAAAAAAGGCAAGTTCATATATATTTTTTTGATTTTGTTAGATATTTCTTAACAGTTTTAAACGTTTTTGTTATTTATTTATCTTAAAAGAGCTAAAAATGATTTGATAAAATCAAAATTAATCCTCAAAATTTGATGATATGCGTTGTTGTTGGTTTTTGTTTCCCATTATTATTTTTTACCACAAGGTTTTTAACAAAAAACAATAAAATTCAAGTCATTTTAATGCACACTGACCCTATCAATCAACTATTCTTTGATTTTTAGTTTAGGCGCCAGAAGTAATATATATATAATATCGCCCAGTTCCCAACAAATATATATAAATAAATAAACAATAAATAAACGATACTACTACTACTAAATATTTCATAGAAAATATGAATAATAATAAAAAACGAGACAAGACAACAAATGAAAACATGCATATCCAAGAGAACATGGACCCTTGGAAGCAGCCGAGCTATCATAGGTCACTTAACCTTCCTCACACCCCACCTACCAAATATTAATTAGTAAACACGCACCACAAAAAACTCCACAAAATTCAGTACATAACCTAGGGTCACTCAAAATACACAGTCGAAACTATGAAAATTCCTTTGCCTTCTTGGTAGCATAGATATAAAAAGTATAATTCTTGATTCATTACCAAAATTTGGCAAACAAAGTTGCTTGCACGCTGAATCTTTCTTCTAGCAAGTTCGCGTTCCAATTTTTTATTTTTAGGCCGCACTTACCATGAAAAAAAAATATGTAACTACTCAATCATGAAAGTTTCTTAATGGAACCATGGATCAAAATAGCCTTAGTTCTGGCAGTCTGCACGGTATCAGCCTACAACTGCGATCTTACAAGGACTGACTGACTGACTGACGGACTGACGGACACGGGGAAATGAAAGATCAGCTTCCTTGCGGCGCTGACCAATAAATTACTTCATTGACCCATTTGGTGGGAAAAGAAAAAGAGAACAATTGAGTTTGATTGAGGCTGTTGATGGAAAAACTTCAAATATCTCATATGTATTTTTGTAGTGTTGAATGGATGAGCTACTTGCACCTGATAGCGTGCTGAATCTTATCAGTTGCAAACGCACAATGGGGTGCTCTAATCGAATGTGCTAATGTGTGAAGGCTGAACTGAAATTTTCCGAATTATGTAACTGCAAAGTTTGTTCGAGAAAAAAAATGAAAGAGGAACCAAAAGACGCATAGGGAGACGAATATGCTTATGAAGATGCTAAAATAAGGGACGACGAAAACCAAAGCGAACAATGCGAGGACGATGGTTACGACTGTTACGAATGACGTATCCTTATCATTCATTGGAAATTTATAGTATGGTATAGTATGTTTTTTCCAGCAAACCCGTACCAGGTAAATATTTCCCGAGGGTTCTGGAAACAAGGTTTAGGATGCGCGGAAGGGCGTGCATAAAAAGAGCGTTGGGGTTATTTCTCATTCTCTCGAATCTCTCAACATACGGAGTGTCAAACGTTTTTCTATATATGTTTACAATTTCTTTATTTCTTTATTTCTTTCTTTTATTTGCACTTTCAACGGAGAGGAATAAAGTTCACGGTGACAAAGACATGAAGACCAACTGCTTCCACTCCAATTGATGGTATCAAACAAGGTGTCAGACGAATGTTGCCGTTCTAATCATTGCGCTCCTTTTTATATTGATAGATTGTTGATAATAGACCCTTTTACTCTGAGGGTGCCCGTGACTGAGGCATTTGGTTCGGAGACGATGTTTCCTCCTTCTAGGGGTTTTTCACTGCCGGCTTCGTCACACATTGAATGTATATATACGTACAGTGTCGTATAGGTTGCGAATCCAAATACTAAAATGTTCCTTGAAATGTTGTTGTTTTCTATTAGTTGTAATGTACATAACCAAGAGGGAAGATTAGTTGGGAAGCTTTAACACAAAAGGATAACCTCAAGAAAGAAAATCGTAACTCTCCAGGGGTGAGAAATGTAACGTTTATGATATATGTCGTTTTGAGGTCTTTTATTTCACTTTATTAAGCCAAATCGATAAAGAATCGATAATTTACACGATAGCTATTAAAATCGACCAATTCTTTGTTTTTTGACTTGAAATTTTCCAAACATGTCTGAAAATATAAATGCAATGGAGAAGAACTGTTTAGGGCTCTGAACACCTCTTTATGCTTTAGAATCGATGAAACACATTAAAACAAGATAAAATCGGTAATAAGAACTTTGCTTATTTCTTGAAAACTGCCGGTCAAAAACGTGGGAACTTTTTAGATTCGGACTCAAGATACTTAAAATCGCCAAAATTCCAAAAAATCCCAGTTCGCAGTTGTGCACCACAAAAACTTTTTTAGAGCTCATAGTCTATGTTTAATGTACACTTTGCAAAATGTTAAGATCGACCACTCATTCAAGGAGAAAAGGTTTGCAAGAAGATTTACTTTGTAAATTCAAGCGATGATTATTTGACAATTCGTTCAAGATGTTATCAAAAAGGAAATGGGGTTTTAATTGGCCAAGCTAGTGGGTGTTACACCGACAAATCTTTATTACATGACAAATGTAGTAAATATCAACAACAAAAATTTAGAAATTTCGCAAAATGTAGTAAACCTCGTTAAATGTGTAAATGCCTTGAAGGCAGAAATGAGCCATTATTAAGCAAAACACATCAAAGTTTTTATCAAAAAAATTTTCCAGTGCTATCAATTGTCTGATGACCCTAGAAATCGTGCATGCGCAGAAAGAGACTGTTAATACAAGTGTAATAGGCAAAACACATGAACATCTTCATGAAGTAAGTTTGTCAGGACTGTCAAGTGGCCATGGAATAAAACTTAAATAAGCGCATGTACAGTGAAAACATTTAGGCAGCATTTTTACAAGCAGTGCTAACAAATCATAAGAAGTGTTTGAAGGTATCCTGATTTCAACTGACGTCACGCATTCAAAAGTTTTACCTCCTTCCCACAAACCAAGAGCCGGTTAGAACTGAAAAGTTTACTTAAAATGTGACTGTGAACACAGGTTAATCGCATAATTCACTAAAACCTATATTTGTTTGTGTCTCAGTTAAATCAATGAGTTCGAGGTATCTTTAACAATAACAGAACAGTCTCTTGTTCTGTTATTGTTAAAACTACCTCTGCTTAAACATCCCCAATACATTTTCAGGCGATTTGTCTCAGTATAACCTGCAACAGTTTTTTGCTGTACATACGAAAGATTCTATTTCAACCCTTGAAATGTTACTTATTGAAGTAACTTATACTATGTTATAACTCATGTAAGCATTTTTTTACGGCACATGCGCACTTTTGGGTTTTATTATGTGGCCACCTGATAGAACTGGAAAATTTACTTACTATATTTGACGAGGTTTACTACATTTTGCGAAATATCTATATTTGTTGTAGCGTTGCTATTTTGTGGTTGAAAATTTACTACATTTGTAGGCGTAATAGTAGGTAACAATTTTAGTTCACGTTACTGACCCTATAATCTCAGATTTTCATAGTAAAGGAAGTATCTTTATCACTTACTCTCAGAGCATCCATAAAATTCCATCCTCATGCAAACAGGGTTTCCTGTTTTTTTTCCAAATCTAATTTTCAGTTTTCTTGCTGTCAAAGATTTGTTTTGAAACCAGTATCGATAAGTATATTTACTTCCAGGATATGGGAATTTCTAGAAATAAAAGTTTTCAGATAACTGAAACTAACGTGTGAATGTATTTTATATGCTATCCGTGTTTCTTAGGCTATGTATTTTAAAAATTTGTAAATAGAGATCAAAATTGTTGGATCAAACAAAGAAAATGGGACCTTATTTTTCTGTTAACGTTATTTTTTATCTATGAAATCAGTATTACGGAAGGTCTTCATATACAAAGCAAAATACTAACCTTCTGTTGTTTGTACTTAAACGGTTCCATTTGTTCATCTTTAAATGCAGCATACCATATTAAGATGTAATTTGTATTATCATCATTTCCTTGTAAAGCCAAACCAGTTATGGTCATCAGCCTGTTAAAGTCAATCGTGACAAACGATGAACCTTCCTTTTGTGAACACCATTGTTTATCGCTGTTTAATCCAATAAAATTAAGTTCGTTAGAGAAGTGCTCACTAGAGCTTTTTACTTGACGGTCAATCTTGATGACACCATTCTCAAAACCCATTGGTAGCATGCAACTGTTGATATCTAAAGAATAAAATAAAAATAAATAATAAAAATAACTTTGCACTTGATATGATGAAGTAGCTAGTAATGCTTATTCATATAAGTTTCACATATTTGCTTTGCTAACTCAACTATTAGCTATAAAGCAGTTATTACCTCCTAAAGTTGTAGCTGTCACCATCAAGCTTTTTATCACGCTGCTATTAATCATATGTGCTTCAACCTATGTGTGATATTAGAATATCAAAAGAAATTTGAAGTACGATAGATACTAGATTTTATAAGGGTCACTTGGCAGTAACATAAGGATGACACCCTGAGTAATACTCGAAATGTTCCTGCAAACGTATTCAAAATCTTCACAGTGTAATTTTAATTTCTTACGATACAGTCTTGAAAAGAAAGCAATATTATTGAGAGGTATAATTCAAGCGTCAAATTGATGAAATGTCAATTTTAATTGACGTTCAACTAAGTTTAGCTGATGTTCTAAAATAGTCCATTCAATTCAAGTCAATGCAAAGTGAACGAACCCAGCATATTTATTTGAGTTCAGATCATAGTTTGAAAACACGATTTCAATAATGCATCTTAGAAATTATTTATGTTTTATTCATGAAACTGCCTACTAAGTGGAAAATAAAGAACGAACAGAAAACCAAACCCACAATCAACATTATGACGTAAGCCTCAAATTATAGTAAAAATGACTCACGTGACATTGGTATGTTGACAGTATTGCTAAGTTGTTGACTGTTCCTTTATTGGTAGTAGCAGGTATGTTTGAAAACAAGATCTCCCTGCCAGACATTCGAGAGCATTCGATGGTGTAATTTGAGACTTTTATCTTGAAATTTAGTTTCCATGAGAACGTGAGGCTTGTTGCATTTCTTGCAGTTAATTGCAAGGTAAACGTCGATGTGGAAACTGAAAATTGAAAGATGTGTATATGTCAAAGCAATCAGTTTTCCGATGATATTTCCGTTTTCAGCTCATTACCAGGTAAGCGTAGATGCGGGGTCTTCAAATCAACCTTATATCGTTCACCTGAAAATGTCTACTTCACAATTCAGCATATAATTTGTAGTCAGAAATGTTCAAAATAGAATCATACCTGCAGTCAGAGAGAATGTGAGGAAAATGAAACAAATGACCATCACCAACTCTCGACATCCCATTTTGAAAGTTTCGGATAGTTCTTTTTATTGCTTTACCATCTATATAAAGGCAACCAAAAAAATATTATTCTTCATGTGAATAATTCTGATGTGGATGTTACCATCAAACCAGCTACTCGATAAATATTTTTTGCAAGTTACAGTTACTACAAGTTTGCAGTCAATACATTGCTTTTGCTTTTAAGGTCAAATGAGAAAAATATTGGTTCTCTTCTTGTTCTTTTAAACGAAAAGCAGATATGTTCAATCATGAAGATATCACATCTTGTTTAATCTTTCAGGTCTACAAAAAAGTTTATTTCGTTTTACTTTACCATGAACTTATTATCGAATGAATGAATGTATCTGTTTTTAAGGACGCATTGATTGCTTTACTCATTATTCATTTCTTATTAGATCTTCTGTTTTTTGGGTCAGAATCGTTAATATTAGGAAAAGGTATTTTTCATATCAAATCGTGAATTATCAGATCAATGACATGGTGAATTGCTCGTTTTGTAAGGAGATTTTTAGGAACATTGCAACACTACTTCTGTATTCTATATTTTTCTTGTCCTCCATCTCACATTTACCACGAGAATAAAGCATACTTTCTCTTCAGATTGCTTTTGAATCATGATAAAGGAATTAGAAATCCAAAATATTCATTAACTCTGATTAAAACCTACCCATCACTCGTCTTGGATCCGAACCTTTTTCCAGTAAAAAATAGGTATTTATACATACCTTTCCAGCGGGTTTGATTTCTCGAGATTTTATGTAGAGGTTCAGCATCTGCTTTCAGAAACTTTTACTCAAATACATTTGATTATGAAGTACCTTTCCCACTAATGGTCAAAAGTGTTTACAACGTAAAGCGAAAGTGACAGTTATCAAGAATGTTTTTTAATCACGGTTTATCAAAGAAAATTGAAATAAACATTCAACAGTTAAATCGAAACTCAGAAAACATATTAGCTACTCAACTTGGTTATCAAAGTTCTGTTTTTTCACGTTGTCTCACAAATCAACATAACTCAGCTGTAGAAACACTTTCAAATCTGAAGTGGAATCATTAAAAATGTTCTGCTAAGTAAACCTTGATATTAGGATAGTACTATTAAAAATATGCCATGATTCTTATTTTACAGTGAAGCTATATGAACTAAGCAGTGTTTCATGTTTTAACTTCACTTGCAAAACTTGAAATGTCTGAAAAAACATAGACAACCTTCTAAGCTTAAGAAATACTATGGAGAAAACCTTCTAACCATTAGAAAGGTAATTATTTGTATGAAAGCATTGTTGTCACTATGCAGTATTCTAGTTGATCGTTTGTGGAGAAAACTCAAGATTCATTTTTGCATGAACATTTTAAGAAGGGTGTTGCAAGAAACCTCCTTGCATTTTAAGAAATTTTTTTTGCATTCAAACATAGAAATACAAAAATGGTTAAAAAAAATCAAAGTTTTAATTTCACTTTTGATGAAGTTAATACAATTCATATTAGTATAATGCTGTTCCAATTGGTTTCAAAGCGAGAATGACCGTTCAAGGATTGATCCGAAAATTAATAAAACAGAATACTGATAACCAAACAAGTAGATATTTCTATTACAAAGTGTATACATAGAGCATATGAATCTGTGAAAAAATACCTATCAGAAAAAAAGTTTCAGAAATCTTTTTCGTTCGATTTAACTGATGTTCAAAACCTGAAACATCAGAACGTGTCACGATTGGATAAGCAGTTTCAGCAATGTATTAACACACCCCGAGTAACATCCAAATTATCATAACTTGGCCAAACGTTTATGAAAATTGAGACACATTCAAAATTTGCTAAAACTTTGGGATGAAACTTGAAAAGGCGACCCAAGCAAGGACTTTGAAATTAATGACTGTACTTAATGCAGAATAATTGAATTTAGAAATAAAAATAGTTTTGTCTTTTAGCTTCACAGTCGTCAACTAGACGCTTTATTAAAATCAATTGTAAATGATATTGTCGTACTATTTCTTCTTTGATATCGGTACGTCAGTACCCATTATTATTAAATTACAAACAAGTCAGGATAGCTGTTTTTAATAGATTTTTTGGTAACTAAAGCCTATTAACTTACATTTCGATCACGTGATAAAAACATTCGAAACACGTTTTGAAATAAACTTTAAAGCTAAGGCAGATAAAGTTCACAAAAAGAACAAATAATGAAAAACAAAAATGGAATACCTGAAATCGTAAATAAAACTTCTACATAATTGAAAGGTTTCTACCAGATAATGATACTTTTTTCATAAAACAACATTTTTTACTGTTTTGAAAGCGAAATTGCACGTCATCATGAAAGTTATTTGAGTAATCGAAACTAAAACATCATTGCCAAATTACATAAAAGAAAATATAAAACTTTTTGTTGACATTTCAAGTCGTAAGTACATAAACTTTTTTTTCGTGTCTTGTTTCAAGTTTTTAAAAAACTTATCAAAACATATTTCAATTTTGCTATACTGATAGTTTGAGGTATATTATACGTGCGTTTGTGTTCTGTTTTCATAATTTATTTTGTGATTTCACGAAAGAGTTTACTTGTCTTACAAGATGCAATCGTGCTGAATATAGTTTGTTTTTGAAAGAAAAAGAGGTATATTTAACGCGGTCGTGTGTTGTTAGACTAGCAAAACATGTTTTTGTGGTTTCGTTGGTTATCTGGCATTGTAGTTTTGAGGGCATTAGCAAGCGCGCAGTTTCATTTTATTTTCGGGTCAGTTCCCCACTTCATAACTGTTACCTTGTTTATATCCATCAAATTGTTTACAATATTGCAGCTGTAAGGAGGAGAGCTCTCAAAAAGTGAGTCATTTGTGTATCTAAGTTTTTGTTTACTTAAAGCAAGCAATATTTCTGGCCATTTGTCTTTCTATTGTTTTACTACAAATAAGGTATCCAAGGGCAACACACATTTTAATACGGCTATTAATTCAAAGTTTCAGTTGGTTCGAAGTGAAAATAAACCACAATCTGCAGTTAATCGATGTTAATCGGGGTATTTTAAAGTTTCAATTATTTAAAGGTCAATTATTCAAGCAGGAGTGCTTATAAATTCTTCATATCATGACAAGGAAATTGTATTTTTCAATATTTTTCTTTCTTAAAATAACGTCCGAAATGATGTCAAATCAAACAATACCTACATCTTTAGAATCGACAGCAAGGAAATCAAGAAAAGCTTGTATGCAAAAAAGACAACCGAGAAGAAGCCTTAAGTCATGACAAGCATTCAATTGGAGTTTTAAAAACGATGAAACTCTCGTTGGTCATATACCAACCTCTCTCACTTCATAAACTATTTCATGAAGAATAAAGATAAAAACTTTGTTTCAGCTTTGGTTGTCGGGCCAAGAAAACATGAAGCTGGACTAGTTGTTCCGGCAAAACTTACACAGACGATTTGCGGGAGGCAATAAATCTGTCAAGAGAGATTGTGGAAGTTAAGAAAAAATACGCACACTTTGAACTGTCTTTTGAGGTGACTAAAATTATTACAACACTTTAAAATGAATATTTTTTGTTTTTTAATCGTGAAATAACACATTTAAATAACAACTATAATAACTATATTTATTATTTTTTGCCAAGCTCGAATAAGCGCCTTACCGAGGACTGTATGGACAAAGTACTCTTATCACCGGGCGCCTATTCGAGCAGTGGCTGTTATTTGGCAGGAGACACTAATTCCGTCATTTACGGTTTATTAATTTCTTCATCTTCGTTTCCGCCTTTGCCATCATTGGCGTCACCAGAATTTTCTACTTCTAGCATGCATTTTAAAGCAATCTGAGGATTATTGTTAGTAACAGTCCTGGGTGCTTAGGAAATGAAAAAAGTACTGACACAAATAGGGTAATTTATTATTTTACTGTGTAGAACCAACATATAGAAAGTTGAAAAATGAACTTGAATTTAGCAGATGTTATAAGCAAAACTACTGGGAACAGTTACACCTGGCTATCCATGGATGTTTGGTTAGAACTTTAGAACAATGGCATTTCAACGCACAGAAGTTTGTTACCTACTTATGTCATCCCAGCTTATCTTCTTAGTGAAAACCGTTATGTTTGAACTTCCGTTTCATTGCCGAATTTCCTCTGATGGTCGATGGATTGTATACAACGCAAGCGGGATCAACCAAACTACACACTTTCATGTAGATTCCTATAATTATACATTTGAAATATGCAGAAAACATTTTAAGCATTGCCTTGAAGACAGGTTTCGAACTGATTTTGAATATCAATGTACGCATGTGGAAAATGAGATATCTTGTCCATATCCTGTTCATATTTTCAGTGAAGTTCGTGTCAGGCTGCGTGCAAGAAACATTTCCTTTTCCTTGCTTGAAAACTTTACATCAGGAATTGCTGGTTCACCATTTCATAACTGCAGTTGTGATTGGAGTACACTACAACCAATTGTATTAACGTATCATAAACAAACATTACATTTCAAACACAATCCCAATATCAAACGAGGAGTTATGATGCAAATGAGAGATGTTGCGACTTGTGATGGCGAAGAATTACAATGTAGTAGCTTTAGAAACAATATCTATCAGTACAATTGCAGGGTAACTTGTCAATCGTTGAGAATATGCGTTAAATCCCATATGAAATATTGTCGAAACGGTGTGCAACTTTGTCAAAATTTTTCTCAAGCAATTGGTGTGTTGCCAAGAGCGGCAATAAAATGCATTGTTACAGACTATCTGATATTGACGTGGAAAGTTCCAAGAACTGTTCAAACTTGTGATCGAAATGAACTGAAGTAGCTACGTATCTTTTGATACGAGTGATCAAGAACTAAAAAGAGGTAAAACAGATAAAAAGGTGTTAATGAAACCAGTACCAACAGAAAGTGCTATTTCCAAGGTGAGTATGAGATTATGCTGCAATGAAGTTTGCACAAAAGTGACGAACATTTCGTGTTATCATAAACCCTCAAAATCAAACGAAAAACGTAAATATGATATAGTTTTAATTGTTGGGGGCACTATAGCAGTTTTGCTATCAGTGATTTTAAGTGTTTCAATACTAAAGATAAAATATGAAAGACTACTACAATTAAAAGATGACAAAGCGATTCATCCTGCTATTGATAGACAGATTAGTTTGGAAGAGATCGAGAATACTAAAGAGGAAGTTCTTGCCCCAAATGCAAACGAATATGAGGAGATCTCAACATATCAGTTAGCTGAGATGAAGACAGACTCGGAGAATACTGATAGTGATGAAGAATATTACACGCATCTTAATACCACTGGTCAATAAGTTATTTTGCTCCGTAACTTTTTACAATATTTGTTATGGCATAAGTTTTCCCTAGATTATTAGTCGCATTTATTTTTCTGTCTTCCAAACATCCAGTTAAAGCAGATAGCGAAAATAGCATATGGCCAATCGAATTTTATTTGAGCAAAGATGACTTAACTATTATTGATAACACACTTATGTTGATAATCTGACAAATTCTTCGTATGATAGGATCACTTGAAGATTTAATTTTATTAAAAGTTTATAGTTAGAATTAAGGCAATTGTATTGAATTTATAAGAATTATATTATGATGGATGAAATTTTATCGTGAAGAATTCAATCTGAAAAGCGGTTCATATTAATAGTTACATATGCCTAATCACAAGTCACTTGAAGCATGGAAGGCAAATGAAGCTTCGTTTAAATGGAACGAGAGGAAAGACCACACTTCCATGAACAGTCTCAGCAAAAACAGTTTTATCAAATGATAACTATTGTATCAGAATTGAATTTGTTAATATGTGTCCATAGTAACCAATTAGAAGCTTCTATATGATTATAGCCGGTTTTCTCTTTGTCTGTGTGTTTGTTTGTCCGCCTGTCACGCAAAATGGTTTTTTTGATTTGTGAGACTAACTGTTTTATTTTATTTTGTGCAACGTCAGCGTGGAGTTTTGCCTTTTTTCTGGCTGGTGAACTAATAGGGATAACGTTTTCTATTATTATTATTCATTTAATATTCCAAGAACCACCGTTGACTACATCAACTAGATACAAAGAGTTTTTCCATTATTTCATTCCTATCGCATCTTATTAATATTTTCTGACTTCTAACGCTTTTGATCTGCATTAGTTTTTCACTTTGATTCCTAATTCCCTCAAACGCCCGTTTGTTTACACAAAAACGTAAGAACCACTGCTTTTTAAGAAAACATTTCCTTCTGACCATGAAAAATTCAGGAAGTACGGTAGTTTCGTTTCAATAGACAGCATTCGAGATCACTGAACACATTAGGCATGGATATTCAACTCAATTTTCTTATAGAATTTTTCTCAAGTCTTTGCACTGGATAAAAGATAAGATAAGTTCAGGATTCGTAGGATTTCGTGTTTTCTGTCAGTGCATATCTCCTTAAGCAACTGAAATTGGTTTCTGTCACAAAATAGTACAATTGTATATTTTTATTTTCATTCACAGGTTACATTCTCACCAAGACTGCAAATTCTGTGGATATATCTTTGTTCATTAAATCTGTAAGTGGGGCAATGTGTCTCAAGTGTATAGTTTTTGTATACTTTTTAAAAGAACAATTTTATAGAACACAAGCCTGTAATTTGGACAAAGAATAAGAACAAAATAAGAACAACCTGAGGTTAATGTCGTTGTTCCGCAAATTAAGAAAAATATTTACTATATTACTGAAATTTCCATAAAAAAGAACAAAATGAGGCTGACATTTGAAAGTGAAGAACAAAAGAAGAACAATTCAGTTTGAAAAAGGCTCCGAAAATAAAAACAGCCAGCCTCAGGTCAGATTTTACTGGTTCTTATAAAAAAAGAGTGTATATATGCCTATACCATGGATAAGATGGCAGCAATAAATGCAAAGAGACATACACAGACTCAATAATGATGTATACGTTTTAACGTACCAAGCCTTGTCTTTAAATACCACAATGGTATTTCAGT
Organism: Turritopsis dohrnii; assembly: GCA_027922465.2. Taxonomy (NCBI): domain Eukaryota; kingdom Metazoa; phylum Cnidaria; class Hydrozoa; order Anthoathecata; family Oceaniidae; genus Turritopsis; species Turritopsis dohrnii. The sequence goes on from BQMF02000397.1 coordinate 198,798, forward strand.
AGTGGTATGAGATAGAGTCTGCTAAATGACGTGCCCTACGTGCCCACGTGCGCACGTGCCCTACGTACCTTACGTGCCCACGTTTCTTACGTGGCCTATTTGCCCTGCATGCCCTAATGTCATTATTATGACGTCATAATGACATTGTTTTTTTAAATCAGGAAAGGCACTGCACAATGCTTTTAATATGCATCGTAAAAACTTTTAACTCGAATGTGTTTATTTTCACAATATATCATGTATACACTTTAGCATAAAAATGTTATAAATTTAACAGTTTAAAGAACCCATTATTTGCGGACTAGTTCGTTTGTCATATAAACACCGCTTTGAACAGAAGAAACTGAACTTGATAGTTCATACGTGCAAATAGCAACACAACATAAACAAAGGAGTTACCATCTAAATTAATAATGGGATGGTTTACTCAAAGAACTACGTATAAAAAAGAGCGGTAACAAAGTCGACCAATCTAAGAGTAACTATATAAAAGCTATTGTGATTGATACGTTAAATTGCATTCTTTTGCAATTCGTTCACAGTCCTCTACAATAACATTTCCCAAAGATACGAAAGTACTTGGAATTGCAATGTTTGACCAAGAAGGAACGTTTTTGAAGCAGAATTCTTTAACACAGAAATAGAATTTCTGTTCAACAGAGCGGTTGCTTGCATAAGGAACAGTTAAGGCACCATCCACTACGAAACATTCTGTACCTTTTGATATAATCTTTTTACAGCGTGGTGATGCGCATTTGGCACTCCTATTTGCTTTTAGATGATATGCAAAGGGGAAACTCCAAAAAGACTGGTACGAGTCTCAATGTCTAAGTTCTCTGAAAGTTTTCGATTGCACGTGTTTTTCTTATATAATTCCGCCAAATGAGCGTATATATATATAAACAACCCCCTCGATTATTTTTCGCAAAGACGTCAATTTTGTGTTCGTTCTTTAACTTGCACCTGGTTAATTAATCAGACGGGGGTAACAACAGAGATAGAGTGTGTGTGTGAAGTCAGCGTTAACAGATCATCGTAGTATTCTTGGTAGTGCGGTATTCTTTTTAGTAAAGAAATCTCTCTTTCATTGATATTCTGAATACACTCCTGCTCTTTATTATACGATCAATAAAATCAAAATACAATGTACTCAAATGAGCAGCAAATAGTATTCCTTCATTAAGTATCTCTGAATATTCAAAATTAGGTGTATATAAGTTAAAATTAAGAATATTTTCCAAGTTGCAAAAAAGCATCCGCTGGGCACGTAAGGTACGTAGGGCACGTGGGCACGTAGGGCACGTGGGCACGTAAGGCACGTGGGCACGTAAGGCACGTAGGGCACGTCATTTAGCAGACTCTATGAGATACTATTTAGTACAAAGGTACAACCCATTGAGTCTTTTTCTGAGAAGGGTTTCAAAGTATTCATTTAAAAACGTTATATCGCTAGTAACGCAATATAATAACACCTCTGATTTGTATATAAACAGATGTGGTAGCAACCAGTGTCAAATAGTCTGGATCTAAAGGCATTTCACAATCTGATTGGCCTTGGTAGAAAGTTATCATGATTTTCTAATTCGCTTTGCTCAACCGGAAATAACCACATTTATTTGCTATATCTGGGGACAAGAAACAAACATTATCTTGTAGCAGTGGTGTCATGTTAGCAAGGTGAACCGTTACGGAATTGCAACAAACTTCGTTTTCATAATTACAACTTTCTCTTTTGCAGCTATATATACAATCAAATATTGAAACAACCTTCAAAATACATTTACCTTATTTTAGTATTTCTTTCAGCAGATTACAGTGACACGGTTTGGACTGCGGCATCTACTCAGAAAAGATAATGATGTTCCTCCTTTCTTTATGCATATTCCTGTGATCTGAGTAGAAAATGGAGCTCTTTGAATATAAATACAACACTTGACTTTCACTAACAACAATCGAAACTGCGCCGGATACGAAAAACCCCCTTGTGTGAGAAAGCGTACTCTTGGAACCATGCTGCAGTTACTAGCTCGCCAAGGTTACGAGCAAAACAAAAACATATGTGTATAATTGTTAATTTCGATAGTCACATATATGCTGGATATAGTCATTCTGTTTTTTATAACACAAAATCTTTAAAGGAAGTTTAACTTTACCGGTTCGAAGCTAATTGACATGTGACTGTTTTCGCGCCGTTTCCCCTTTTTACACTGAAGTCACGTGACTTGTATTCACTTGAAATAAGACCCTGAAATAAGACCCTAGTTATATCTAATAAATTCAATTATTTTCTAATTCGCTTTGCTCAAACAAAAATAACCTCATTTATTTGCTATATTTGGGGACAAGAAACAAAAACCATCTTGTAGTAATGGTGTCAGCTTAGCATATGGAAAAAAGTTAGGGACATAAAGCATGAAGAAGAAAGAGAGAGAAAAAAAGTTTTCAATAAAGAATCCAATAAACCTAACGATTTCGACACAGCTAGCAGGTGTTGCACATCATCTTCAATGTAACTCTCTTTGAATTTTTCGGATTGCCATCTTCCATGTCTTTTAACCAAACGATCTGGCACATCATCAATTATTGCAGCTGTGGCTCCACCTGAACGTAGACTGTAAAGTCCGAAGTGCTTCTTGTCCAGACCGATGGATTCCAACAAATCTAAAAGATCTCGAGCATTCTTGTGCAACTTAGAGGAGTATTTTGACTCTGCAATAAACCAAGTTTGTTTTTCGAAGACACAGATGTAGCTCTGAATAAGTACAAGTCAGAATTGCTGTCTGATAACCCGGCGTGTTCTAAGTAGATTTTCAGGTTCAGAGCGGAGCACATTCGCGAGTCATGTCCGCTGATATAAATCCATTTACAATCTCTAAAGATGTCAGTTTTGCTTTTTTCAATAAACAAATTGATATGCTGGTTGGAAAAAACAATGTCGGATCTTTTTAGGTTACATATTTCACTGTACCGAAAAACTGCAGAAATCCTGGAAAACAGATATTCATCGTCCTCATTTTACTCAAATTAGTATCCTTGCTAATGAGGTTTTCGTACAGCAGATGAAGATGGGTCATCGTGATTGGTTTTTTCTTCTTTACTTCCTGTTGACAGATACGCTTTGCTTCTCTAGCATGTTAACTACAAGAACATTTTTACATGTGTCAGTGTAGCCTAGCGTTTTATGGCAGAACTTGATCGAATAGAATACCCCTTCGATTTTTGGAAAGGAGCTGTCCAGTTGGATGAGGTTGAGAATGAATAATGCCACGATAAGGGCAAATGCCGGTAATTTGGAAACAAAAACTTTTTTAAACCAACTTTTCCAGATAGAAAAGCTTTTTAATGGTGTTATTAGTTCTGTGTTGAACAATATATTCAGGTAGCACTTGAAACAATGCCTGCAAAGATTCATTTTCAAGCTTTGTTTTAAGACGCTCCTTGAAGAGATCTATAATTAAAAGACAGAATTGGAAAATTGAAAAGAAAAACAATTTACCCAGTGGTTGCCTTTTTTAACTACCTATCTTCATTCTGCAGTTTGCGCAGTGGTTACCTGCTTTTAATTACCTGACTTCAATTGGCAGTTAACCCAGTGGTTTTCTGCTCTTTGCCACTTCTGCCATATATATCTTCTACAGTAGGTTGCTTAGTGGTTGAATACTCTAGAACTCAATTTTAAAAGCCATGATTTTAGTGTTGCAATTTGGCGAGCCGATATAACAGTTTGCAGTTACTTGAGAAACAGAGAGATTATTATTGTTATCGAAAATTCTAAAATCTGTTACGTAACTTTGAAAGGAATTTAATGTCGTGGAAATTAACGGTCAGAATGAGGCTGACTTCCAATATGGAGCTACGAGTGTTCCTGAAGCTTTGCATGTTTTAATATGTTTTAATACTTTTGGGATCAGAGAAACTGGAGGAAGTAATAAATTGTTTTCATTTTTCCAGGAAATGGATAGGTGATCGACATGTTCGGCTCCAGGGCAGAAAAATTTTAAATCTTGTGATTTTTTTATTATCCTCATCTGCAAATCTGTCTAACGGCTCAGTTTGTCTACAAAGGAAATATCACCTCTTCACCTCAAAGAAGTTCTGGAATTTTGAAGTCAATACAGTGTTGCTCGCAAATGGCAAAAGTATTTTCAGCAATAAATCAGGTTTCATACTTCCAGATTTCGAAATATTTGTACACGCATGGTTGTCGGTGGTCCATAGAACCGGTTTCCTTCTCAAGAAAGTAGAGAAGGATTCTAGGGGGAAACAAATATCATATACACCAAGTAGCTAAAGTGCTTCAAAACTTCTGAGGAAGAAAATTGTTTAAACGAAAATACGCTGACAACGCTGGGAAAAGAGATCAATACCAGCACAACAAAGAAGTTCTGGAAACCCTCGACGAGGTAGACAGTCATTTAGAAGAAAAGAATATCGAAGAAGCTAAAAGAGCATTGGAAAAGGGTAAGAAGCTATTAGAATTTAAGATGAAATGTATACGAATCGCTGATAGGGAGGGTTGGTTAACTGTAAAGAATTTTACGAACGACGAATTAGTATCTGACGACGAACAAGAAAAGCGTTTAAAAAAGGCTATCCATTCTGCTACATCTTCGAGAGAGAAGTATTTCAAAAAGTCCAAGCAGACTTCTTCTAATCCAGAGAACTCTCAAGATGAAAGATCGCGCGAAAAACCAAACGTTTATGACGATAAGAGAAGGATGGATGATGTTATTTGCTATAACTGCAAGAAAGGTCGGTCACTATTTGACCCACTGTCCTTTCCCCCAAAGTCGTGAGCAACTAAAAATACCCAGGATCGAAAAGAATAGACGTTGAAACTTTATTATTGGGATAGGAACAAATATTACATTGAGTTACAAAACTTTAAAAATAAAAAGCTAAACGATTTATATTTTAATTTCTATTGACTTTGTGTTTTCCAACTACATTAGAAAGATACTGGGAATTTGAGGAGGACGAACAAGTCTCAGTTGCGGGAAAGATTCAAAAACACGCTTCTTATTGGGAAGAAAATTTAAACGGTCCACCGTTCGTTCTCGACGTAGTCAACAATGGATACAAACTACCATTCATCTCAAAAACCCCACCTTTTTATAATAAAAACAATAGTTCTAGTCTGAAGAACAAAGCGTTTGTATCAAAATCAATGATAGAACTTCTTCAAAATGACTGTATTCAAGAAGTCGATTATCTCCCACATTGTGTCAACCCTTTAACAGTAGCTGAACGGAATTCGAAATTGAGACTTGTCCTGGACCTCCGTCATGTAAACAAGTACTTGGACGTAACAAAATTTAGATACGAAAATTTCAGATTTATTCAACAAAAATGAGCATATATTTACATTTGACCTGAAAAGCGGCTATCATCACGTTCCGATTCAAAGCGAAGTTTTTACATATCTACGTTTCTCGTGGGAGTTTGATGGCAAGTTAAGATACTTTGTCTTTAAAGTTTTACCGTTCGGCCTGAGTACCGCTTGTTTCATCTTTACGAAGTTGATGCGCCAACTCGTTAAAAAGTGGAGGTCCAAAGGGATTCAAATTGCAATGTATCTTGACGACGGCATAGGAGGCAATATTCTGAAACCAAGCGCGGTAAGACAACGAAACGTGGTGGTCGCTGATATAATTTCTGCTGGGTTGACTATCAACATCAAAAAATCATCTTTGGAACCTGAAACAGTAAAACATTGGTTAGGTTTTATAGTTAAAACTGACAAGATGCTTATCTCTGTACCATCACAAAAAATCGAAAAAGTATTAAGGCTTATTAAGGTGATTTTAATTTTTGGATTTCTGCGAAAGCAAGAAATACCTTAAAACCGGCTTTGGTTTTTCTTCTACTGTCCAAACCTAGCGGTTTTTGGTATATTTGATGCGTCGATTACATGAAACTTATGAGTACCACGCTTCTCAGCGAGGAAACCATTTTAAATTTTCAAATGTTTCTCGTGAAATGATTGATATGCATACCTGAAGATGAAAAAAAGATTTCCATATGAGAAACTTATAATTATTTAATTATTTTGAACTCACAGTAACTGTGATCATTGTTTTCTAATTAAAAAGAAGTTCTTTACGTTTTGTAAGCAGGAGAAGAGTCACAAAGTATATTATTTGTTTGTTTTCAGTGAATGTCTTGAAAGCCTGTCTAAATACAAAACATCGTTTGTTTCGTGTATGGTGGGCTGTTATGCTTTAAAAGCTCTGGATACTTAAGCTCGGCTTAGTTTTCTCTTCAGCTCCAACATCAAAAATATGTGTCTAATCTTTCTGCACCAATTTTAATATTTCATGTTTTTCCAGCTATTACATAGGCTTATATTCTCTGAACTTGTATCATTCTTGGTAATACAGTATTAATATCATCCTGTAACACAACACAGAATTTGATTTATGTATGTGTGTTGATTTTGGTAAGTTTAGAGCATGTACACAAATACATACTTTTAATTATCAAAATCTTCGTTTACTTCTTGTGCTTGCAATATTGGGAGTTCTGTTTGTAATTAAAAAGATTGACAGCGCATATGTTTAAAGGATATGATTACGTACGTAACCACTGCGATATCTGAAAAGTTAAGCTTCGGGGACACGGGCAACATTTTTCATGCGATTCCAACAAAATATTTTTTGTTGCAGTCGCACGTAGTGTCGCCTATGTTGAGTTTCTTGCAACAAAAGACTGCGTGCTCTCATCGGAAGCTATGTTGTTATGATTACCGAAGCAAACTTGTTTTGACATGTCAGCAAAAATAAACGAATATCATTGGATTAAAACAAAAGTTTTGTATAAAAGCATGTTGCAAATGTGGGGACACTAGCAACATTTTACAAAACGCATTTGCAACATGAAAAATGTGTTGCAGCAACAAAAAAAATATCAAACTGATTTGATATTTTTTTTTGTTGCTGCAACATTTTTATGGGTGAAATTTGTTGCAGCAACAAACAAATATACTATGGGGACACGAGCAACAAATGTCTTGCGATTGCAACAAAACAGATTTTTGTTGCAATCGCATGAAAAATGTTGCCCGTGTCCCCGAAGCTTTATATAGAAACTCAATCTTATTCTGTACATCCAAATCTAAAGAATGTTTTCTGTCATTCAGATGTAATGAAGTTTATTGATGGTGTATATGTATGCAATAAAGTTTCTCATAGTGTTTGTTAAGCCTGGTTCAGACCTGACGATTATGACAATTAAGAAAAATATCAATTGTCGTAATCGCCAATCACCAGGCGGAACACTCAAGTATCTCAAGCTACAAATGTCAAAAATTGTTTCAAACAAACGATATATACTTCTTTCCCTTGTAAAGTTTGAACTTCTTTGTAAAATTTGAAGCACGTGCCATTTCGTACTTAAAACAATAGAAGAGTACGGCTACACTGATAAAATATCAAAATTTATTGACATTTTTACGAAGATTACAAAAGTGTTCACATAAACGATTACGACGATTACACTAAATTTAAATCGTTGTTGTCGTCAGGTCTGAACCAGGCGTAACACTTTCACAATTCCCTGGTGTACATAAGCAATCAAAAATGTAATGTTTTGTTGTAAAAATCATTCAAACCTATTTTCTAATTAAAATATCAAGTTGTAAAATTCAGAATTAAAGTTTTGAGTTACGTGCAAATCTGAAAGGATTTGCAAGGATGAAAGGGTCCTTTCTATCTGAAAGGATCAATACATCCTTGATACTATACGAAATAGCTAATCCAGTTTATTGTCACTATATCCATTAAGTCTCACATAGTAGCAATTATCTTTGGCAATTTCCTGGAGAGTACATGATTAGAAATGTGATGTATATATGTGATGGAAATCACATAGCGTATTCCCTCTAATAAACGCCGCGGCGTTTATTAAAAACTCCAACTTTTGGATGCGGCGTTTAATGGAGGGCGGCGATCATTAGAGGGCGGCGTTTATTACAAAATGGTAAATGAGTTGAAGTTGACTTTAATTAACAATGTTTTCTTGTCCTTAAAAACTTGTGGGAAAATGTTTTAAACAAAAGAATATATTCTCATTACACAAAACTTCCCTGCGCAAATAATTGCATATCAATTAAAAGCCATCCAAGCGTTTTGTTGATAGAAGGCAAATAAAGCTATTAATCTTTTTAAAATATTTCTTGTGTGACCTGTTTCTAACAAATGCCGCTTTTCTAGATGCGGCGTTTATTAGAAGGCGACGTTTATAAGAGGGCGGCGTTTATTACAAATGTTTAGTTATAAGTGCGGCGTTTAATAGAGGGAGGCCTTTATTAGAGGGCGTCGTTTATTAGAGGAAATACGGTATAGTTTTGTTATGTAATATAAAAGAAGCCCCTGGGGTCTGAAGGTCAGCGCTCTCGGCAAAGCTGAAAAATAATGGACTGCAAAGCAAAATCGAAATACATTTTTACTCCGGGAAAGTCGAAATAGGAATTTCTGAGATTTATCTAGAGTGACAATGGTTAAAGGAATAAACCATTTTGGTTAAAAACAATCTAAAACAGATATTGAATTCATAAATTATTATTATTATTTTATTATTTACGAATGTTTACCCAGGATGGCCTCTTCAGTTCCTTAAGGTACTGTTATCAATGAGGGTCCTGCGAAGGAGGTCCTAGAGCATTTAAAGCCCCCATCTGGGCTACGGAAGCTGTAACGACAGGAACCGCTCAACTAGACAACCACCCTAGACATCATTCCTACTCTCTTGCTGAGTGCTAAGCAGAGAGGATTGATTCACACTGTTATAGTCGCTGGCATGACTCGGTCGGGGATTGAACCCGCGACCTCCCGAACAGGAAGCGAACACTCTACCACAAGGCTACCATTCGGTTAGAAGCAATATCATTGCAAATTTAATTCAATACAATACATCAGAGATATTAAATATACAAAAAATTTGTTCAAATGCCTCACATTTACCTGTACACAAATAAAACAAATTTCAAGCAGATAAGACTTTCATGTATATTTATCTACAACAAGATTCGCAAAAATGCGACTATATATTTCCCCAAAGTTGCGAAATTTGTGTCAATAATTGTGTGTACATTGATAACCATGAGAAAAATGTGTGATAAAATAACGGTGGAACTGAATTTAATACCACAAAAAAACTTAATTTGAACTTATTATGAAATGAAGATGTCATGGTTGGTCAAATGATAAGGTTTGTCTTATAATTTTTGCTGAAGAGTTAAAAAGTTAGAAGTTACTATATGAGTGTCCATATAATAAGTTCTAACTTTTTAACTCAAAAGTTATAAGACCTAAATGTGACTAATATTTCCCCTTAAACAACGGCATATCATCATTGTGTAAAAGAATTTCATCTCAACAAATGTATAATCTTTATTGACATCCTTTATACCATAAAATCATGGTAAAAAATGAAATTCAACAGAACACTTGGTTTTTGAAATCTTACAACATCATGCAATCAAATTTGTATACAGGTTTACTGTACAAAAGAAGAAAAGAAAATTGTTAAACCTAATTTCAATAGCTATAATATAATACTTTGGGATAGACAAGCAAATAACTATCATAAGCAATCACAACCTCTACTAACAAAATATTATGTATACCATTTCAAATTATTTTTTTAAAAAGATGGGCTTAAAATGACAACTTATAAAACCAAATTCAAGTATATACCTAAAGGGAAGATATTATTTGCAGAAGAATTTTTTGTGGAATATATTTTTGCGGATAAAAGACCCAAAAATGCCATATTTTGCGGAATAAATTTTTTCGGATGACAACTTCAAAGGAGATTTTGTAGAATTAATTTTTTTCCGGATGCAAGAAATTTGATAAAATCGAAAGTAAGGAAACACCCAATTTAGTGCCTGGGTGTATATGCAAACTTTAGTTGAATGGAAAGAGCAGATCTATGGAATAACATCTATTTTTCAGCAGTTGAAATATCAAAAAGAATACTAAACTACAACAAACAGATAATGTGGCTGGGTCTTATCTTTGTTCAGAAGAGATCAATGTAACGCCAGCAACTGAGAATATGACTCAGTCTGGGTCTACTTCCCATAAACGAAAAGTGAAAATAACAATAAAAACTGTGATACCACCACAGACATTGTTTCTCAAAGTAAAAGCAACAGTACGAAGCACAAAACCTGTCACAAGTGCAGATGCTGGTTTTAAGAATACTAATAAATGAGTCCTTAGATGTTAAATAACATCGACTTATTTCCTTTTTCATTTTCCAAACGTTTTGTAAAGACGAGATGCTAGTTAGGGTTCAGTTATATGCAAACCAAAGTGAAAGATCAATTCTTTAAGGATGAAACATTTCGAAATTTTGCGGAATTTATTTTCGCGGATGACCAATAATTCATTTTTGCGGAATTTATTTTTGTGGATTTGAGCGAAATCCACAAAAATAAATTTCACAAAAAAAGTTCCATACAAATTTCTTCTGCAAACATATTCTTCCCTTAAGGTATCATCTCTGTTCAAAAAATTATGTTTACACTCATTATTGTGTTATGTGATAAAAATGACCTAAATCCCAAACTGAAAAACAAAACAGATTTTGGTAGTGAAAATACACATAAATAACCAAATCACTACATTTATTTATTTATTTATTTATTTATAACGAATATTTACACAGGATATAAACACTTCAGCTAAATAAATAACTGTTATAAATGTGTGTCCTGTAATTAACCTTAAAATTTAAAAATTTTAAAAACCTGGGCAAAGGAAAAGCAAAAGGTAAAAGAATAACTCAAAAAATGTCCATCTCCAAACTCAGACCTAGGTTATGAATCAAGTAGACTAATCGCAATTACATACTTTTGAATCAGACACTAAAATGCTTTTTCAGCATATCTTTGAGTTTTTTCACATCTTTTTCTCTACGAATGTCAGTCGGTAGAGAGTTATAAAGAGTAGCACCTTGGGAATAAAAACCACACTTTCCAAATTCCGTTCTCACTTTTGGTAAAGCCAAACTGATCCCATTATTTCTGGTTCGGAGTCTATGATTCATTTCGGTGAAGTAGTTATGAAAGTTTGAGCAAGTAGATTTCGAGATGCATTTATGTACAAACCCACAAGTTGACAATTTGTTAATGTTTTCTATCGACGGTATTAGAACACTTCCATCAGGACTGATTATACTGGTTGCACGAGTTGTAAGCTTTTGCAGATTTGATCTTTGTGATTCGTTTAGTTTTAATGATAGGGCACTGCAGTATCCAAAATTGGACGAAGAATACTATGGTAGATCGTGGTTGCAGACTTAGTATCCATCAAGAATCGAAGTTTCCGTAGTAGATTTAAACGACTCGAAAATTTCTTATAATTCGAGTCAAATTGATCGTTTATACTAAGAGTGTTTGTAACTTTGTTCCCAAGATACTTATATGTGTTGGTGGTATTTATCTTTCTATGTCGAAACATTATGTTCAAGTATTTGCTGGGTAGTTTTGACAGTTTTTGCGATGTACCAAATAACATGCATTCAGTCTTTCCGGGCTTTAAATTGGGAATCATGTCATTGTCGTCAAACCATTGTGCAAGGGATTCAACGTCAACATTCAAGGAATTCTGGATTACATAAAAATCCTTATGATTGAAAAAAATCACTGAATCATCAGCATACTTGATAATGCGGGAGTGTTTTAGTTGCATTTTGTAATTATTCAAAGTTTCGGCAGTATGTTGATCAATATATACACAAACACAAAAAAATTAAATTCCTGTGGTAGTAAATGTGTTTATTTTATTCTACCGCATTGAAATATTGGTTAATTTCTTTCCCCTGAAAGAGTCACCAATTGTATCTCAGTAAACCCTTGCTTTGATGATGATGGACAGGAAAGGAGAAATAACCATGAAATGATTTTTTTTATCAGGAGTGTAGCAGCACCCAGTTACATACAAAATACGTCATCCATGGCATCATCAATGGGGACAATGTGTTAAAAAACTCGTGAGTGTGGTTTTGGAGATTTCAGTCATATCATCACTTTTTGTTTGGCTGTGTTGTGGGATCACAGCATACCAATATGTATAAATGTAATGGAGATGTATCGACACCAGCAAAAAAAGTCATTTTGCATAAACAATTCTCTTCTAACCATGGAAATTTCTATTGCTATTTTTATAGGTAAAGAAGACAGTTTTTTATTGGTACTTAAAGTTTCATGCCCACTTTCGTGGACAATCTTCAGCCAAATAAAAACGTTACAGTTTACTCTCGAAAAATACAATGCGTTACAGTTTACTCTCGAAAAATACAATACCTTAATACCGGAACGTATCGACCCTATCACAAACCTGAAAACGAGATCAACTATGTACATGTCAACTCCAATCACCCACCAAACATCATCAAACAGATCCCAATCTCCATCCAGAACCGGTTGAGCAATATTTCTTCCAATGAAACCATCTTCAATGAAGCGACATCATTTTATAAAGCAGCTCTTGAACGATCCGGCTACAACCACGAATTCAAGTACACACCAACAACAAGCAAGCGGCGAAATAACAGGAAAAGGAACATTATATGGTTCAACCCCCCATACAATAACAACGTATCCACCAACATCGGGAGACAGTTCCTCAACCTGGTGAAGAAACATTTCCCACGAGAGCACAAGTTCCATAAGCTGTTCAATAAAAACAATGTAAAGGTCAGCTACAGTTGTATGCCAAATGTCAAATCGCTGATTAATGCGCATAACAAACGTTTGATTTCGACACCATCAAACCAAAACCAAGAAAGAATGTGCAACTCTGCCAACAAAGAGAACTGCCCATTTGGTAACAACTGTCTGTCGAACAACCTTGTATATGAAGCCACCGTCACTACCGACTTACCAAACTACGGTGAAACAAAATACATTGGTCTAACAGAACCCACATTCAAAAAACGATTCGCAGGCCACAAGACCACATTTAACGTGGAAAAATATAAAAACAGTACAACTTTGTCAACCGAAATCTGGCGATTAAAAGAAATAAACTGCAACCCTAGTGTCACCTGGAGAAAAATAAAAAACGCCAAAGCATATACGCCCGAATCAAACAGATGCATGCTATGCTTGCAAGAAAAATTTGAGATTGTAAACTATGATGGTAGCAACTTATTAAATAAACGGACAGAAATCATAGCGAAATGTCGACATCGCCTAAAGTATGAACTATTGAGACACCGATATGACGCCAACATCACGTAACGTCAAATGGAAGACAACGCATTGTATTTTTCGAGAGTAAACTGTAACGTTTTTATTTGGCTGAAGATTGTCCACGAAAGTGGGCATGAAACTTTAAGTACCAATAAAAAACTGTCTTCTTTACCTATGATAAAGCTCTTTTACGAGATCGAGCACTGTTAGAATCGATAAGAAGAATACTACATATTGCTATTTTTATGTTCTAACTGACTAGTAAAATAATATTTGGCTCTTCACTGAAGAGGTAGCATCATAATAGCGAAGTTTTGAGAAGCTCCACGCAGTGATTTCATAATTTGCTGTTTTCATGGCCACACTCACAATAAGAAAACGCTTTAAAATATCTTCCTTTAACCTATTCATTCAACAACCATAGTTGGAAAATAGCCTCTGATTCAGCCTACAACAGACTTCAGCCTACAATCGAGGACACAAAATCTTGGAATTACGGACTGACGGACGGACGTACAAACGCTAATGAAAGATCAGCTGCTATCGCGCTGACCAACAATTTTTTTTTCAAATTTCAAAAATATTGTTTTATCTTTTATTTTCCATACTTCAGCTGTTTTTGGCGAAATCCTTTTGCCTGTTAGGGGATCCTTACTTTTTCTTAATTTCTGTTTGCCTATTGTCGCCACGGTGTAAACTTTTGTAAAATTTCTAGGGTGAGTGAGTGTTAGGGTCAGGCTTTTGTTTCGTACTTTCAAATTCCTTAGAAGTTTGGTGATCAGAATCACACTTTGCATTATCTGGCAAAGCAGAAATCCTTTTGCCCATTAGGGCGTCTTGTTGACTTTGTCACCACAAGATCCATCGCAAAGGTTGCTGGTTATATCATTTCGATGTCTATCGCCATCGGTCCCCTTACAAACCTCTTCACACGCCAATTGTATAAGTTCATCGAAAGCAGAAATTCATGGGACGGTTATAGGCCTCTATCATTCGAAGTTAAGAGAGAATTAAATTTTTGGAAAGACAACCTGGAGCCCTCAAACGGATTTGAGTTCAAAACAAAGCCTGAAATTACAAAAATATGTTATACCGACGCTAGTGAATACGCCTATGGTGGATACGTTGTAGAAAAGCTAGAAAATATTATTGCTAAAGGATCTTTCTCGAACGCAGAAATTAATTCAAGTTCAACTTACAGAAAGCTTCTAGCAGTCAAAAACGTTTTCCAGTCTTTCTCAAGCATTTTAAAAAATCAAAACGTGCAGTGGGTTTCTGACAACTTAAATGTTTCACGCATAATTAATTCTGGTAGCACAAAAGAACATTTCCAGAATCTAGCAATGGAAATATTCAACATTTGTATTTGTCACAATGTTCGCATTTATCCGTCCTGGGTCTCAAGGGAGCAAAATGTTTTAGCTGACAGAATATCTAAAGCTTTCGATACAGATAACTGGTCAATTGACGACGAAACTTTCAACTACATTCAAAATAACTTTGGTTTATTCACGGTTGACAGATTTGCTGGATAATACGAACACTAAATTGGAAAGGTTTAATTCGAAAGTCCATTGTCCAAATTCAGAAGCCGTAAATGCTTTTACTTGTCAATGGAAAGACGAATTTAATTGGCTTTGTCCACCAATTTACCTAATAGGAAAGACGCTTCAACATTTGAGGGAGTGCAACTGTAGAGGAGTATTGTTTGTCCCGATGTGGAAGTCGTCTTATTTTTGGCCTTTGCAAACAACCAACGGAATAGATTTTCTACCGTTTGTGAAGTATTATTTAATTTTAGATCCCTGTTATTTTAACCGGACGGCAATCAAGTCTGTTTTTGAAGGATATGCTAAATTTTATTCCTTAGCTTTGTACATAGATTTTTCTCGCTAAATATATTGAAAGTATAAGTCTAACTACTTACAGTTGCATAAAACGACAATGCAAAAACTTCCAAATTAGCAAAATCAAAATCGGAATTAACTGGGTTAACTGATCAGATTGTTATACAATATCTATGCAAACATAATTTCTGATAATTTATTATTTTCTTTTTCATCATTCAATACTAAATCCTGTTGGGAATCACTGTTGGTTATCGTTGTCATACTGATCATCATATTACTGCAATAATTACTGGCACGTTCATGTCTGTATGTGCTCGACGTGGCATTATAATCAATATTGTCTGGCCCGTTGGTGTCTGTATGTGCACGGCGTGGCATTATAATCAACGTTGCTTCGTACGAAGAAATTTTCAACAGGTATGTGAGTATTAATAATTTCATCTCGAATTTTCTTAGACTCCATAACGTGTGGCATTTGGGAGAAATCAGACGAAATCAAAAATCCTCACTTAAGAGAGGTCCCATCGTCACTTTCGAGTCTCATAAAAGCTGCTTACGCAGACTCTACATTATTAAACCGGTTCAGAATTTTGTCCAGTCGCATGGCTCAAAAGATATGTGTTGCTATTAACACTAAAAGACCAACCAGAAGCCTATTTATTCTGCTGGTTAGCTAAAACTAAGATAGGTCATCACGCTATTGAAAAGTATCCAATATCATATACAACCGCCTATGATTCTTTCAAGAAACACTTGTCAGAAGTCACAAACGAAAAATCATTTAGTCCACACTCTCTTCGGTCAGGAGGCGCATCCGAGGCAGCTAACAACGACGTTAGCGATAGGTTGATATCCAAACACGGCAGATGGAAATCTAAGATAAGCCAAAACAGATACATCAAGATGGTTCGAAGAACAGATTTAAAATCACAAAATCGCTCGGGCTTTAATGTCGCAAATAACAAATTTTAGGAATAACATTGTACTTCAGTAACTTTTTTCTTCTCGTGTTCCAAATACAAGAAATCGATTGTCTCCGAAAAATTAGACTGGAAGGAGGAAAAGTTAAGAAGTGGGATTTCCGATGTTGGAAAATAGTTGGAAATCAAATTTTTTAACGATTCCGGACGAAAGTCATCCATGCGCATTAACTACAAATATATAAGGCATTTCAAAATTGAAAACTTCCTCTCGCATTGTATTGTAACGTAAGGTTCGTCAAACTTACACAAAAATACTTCCCAGATTATCATTTTACTAATTTATGTTTATTTATTTTCATGTGAAATATCTTCGAACCGACGGCAAGCAACGCACAGCTTACCAAAATATTTTTTAAGATCGCTTTTTAAGAAATGTAAATGTATTCTGGATGATAGTGTAGCGGCCAGAGGTTTATGTCCTGCCAAAATACTAGGCAAAGTCCAGACTCCTGTTTCAATTGGAGAGGCAGGTTTTCATCACGCGGCGGTACAATCTACGAAAAGGGTTGCACCAGGAAGCGATGTATATTCTTATAGGTCATATTTTGTACTTTTAAACCTTATAATTATGCAAGTTATAGACTAAAATCAGTTTTAAAATAAATATAAAAGACAGAAGCTTCATGTTGAATTTTGATAAAATTTGTTAACAACGTTTCGACTAGTGTCCACTAGTCATCATCAGTTAAAATGTTAAGATGAATGTGACACATGTGACACTTTTATATTTATTTTAAACAATAGACCACGTGAAAATTTTACGTAATATTTTCACGTGATCTATTGCTTTGTGAACTGATCCGGTCCGTGGACAATTATCTGATGTGGATATTCGCCTTTAGGACATATAATCCAAACTGTAAATCTGTATGTGAAAGTCCTTTTTTATAAGATTAATTTCATGTGTAACCAACTACAAATGAAGTTTTGGTAAGTACTTTTTTTCATCACTTTATTTTAAATCGGTTGCACAATGACTGGCAAAAGTTATAGTCTATTAACACCAATAATGAGTGAATGAATTGCATCCTTAAATTTCTATGATTAAGATTATATTGAACTAAGTTGTTCCAATGATATATACTGGCACATGCACTAACTTGTGAGATGGTACCCTTAGTCACTGTCACTTTAGTTATCATTCAGGAATTCTTATTTGGAATTTTTGGAGTGCAAATGTTTTCCACTTTGCTTCACAGTGCAAATTTTTTTCATCTTTAAACGCTGACCTTCAGGACTCATGGCCTCTTGTTATCTGTCAACAGGGGAGTCGCTAATCCAGTTTTACTTGCATTGGGAAAAAAACTAAAACCCGTGGAATCTCGTATGGAACTAATTGCCTGTTATTATGTGACATATTTTTCCAATACAGAATAGTTTAAGCAAAACGTCGTTACGGTCAGATAAGTTCATTCTGACATTAAATCGCCTTGTCTAATTGTACAAGACAAATTTCATTGGCATTAACTTTCCGCAGAAGCGTGCTAGAATTCTTGCTGTAGTTTACGGTAAAGAATTTGAATTCTTTTGTAGAGTATAAAAAACTGAGTCAAGTCGTTCAGCAGGGATGGTGCAAGAGTTAATTTCTGTATTTACATGTATTTCTAACCAAATCAATTTTTGTGTGGGACACAAGGCAGACTTTCCTTCGTTGACAATAACTAAATAGACTAAAGTTTTGCTTGGTTAAGGTCCTGTGAAGCACCTGCTCCATTTGCAAAGAAACATGCGATTTTTTTCGAGTTTTGTCTCCAGTGAGTAATCAGTACCCTGATAATTTTGGTAAATAAAAAAGGCGCAGAAGTGAGGCCAAATGGAACAAAACAAAATATTTTATCTCGCCATTTACTACCCATGAGAATCCAAGGTATTTTTTTATGTTCTTCAAAAATATCGATGTGATGGTAACCCTGTTTGATATCAAACTTAAACATGAAACTGTTTTTTTCAGAAATTCATAAAAAATTTTCCAGTCATCAAATGTTATATTTTGTTTGAACACGTGTTTATTCACATGTCTCAAGGTCTAGTATTAATCTTTCCTTATTATTTCTTATATTAACACTCAGTGGATTCACTACATGAGGTATTTTGGACGATTCAACAATTCTTCCTGTTTTTGAAAGTTCTTGGATAGATTTGCTAACAAATTCTTTGTTTTCAAAAGCAGAACATTTGTTTTGGGGGTAGTTACAAAAGGTACCTTATAGCCCGTGTTTATGATATCCAAAACAGTACTGTTTGTGTCGATTTCCTTCCAGTATTTGATGTGTTCCTTAAGGTTGTCCTTAACTATAATATCGTCACTGATTTGCTGTTATCTAATCTTTCACAGAATCAGAACACCAAAACGAAGTTTTATCACACTTAACTTTTAACGAGTCCTTTTCAGTACTGCTTGGTATCTGGACAGTTTTTTCCCCAGTGTCCCACTTTTCCACATGCAAAGCAAAGCGATGTTTGATGGAATCCCCGACGTAGTTGTTGGCTGGCTTGCGATCCGAAACCAGGCCTCCCTGAGAACCGCGGTGGATCTTGGGAACGAGAAGGATTCCGCAGATTTTGCGATGGGCTGGTAAACGTGGATGATAGCTGGAAAGGGCGTGGCGATTGAATGTTGAACTGACGTTTCCTCTTTACAGATTTCCTCTTAGCGAGTACTCCGTTTTCAGCAGCTTTCATCCTCTTGTCGTCATCAGAATCACTGACAAGATCATCTGACAGATATTCGTCCACTGCTGACCAGCCAGCTGGCGAAGCGAATGCACTTGTTACGTTTTCGAAGAGCGGCCACCATGTTATCGATGCGTTTACAGGATCGTGTTATAAATTCTCTTTGACAAGAGATTTAAGACTTTAAAGACTTTCTATAAAATTTGTATTAAAATTATACTGTACCTTATTGGCCCGATATTTGAAGGTTGGGGCTTCCTGATTCTTTTTCTTCCTCAGTCTTTTTTCCAGCAGTTTTGTATCGGGGGAAATTCTTTCTTCCAGCATAGCATTTTGCTTACTAAATTTGAGATCGCAGTAAACTGTAATTGACTTTAGGACACCCGTGGTGGAATAAAGTCTTTAAAATACCCGTGGTTTCTCCTTCTGCTACTACTACTACTACTACTACTACTCCAAGTTATGAACGTTTTTGTGCAGCGTTTACATGACATCGTTCTCGAATTCGCAAATTTCGTAAAATTCGGACTTCCAGTAGGCTAATTTTCATGAAATTTTGCACAGAGCACAATTGAAAGGTGCTGATTTCGAATTTGACAATGATTTTGCCAGTTTTGACTAAAATTAGGCAATTTAGGCCAAATTTGGACCAAATTTCGAAAATTCTTCAATTTTCATGAAATTTTGCACAGGTCACAATTGAAAGGTGCTGATTTCGAATTTGACAATGATTTTGCCAAGATTAACTAAAATTGGGTAATTTAGGCCAAATTTGGACCAAATTTCGAAAATTCTTCAATTTTCATGAAATTTTGCAAGGTTAACAATTGAAAGGTGCTGATTTCGACTTTGCGAATGATTTTGCCAGGTTTGACTAAAATTGGGTAGTTTAGGCCAAATTTGGACCAAATTTCGAAAATCCTTCAATTTTCATAAAAATTTGTACAAATCACAAATGGAAGATGTTTGCCAGTCAATTTGTTAGATTTGATCGTAATTTGGCAATTCGGCAAGTTTGTATTTTTGAAACCAGATGTGTATCGCTGTGTTGCGTCCTGAAGTCTTCAAGGCAAGCGGCTTCTTGTTTGATCTATTACACCCGTTGGTTTTAGTATCCATTGGTTGGTTACCAGTAGCAAGATCAGAAAGTTCGATAGATGCGTTGCTAGCAGCCATGGTACGAATTTGATAAATTTAAAGTATGTTTAACTTTACCAGTTCGAAGCTAATTGACATGTGACTGTTTTCGCGCCATTTCCCATTTTTATACTGAAGTCTTGTAACATGTATTTACTTATTTACTTATAATTCATTATATCTAATAAATTCATTTCAATTTTGTCTGACGTGTGAATCTGTTCGAAGGTGACTATAACAACATTAGATGAGCGAGGGAAAAGGTTTTACGGCTTCAACACACAAAACATTTGAAAAGCCGATTCTTAAATACTTACAGAATCTCATTGACTTTTTTGAAATCTGGCGTCATCTTTTATCATAAGTAATTTAACATGAAGTAAGATGAATTTCAAAACAACTTTTACAAGCATGTGGTGTTGAAGCTCTGGCAAGGCTGTATATAACCTCATTTTGTTTTGTTTTTTTATTCTTTTATCACAATGACTTTTTAGAATTCAAGACCCTCCAAAGCATGATTTAGAGGTCGCCTTTGATAATGTACTTAAAGTGGTGGGTCCTTTTAATACCATCATATTTTGAAAAAAATGACGACGCATACCTTATCGGGGAAAAAAAAGTCGGGATTTATTTTAGTCGGGGAAAATTTTAGTCACCTCAATTTCTAAATAGAAATTGAAAAAAAAGTAAAGGTGACGTGGCAGCGAGAGTTTCTTTACAATTCTTACCTCATTAACCAAAACTTAAACATACACAGAAATAGCAAGGATTTGGTGGATATTCTCGTAACAGCATATCGCGCGCCAGAGCCGTACATGGAAGTCCACATTAGTGTGTACAAAACAATAACATACAATGTCAAGACTTCATCAAAGGTAACTGGTGGAATCTGTGCTAAAAAACCCTGATAAGCATAGTCGCAGAGAAAAACCGTGACCCTAGTGTCAGAGATAATTTGGATTCAATGAAGACTGGTTTAAATTACTCCAACTTAACATGAATTTTCTTCTACTCCGATTGATGTCCGATAGAGCAATTCGATGTGACATAAAATAAAAAGAACAAAACAATGAGCTAAATTTACAGAACCTTTGCTGCATGCGATATGACAAAGCCCAGAACGATACTAAATTTTTCTACCTGCATCTTAAGCACATGCGCTAACAAATATAGCAAACTAGATATCGTCCAGAACTGAGAAAGAAACTGTAGTTTCGCCTTATCTGGGTAACGGCCAAAATATCACAAGTCACACACACGTGCAAAGGGTTTTTTAATCAATTGGAGGAGAGCCATACATTTACCAAATATATTTCTAAACAACATGATCGTAATTACTACAAAGAAAGCACAAGCCTTTTGAAGTTTTCCAAAACTTTCAACTAAGTCAAATAATCGGGTGTCTTCACTAAGAGATTCACTGAGAGAGTCTCCACTAAGAGGGAATCTCCACTAAGAAGGAATTTCCACAAAGAGGGAATCTCTACTAAGAAGGAATCTCCAATAAGCGAGATATCTTTCCGAAACGATAAATTTTTGGACTTCTAATTGGTTCCCACTTAATCACTCGTCTGTGTGTACCAAAAGTAAATATTATAAAACATAAAAATATACTTGTTATAATATGCTTACACTACTAATTATACTATAAAAATCTACTTGTTTTCCATCTATAAAACTATTGATAATTTATATAAACCTTTAATCTGTATCTTTTTTGCAAGCATAAACTAACTTAGCAATCTTCAAGTAAACAATCCCATCATTCGTAAGAAAGTTGTTTACATCATGTAAGTACTTTCTGACTTCATCTTACCACCCGAAAAGGCTGAATTTGTGACGGAAACTTATGTAGCGCAATGACCTGATAATACAAACGATACAATATTACCCGTATAACCTAGTAAAGAAGCGGTAGAAAATAATAATAAGAGACCTCTTCAAAATATTACACTTATTTTCCTGTAAAATATTAAAATTTCGTAGAATCTGTAGCATAGTTGGAGTATGTGTCAAACGATTGTACATAAGCCAACAGCACTTCATAGCAGAACTTGTATTCGGCCTAAAGATGAAAACAGAATCAAGGCATTAATGTAACAAAGACACATCGTTGTGTGACCATGCGTGTATGAACAGCTCAAGAATAATGGCAGGCAGGCATACGGTTTAGGTCACACATACCAACAAAACATAAGCTTACCATTACTCACTTAACTCAGAAAAAAAGGAGAATTTCAACCGATGAGCTCTTAGATAATAATCTACCCAAGCGAAATATTACAGCTAACAAGGGTTGTGTGACCACTTTAAACTATCTTACCGCAGTTCCAACAAACTGTGGTTGCACTGTCCGTATTTTCTTGACTGTTTGGAATACGTCCACATGTTGCTCCAGTCTCAAGTATTCCATCAGGATTGATATGGCAATGAAACAACCGGCTCTGCCTGCGCCATCACTTAAGAATAAACAAGTTTGCGAAATGTTAAATCTAAGCATCTAACAGAAATGAAATCTAAATAACCCCGGGTTTACAAAAACATCAGAAAAACAATTAATGTTTTAATCAAGTGAAATTGTTTCCTCAAGATCTCGTTTGACACAACAGAATTTTATCAGAGTAAATGTCTTTTCAATAACCTGCACATAACGACAATCGGATAATCTCCATGTTCATGTTGTTGCTTCTCAATGAGGGTTAGAAGATTGACTATGTCCAGGGCGCTCTTTGGCGTTTCGGTCTTTCCCCATGAAAGATATTGAAACAATGTACAGTCAACGATCTTCTGATCGTCCTAAAAATATCACAGATGACGTCATCAACACTTATAGTCAAACAACGTCAAAACGCGATTAAGGATAAAACAGTAAAGGTGTTAGATACAATGTGCAGGTTTTGTTAAAGGACTGTGAATATCTTAGTGAATTTACAAGAAGATTATCTGGTATTATGAACTTTATGTTATGCTGCATCATATTGAAAGATATTGAAAGTTTTGTATCTTTCTATAACTTAGTATTGTTGAACGTGCCAGATACTACTGGCGCATTCATGACAGGGAGTGCTTATGATTGGTTAGTATATCGAAAGTGTGTGTGTGATTGATACAGAATTAAAACTTTTGTGTAGTTTGATTGAAATTTGTTTGTTTTGATTTTCAATTCAGTTGATGAGTTCCGCCAATCCAAAGGTGGATTTCCGCCCATCCAATGGTGGATATCTTTGTTTGCGTGAGAAAATTATTCTTGTTTGTGAACATTGTTCGGTAGAATATCTTTAAAGTTTTCAATGTTTCTTAAATGCTTTATAGCAAGAATTTTTCAGATAGTCAGCTGAAAGTCATCATGATGAATGTTGGGCGTATATAAATACACGCCCAACTAGCTGCACATACCTTGTTGCTTTTTACTTGGATGTTTCTGCTAGTAATATTCCGGTCTGTTGATTCACTCAAGACAGACACTGCAGTTTCATCGAACGATAAGGTCTCGTTTACATTGGGCCAAAAGCATTCATAACACTGAATGAAGAAAATATGACACAAAACTATTAATTTAACTCATCAATGTTTTGGTAGAGGATCACAATATCTCACAATTTTATCACAATAACATACATACATACGCCTCTGAGAAAGAACGCCCCAATCTAAACTGTACGCACGCGTTTTAGTTTTATCGCTTCGTCTGATTTTTCGCGCCAGAATCATAGTAAGGAGAAATTGTGTAAATGAAATTATGTAAAGTAAGTGTGACCTCGTCTTCATACAGACTATTGAGCATGACAATAGTTCCAATATTGTTTTGATTAACCATAAACCAAAAATCTTGGACAGTTGATGGAAGAGGATGTTGTGTCGATATAAAACAATTCTTCTTCTTATAACCCTATGAAAGAACTCAAGCAAGTTGTCGATGAAATTTCTTCAAAGAAATCTACGGCTCGATTTTTCAATTTATTCGAACCAGACCTCTTACATTTCACAGACACAATTTAAAAAAAAACTCAAGTTAGCTACTCTGGAAGTATGGAAATAATACTGAGTTTCTCACATGAACGAAGACTGCATTGATATAGTCGTCATCAGTATCATAGCGCAACAAGAACACACGGCTGTCATCACCTAAATATTCAACACGTGTTTTAGTTGAAGATAAATAAGTAAATACGTTAATGATCATAGCACTGCACATGCGCAGTGAAACCATTATGATGTCACGAAGCGTAAACCCTACCATAAATAAAAACCCGATTATTCGTTTTAAAAAAACCAAAAAAAGGTTTGATAATGCAAACAATTTGAACCACAACAACTTCCAACCCAGAGAGGGCTTCCACCGCTGTCTTATGATGAAACAAAATTTGGTGTCGAAGTTGATATCACATACTTACGAGGTAAAATAAAGGAATGCCGATTTTTAGATTTGTTTTCTGGCTTCAATGCAGCAGTTGTAGCAGTTGTTTTGGAGTCAATGGTGGCTACGTTTAAATGCTGAAATAAAAACGACCTTTCCAATATTACAAATAGAAACGGTAAGGATAGGTCGAACAACAAAAAACGAATCGTCTCTATGGTAACCTCATATTCCACCTGGAACCCAGTCTTCGATGTTCCGTTCTGACGTGAGAGACGTTTGCAGGTGCTCTGTATATCTGACGCCTCAATTTCCGTCACGCCGCACGTCAGAGATTCAAGGATGGCTCGATAAACAAACAAATATTGGTCCTGACAAAAAGACATGAAATAAAATGCTCACCAAATGGTAGAAAAAAAATTGAAAGATTCAAAAGGCAGAATTCTGTGAAACGTTTTCCGGCTCAAGAGGAGTTAAAAGGACAAATGAGGAAAGTGGATTCTTTTAGAAAAATTTGAAGAAAAACATGAAGATAAGGAAGGCCACACTTTAACCTAATGAACTCTATAACTTGAACAGTGTGCTGATGTCAGCAAAATTATTCCGTTTGGCGAACAAACGTGGATTCCCTCATGGAAATCCCCCCTGACTCAGAAACAAAAAACATTACTTCGGTTTGAACCATATGTATTCTTCTTGATCTCATAAAATTGACGAAATTGAAAATGTCCACTTTGCTTTCTTGTTGAGCAAGATCGAGCATTTCATCGATACATATGAACGTTCCGGTTCGACCAACACCAGCGCTAAAAAGAAGACCAGATGAAGATATAACGTTCAAGTGACACCAGAAAGAAAAGTTGCAAAGTTGAACTACATAACCGAAATATAAAATGTGCTAACGACCTGAAGAATACTTAGTTTAAAAAGAAATTTTACTACATTGCACTCATTTTTTAAAAGAATATCCATGACCGACCTGCAATGAACAAGGATAGGACTTTCTGCATGATCTGCAGGGTATGTTTTGCGCATCTTATTTCTAAATTCGACAAGATCGATGGGAGATTCAGGTACACCATGGTCTGGCCAACTGATGAAATGGAACTGCATCACTTCTCTGATGACGTCACCCTAAAATCATACGTATCACATCGGAAGTAAACATTTGAAGCGGGAACATTGAATAGAAAGAAAAGAACAGTTCAAAATCTCTTCAGAAGGTGTATTTGTGTGGAATCTGTAAACCTTTTCCTAAATTACGTCATAACAAAGAAAGCCTCGGTTTCATCCTGAATAGTAATGACTTTTCAGCTGATTATGGGGAGAACCGAAAACACAGAGTGAAATGTCTCACGAAATTCTTAATTTCTTAATGACAAATGTCATTTGTATTTAGGATGAAAACGAGGCGTACCATCTTTAGTACAAACGTTCTTATGATGAAATGAGAGTAAGTGTCGGTTGACGACAACGTCACTTCAACGTCACCGAAACGACAACCACCAGATGTCGGCCAGTACTGCTCGCATTTTTTCTAAACATCAAATCGAGATCAGAACTAAATGCAGTTCGAGAATTATGTTCTTTAAAACAATATAACTATACCTTGTTCTTTTCAACTAAGTTGGTTGTCATGACAATAACATGGATATTTTGTACCCAGATCATCCACCAAAAGTCATTGATTGTTTTAGGTTTTGGACCTGAGTAAAATTGATAAATTCAATTTCGTTAAAATCTTGTTTAGGAACCTAACAGTGCAGAACTTCTTTCCTGTATTTTTATCAAACAACGATATTTTGCCAAACAAAATAAATAAAAGTCTCGTTTTGATGTAAACACAAATTGTTGGGAAACTTCACTTGCATGATAATGTTCAACATAAAGTTTAAAATGGTCTTAGGAAAGAAATTAGTTTCTACAAAATATCTTTTCAGCGATCGCCTCTACAAAATGGCGATCGAGGTTTAGTCGCAGTGGTCGCTAGCAGGGTTTCCACAAGTATATTAGTCAAATATTTGGTTTCAGAAAAATAATAGACAGCCGTTACCTTGAGTTGCAATGTACTTGTCATGCTTTCGATATCCCTGAAACAATTAACGAAACCATTTGTCATCTTCATGACTTTCCGTTGAAGAAGGAGATGAATTCATTTATTTACAATAATAGCAAAAATCGAATGATGACGCACACGATCACGTGACATATATTCTTTCGAAGGAAATATAAAGAGATGAAAGTTTTCGCTAGGCCATATTCATATTCCGCACGTTATTCGCCGGTCGCATAGCAACACTCCTCTACTAAAGTAGCGGATCAGCTGATGGACTGAGGATCATGATGGACTAACTTACGTGGATAGAAGATGCATTGATGTAATCATTTTGGTTCGTAGAAGATGCTGGTAAGTGAATCCTCGAATGATTATCTAAAAAAGGTCAAACCAGTCACATCATGGAATTTTCACAAAACAACTGTAATCACGCAATGAACCTTTTCAATTGTAGTGAACTTGACGAGTTTTCCGGTTGACGAAAGCAGAAAAATAGCACATTATGCGTAAACTGTCTGGACAGGAGATTTAAATTGCAGAAACTCTACAGTTTCCATCTTGAGAGATTACTGACATAGTTCAAAAAATCACTTTTGGTGGTATGACTTGTTAACCCAAACAGAAATTAATAGTTACGGCTGCAAACAATTGATAATCAAGACATCTACTTACAAGTGACGATATTTGCATATCTGTTTTTCTCTCTTGATTCAGCGGTCATTGCATCGTCCCATCGAAACTGCTGACCAGACGCCAAGGCCTATGGATATGAAACGTCAACTTTTCATTAAAAAAAAATGAAGAAGAATTGTAACAGGAATGTTCTCTCCTGTTAAACCATCTGACTCGTAATTAACTCATCATCTCATGCTTCAACTGACATGAATCGCTCGTGATGAGTCATGCCGATTGAGTATGGCGGAAATTGCGCATGGGCTTCGTACTTTCATTCCGCTAGATATTTAGCTGTATCGCAAATTGCACCAAATTTTCCGCGCCAGCATTGATGGAAAGAACGTCTTTATATGAAAAACGGCCTCGAGTATAGCTTTACACATGCGCGTATCGAGATTGCAATCGAATTATAATTCAATTCGATTTTTAATTCTCTAGGAGATCAATATAGTCAAAGCAGTTACCCTTCAAAAAGTGAGATATGTAATATGCTTGGATGTAACGAAATATCAGGGGTTCCGAGAGATTCTATCAAGTCCTATTTACCTTGAATTCTTCCGTCAAAGCAATGTTGCTATCTTTCTTCAAGTGTTTCCATTTGTTGGGAAAGGCTTTCACTGTTATTGCAGGATGTTTGGGATCGATGACAATTTTATCAGGTGCAGGTCGGTCAAGAGCATCATCTTTCATCATTTCATCACTTTCATGTGCATCCTGTCCATCATTGACTAACCCCATTTCAATATGAGTTCTCTTCTTCACTGGACTGCTGGCTGATTCGTTATTTCCTTGACGCTTCCTAAATAATACAAAGGACGAAGTAGCAATTTTGGAAATTCACGACTTTTAATTGGATAATAATCGTCGCACAAACTGGCAAGTAAGAAAGAGGATGATGTAAGACACCGAAAGGCTTCGGCTCTTTTTCTAATGAATAAGTAAATTATGGCGTTGTTTTTTTCATACATGAAATAATAAAAATTCAAGAAAGTTGAATCTCAGGGAGACAGACAAAATTGTTGGAATTTCAAAAAAATATTTTTTGTGAGAGAATATCAAGATAATGTTTGAAAAGTTGGAGTTATCAAGAATTCGAGTAACCATCATTTCGAGTTACCGACAGTTACAGAAAGTGCGAGTAAACAGTATTTCTTAACATCACCGTTTTTAATAAAAAACACTTTCCACATCATTACAACAATCGCCTCAGTTTATAAATGTATACTTGTGTAGTTTCCCTACAGCAAAAAATTTCAAACGTTTCGTTTGAAAACGAGGTGTTGTATGTTGTATTGATATTTATGAAAAGGTTTATTGAAATGTTGATAGAACAAAAGTATTACTTATGAAAAATTATTCCGGCTGCAATGCATATTCCAACAACGACAACCAAAATGACGACCACCACGATGATCAATGTTGTATTGTTATCGCCAGTTTTATTCGCCTGCGGTGGAATATATTTTCCTACAACAAGAATATGAAGAAAATAGAAAAAGACTGAAGAATCCTGACAAAGTTCTGGAAAGTTTATAGGTAGCTAGTTATAAGTAAAGCTTCAACAGCTATTCACTTCCAGCCTTCAAGTTAAATACTAGTCTATGTGAATCAATTAGGATCAGGTGTCGAGTTCGAACACCTGATGACAATTCAATCAATCAGTTTGTGCTGACAAGCTTAACAAGCTGAACAGCGAAATTACAGGCCAGAAGAAACATATATGATCAGAAGACAAAAAATTCATGAGATACTGAATTCAACTAGTGAGCCTGCCTTGTGTTCGAATTGATGTCAACCATGGTGATGAGTAATATGTCTGTAAATAAAAGCAATAGGTCAAATTCTATGCAGCCGTTGCCATGACAGCAATGAATTAAGAAGCTTATTGTTTTACATTTTCATCAACAATAGCCAATTGAATCACAGAAAAATTTGTGCCCTTTTTCAACTTGACATTTTCATACTCTTGTTCATATCTGCTCGGGGCATTTTCAGGGCATGGTTTTCCATTGCCAATCGTGAATATTTTACATTGTTCAAAATCTGCTGCAGGAATGTTAGCAGTAATATAAGGTTCGCCAGCTTTTTTGAATGGTTTCAGTTTCTTTGGATCTGGTCGAAGAGAATCTTCATATCCTTCAACCACCACAATTTGATAAAACCTTAACAGAGAAAGTAACCAGTAATTTTTAGTCCTTCCATCCTTTTAAGGAAGGCTGTTCTACAAGCTGACTCGTAACTAAATAGTTGATTACCAGACATGAAAATAGTTTTGAGCAAGCCTGAGAGCCAGTGTGCAGTTTATTTCAAAGACTTTATCTGATAAGGCTGTGATTATACCGACTGAAAAAACATCTTTTCTTAGTGTCCTATTAATCTAGTTCAACTATAGCTATCCAAACCACTTTCTCACCTCGTTCCACTTGGCCCTTCTAATAACTCAATCGATATGGTTGTGTTTGTAGTACTAACAGCATTTCGATCCATTGTTTTCAAATCTCGCCTTTCTATGAGAAGAATTTGCACTATGAGGAACTATCTCCTCAAATCATATACTTAGTAGCAAATCTCATAAAACGTATACATTTCATCAGGATTTAACATGAAATAAGACAAGAAGTTTATTTTCCAAAACTTGAGTACAACAATAAAATAGATACCAATTATTTCTTTTGATAAAGTACCATTTATTTTTGTTCCCTAAAAGAATGATTAAATAAGAAAAGTTTATCAAACACATTCAAGAGATTAAAAATGATATCATAAAGAAAAAATAGTTTTTGTTAAGTTACAATTGCACTATTTTGCAGCCATGGATTTGGAATGTAATGAGATGATAAATTTTGTGTAATTCGTTCCATAACTCAGTAAAGATATTAGAACAGCTTTATACGACTGCATAATTGTCGTGTCGAATTAAACCCCATATTAAATCAGCGAAATTCGCCTGTATAAAGTGAAAATAAATTAAGGCGAGATAATGAATTCAGTGCAGCAGACTTTGTCGAATAAAACGGTAATCTTCGACATAAAATCAGCATGATTTCATAAAGCCGCATGATAGTCGAACTTAATAACAACTTGTTGATATTGGTGACAAAATGTATGAACTAACAAGACTAAGAAACGACTAATCTCGCTTGGTTAAACTGCTTTAAAACAAATAAATGCGCGTTTTGATTAAGTAAATCTGAGCAGGGTAACAAATTCATGAGTTATCTGGCTGTCTAAAGACATGTCAAATTTGATATTCAGCACCAAAACAAGTAAAAAGTAACTGTTGCATTTTTACGGAATGTTACCTGAATAACAGTAATTTAATTTGACAATTTGGTTATGCGGATGTCTTCATTGAATGAATGAGACAGACTTACATCATGGTTGATTAACACAGCTTGCCAACAAAGTGTAAAGTTTCCAATAAGATCAAAGGTTTTTTGTTGGCCGAAAAAAATGACTTCTTCATTCCCTTTCTGTATCTTCACGTTGTTTCCCGAACTAGATAATTTTTTTTTGTCAATTTCTAGAGCAGTGAAAGAATTGGAAATCTTGCTGGGACAATCAAAAGATGAATTTCCAATATTCAGAAGATAATAACTAAAGAAAGAAGTTAAAAGTAGAAGGAAAAAATCTTCAATCACTTTTTGTTGGGGCAAAGAGTATTTTTTTGATCTACGCAAAAGAAGGCTGCAGAATGACCAATCATCAAATGATCAATCAAACATATCAGTTTCAATCAATCAATCTCAATCAATTTTATTAGAAATATGAAAACTTCAATGTCTTTGATATCTGAAAACACAATTTATTTTCAAATTCGGATCTGTGAAATTGAATTTACATAACTTACATAAATGCATTGAATTTACATAACACATTGACATAATAAATTGACATGAACTTAGCATTTAAGAAGAACATGGAATAACATGGGATTCCTCAGTTATTCAAATCGCAAAATCGCAAAATGTGACACACCTTATCGGCCCAGTGTATGGCTTAACACTGTAAAACATGATTTCAATGTCTATATTTGATCTGTTGACAAGAATCCTTGCAGCGTATGGTTCTAAAAGGATCATTCACAAACAGTTAATGGAAACAGTGACACCAGCATATTCATTTTATAACAGTAAGGAAAAATACATAAACATCTAAAAATAAATCTTACTATCATAAGTAGTATTGACTTCAATGACGTCAGATTGTGGTCCCGTTCCACCACCTGTTGTAGCATTTATGGAGATGTAGTAAACCGTACCAGGATATAAGTTGTCCAGATGAAAGACTGAAGCACTTGTTACATTCTTTTGATGATGTTTAAAGCTTTTGAAGTAATCTTTAGAGCCAACAGTGGAAATCTATGATATTAAAATATGCAAGCAAAACACAGAATAACATGTAATTGAGTATTTTATTATTATTATTATGAAAATGTTGTACCGTATACGTTCGGATCACTCCATTGATTATGGAAGGTCGTTGCCACGAGATGTTTACTGATGTTGATGTAAATGGATTACCTTGAACATGTTGTGGAGCACTGGGTACTGCAATGAAGTTAGAAACCCTTTCTCAGATACCATTAAAATTATTTTGCTAGCAATTGTCATTAGTATAAATATCTTACTGCCTTGTAATGTTTGTTCGATCTTCCATTCACTCCATGGCCCAACAAGAAGATTGTTGTTTGTATAAGCTCTGACCTATAGCATATATATGTCTTTATAATATCATTAAAGGCATCAATAAATATCATTTGATATTAAATTAGACATTTAAAAATGATGAGTTTACTATAATATTTAGTAATAGAGTTTATGATTTAATGATAAAAAAAACCTTCAGAACACAAACTTGATATGTAACAAGACATTGCACTTAGCAGTAAGGGTTAAGGTATTTGAACACATTCTGTGACGTTTGCTGTTTTCAAGTATTTCCTGTAAATAGAGCGTTATCGAGAAATCTTATGTTTTTGCCATTGAATGCTAAAAAGATAGTTTTTCTGTTAATAGTATCTATTTTAGTATTACTTATATATTTTTTAAACATAATTTTAGGTAAAATTGAAGCTTAGCAAAACATTATAATTTCTTATAATTCCTTTTATGTCAACAACACATTAACCACAACATGCATCATAAAACAAACTTTATTAAAAAAATATAACAGAATGTATGGAATGAAGACTGATAAAAGAGGAGAGATACAATAAAATTGAACTTGAATAAATTCCTTACTCGCACTTTATAATGTTTATAATTCTTTAAATTTGATAAGGTTTCTGTAACGATTCCTGCTTCAGGGAAATTATCTGTAGTCACCAAGGAGCTGTTTGCAGTTCCATTGACCATGTATTCTATCTCGTACTTGGTGATGATGCCATTTGCTGGAGAAGGTGGATTCCAGGTAACAGTAATTTCTTCTTTTGATTTTACCTTCAAACTTATATCTTGGCAGACTGATGGAACTATAGTACAAACACAATATTTCATTCATAGCATAAAGTCAGATTTAAAAAAATGATACATCTGCATTTAGGTTGCTTTAGACGCAGTGTAAACTCAACGAAATAAACTCAATGAGAACTATTGCATTCTGGTTGGATGATAGTATATGATGAGCAAAATAACTGAAGAAATAACTAAAACATTTTTTTTGTCCACTATCATTGGAATTCCCAATCATTATAAGTTGAACATTAACAAACACAGACCATAACAGATTTCAGAAAACTACCTCCTTCTTCTGTTCGAAAGGTTTGAACAACATCTGTGGATGAAACGTTTAGCCGGTTATAAGCAATCAAAGCGACATTATAGTCTGTATGTGGAAGTAAGCCAGTTTGTGTTACAGACATAGTACCAGATACGTTTTTGCTGTACCATGTTCCTTTGTTGAATCTTAGGGCATAAGCAACAATTGGAAAATCAGACTTTTCCTTGTACGCTGTATGATTCCATATAAAGGTTGCTGTGGTATTTGTTTTCGTGGTTTTTAATAATGGTGGAACAACTGTAGCTATAAGAAATAGTGATTATTCATTTATCAATCAATTTCATTTTAAACGATGTGAACAGAATAAAACAGCTTAAAGGAAAAAGTTCGCATATGAAATAACAGATTAAACAGAAAATGAACTATCATGAAAAAAATATCAATACAATAATAAAAATAGCGATCCCTAGGGAAGATCAACAGATAGCAAATCAACAACTTTGTACCAGTAAGAATTTTATACTCCAATATTAAGGACACATACTCCCAATGCTATTAAAGTAGTGTGACATTGTTTGGATAAAATAAAACTAAGAAAAACATAAACATACCATTGAGTCCTTGATAGGTAACGTTTGTGTGTTGATATCCTTTAATAGTGTCATTATAAAATGCAACACAACTGTAGTTCAGATAACATGTAGCTGTATCTTTCACTGCATTAAGACTGCATGGCAAGCTACTGTTACCAATGAGTTCAGTAATATTTTTTTGTATTCTTAATACCAACACATAGGTGCCGTTAATTTGTCCCTCTACCTTGAAAAATGATTCATTCTTTGATTGAAGATGATATTTTTCATAAGGTAAACTATAATTGCCATTTAAAATCCACTCATGATGAAATCCAGGCTGAGATACAATCTTGCACTGTAATGATGTTGATTTTCCTTTATAAACACTGACAGGATTGATGGGAAGAATTTTTGGATGTGTGCCTAACACCAAAAAAGAGATAATAATACATTATTCCATTAAAATTCCATTATAAACTTCCATTAAAATGAAACCTGTGATGATGTTAACGCTATACTATTTACGTGATGAAAGTTATTACCTGAACAAATGAATGCCATTATTTTTGTGTAAATTTTATCATTTATTGGTATAACAAAGTAATTAACAAGTTTAATAAAAAAAACCAATAACATTTTCACATCCCAATCATTATTTTGGTTGGAGAAGTGTTTACTGACATTACCAAACATTTATGTACATTTAAAGTCACAGAAGTTGATAAAACAAACAACTGGTCAAACTGATTTAACAATCTTCATGCGCTGTTTATTAATGAATCATCATTTCATTGAGTTACCTTTATTGCAACCTAAGAGATCCCAGCGAATCGCACATGTTTTATCACAATCTTGTGGAGTAAGACGTAAACAGGCAGCTGTAACTGGTAAAGGAACATAATTGACTTTCGTAGAATATCGATTGTACGGACCATTAAATGACTAATAATAAAAACAAAATATTTCTGGTAAGAACACACCATTCATAGTCATTAACGGAGACAGTGTATCGCCATTGCTTATATCTTAATGTTTTAGACATAAACATAGTTTGTGGACAAATCTAATTAGCATGACCGTAATTAATTATTAGAGATTGGTTATTAATTATCATGTGATCATATATACAGTGTGTCCACCAGAAAGTGGGCACCTAACTTTCAATAAGCATATCTTTTGTTTTTCATGCTTGTTTTTTTCAATTTTTATATTAACAGAAAGAAAATGTTTTGCTCTTTCTAAATATATGACCCTTTTCACAGAAAAACCAATTTTTCGGGAAATATAATCGATTTTACCATGAAACCATGACATTAAATCAATAACGATCAATTAACGCTTGTTTGAATAGATGTTCACGACTCGAGTAGCATGGGAAATCATAAAAAGCTAAGATATTGTAATAAAGCTGCGTTTACATAAGGAAAACTTTACGTTTTTACAAGCTTGAAATTGAAAGTTTCATTTCTAAAACTCTTTTACAAACCTTTAAAAACTTTGAATCGTGCTTTTTGATGGGGGATTTCTACCCAGAAACTGCTGTTTAAGAGCCTGAATAACAGCTACATAACTTTTCGTCTCATGAAACTTTTTTTACCACGAAAGTTCACTGCTGGACTGTTAACTGCATAATAAAATGAATTTCAATTAAAAGTTTGTTTTCTCGCTTATAAAGGTTTTGGAAATGCTTGGGAATATGAAATTATTAAATCATAATAAAAAATTTAAGGTAAGTTTACACAATGAAAAAAGGTTTGTGTCTTTTCAAAAAATTTCGTGACAAAATTAGCACAACACCAACAACAGTGGTTGTTTCAACGAAACAAAAGGTTAATTGCTCGTTAAAAGTCTGTTTTATTGATCATTACAAAATTAACAAGCGTATCGAAACAAAAAATACTTAATATTTTTTAAAATAAAAATTTTTATAAATAACAACTTATATTTTTGGAAAGCTCAAAAAAGCCTCTTTCCAACGGTATAAAAACCGCATTGTATTGTTAAAAACTCGAAAAGTTATTTGTGTTTTAAACAAAGTGCCCACTTTCTCGTGGACACACTGTACACAACAAGCCCATACAGGACTCAATAACAACTTACACAGTGACAGCTTACTGTAAAATACGAAAAGAAAAAATATAAAAACAGTTTGAACGAAAACCAACAGTGAATGTTCTGATGACTGTGGCATTAGCTCGATAGAAACTTCTGTTTCTACGGGAAGGTTATATCTCTTAATGTCGTATAAAGGTATGAAAAATGCTACCTGATTTTGACCATTGAACACATAGTCCCAAAATCTACTGCCACTTTTGTAAGCAAATGAAATTTGATAATTGTTTATTTTTCCAGAATTGTTGTGACCTTGGATTGCGATAGCACTAACAACTTTCAAATCATTGAAACAGATTTGGATCCAATGCAGGGCACCTTTGAATAAATCATAACAACAATGTTAATGAACCATATAGTGATGATAAGATGTGCATGTATAAGAAATTAAAATACCAATCTTTTTGGGATTCCCAACTGCATTTAACTTGAAGTCATCAGTAGAAGTAGCCGAATTTGATGTTGTTATTGATGGTTTCAATCTTGATTTTGTCCACAATTTCATCATACACTCTAAAATATCATACCAAAATGACTTGAGTAATTGGTGCACTACATAATTCATAATATATATTCCAATTATATTTGCTTTTATTTGGCATTATCTTCTGAAGAAACTAATACCCTGTTCACATCAATGAAACCTGTTTATTTTAAACAAGTTTTATAAAAACATGTTTTGAATTTGATCTAATTTTAAATATACCCGTTCACACCAGTTCATGATGAGGAAAAATTTTGAGTTTTCTTTTTCTCAGAACGATCTGCTGTTCTTATAATTATTGCAAAACGATGAATACAAGAAACAAAATTCATTTCTTTCTTTGTTTAACGCACAGATATAAATCGCTTAATAGAGACGACTAAACCACATTGATTTCTTTCTAGAGCACGACTGAAGCCTCTCCTGAATATTTTCTTCAACCTACAGAAATCTTTATTTCTTTCTCTTCACAATGTCGTGATCTTTTCTTCTTAGTAATGGTTTTTGCAATGATTCGGCCATGCTTACTTTAATAAAACACATTTAAAACTACCTCGCTATGTTGTTTTGTCAGATTGCCAGAGAAGAAAGCAACGAAAATGGTGGTGACTAACCAGATTTGCATCCAACAATCTGAAAGAAACCACTGCCTTCATTTTGAATAATTGTAAGAAAATCACTGATAATTGTTGTGTTGAACCAATGCATTACTTGCAACTCATTAGTGAAATTGCTTCGGAAGTCCTGCAATAAGTCAGAATACAAATTATACCCATTCTTATCTATGCTAGTCTGCAACACAAATTTCGAGCATACCTGATTATACAAAGCTTGCTTACTCCCAGTTTCAATTTTAATGATGCTGTATTGCGTTTCATCTTTTTTCACAAGTATTCCAGTTATGGTAACTCGTTCTTTCATATCAAAGTTGATATCACTTGAATAAGGAACAGAATTCGATTTTGGCTGCAGAATTTCAGAGCAAACTGAAAAATAGAATGACTTGCTTATTGAACTAATTGTAGGTGCATTGCTTCTAAATGACATCAACAAGGAAAGATCAGAAACTTACTTTCCTCACATCCATATAACTCTATCTTGAAACAAATTGGAACAGCACCTTGGAAATTCAATTCAATGTGTCTAGCAGTAAAAAACTCTTTCTTTTCGAACCAGTGTCTTAACGTTAGTTCGCCAGCTGGATATCGATATAGCTGAAATAAAAACAAGCATGTTTTTGATATCATTACTTCACAGTATAATAGTAAGACACTATAATCAGTAACTTGTGAATTAAAACTTTACACCGCCTGTGAGTAATTACTGTTAATAGAAGATAATTCAAAGGACAATTACAAACTTGAAGGAAATAAATGAGTTTCTGATTATTGACTATGCAGTTGCAAATGGTAACTATGTCAAAATGTATGAAGCAAAAGTTGCTGTCAGGTTGAAGCCAAAATCCCCTGTAAAGTTACAATGATTATTGCTCAGGTTGTCCTGTCGAATTGCTTTATGCTGATGATGTCTTTAGTGAATCACTTGCAGCTTTGACTGAAAAGTCAGAATTATGGAAACGCTTAAAGGACATGAGCTAATCTTAAGAAGACAAAAGTTATTAGTGGTGATGATAAAGGTAAGAGCAGAGTCCGCAGATATGGCGTTGGTGGTAATTTTAGTTGATGTTAGTTGTGAGGGTATAAGTATTGTAATAGTATTAAAGGCAGACTTAAAGAAGATAAGGCATTAAGGATACGTTACGAGTGTAATTATTACAAATTCGATTTTTTATGCCAAGATAATAAATATTTGCTAACTTATATGTCATTGGAAAGCACTTTTTATAAGCTATCGAATGGTATTAATGTTATTAGAAAATTTTGTACTAGCAAAGACAAAGAAGGCTTGGACAATTAACACCCCATCTTCATAAACGCGACTTCTTTTACAAAACTACTCAGTTTCCAGTGCTCATTCCACTCTTGAGAGAATCACAAAAGATGTGAGTAAAAACGGCTTTTTTATTATTTTTTGTAAAAGCTTCATTTCTAAGTTATTTATTCTAAGTTATTTTTTCCGTCCAAACATTAACTTTATTTCCTAATAACAAAAATACCGTTTTTAGAAAAATCCATATACTTGAGCATGGTGGCAGTCTCCTTAGCAGAGCTTTTTGGATTTCTGCGAAAGCAAGAAATACATTAAAACCGGCTTTGTTTTTCTTTTTCTTCTTTTTCTTACTGTCCAAACCTAGCGGTTTTTTGAAAATTCATGCGTGCAGTTACATGAAACCAAAGCACCGTGGAAAGTGTCAGTGAAAAGAAACCCTTTTAGATTTACACAAGTGGATTTTTAAGTTGAAAAACGAAAGTATATAGAAGAAACTTATAATTATCTTGAACTGTGATCGTTCTTTTCTAACTAAAAAGAAATTCTCAAGGTTTTGTAAACAGAAGAGTCAAAAAGGTATATATTTGTTTATTTTTAGTGGAAACATGTCTTGAGATTCTTTCAGCATAAAAACAAAACAACCTTATTTGTGACGATTTCAGGGAAAAGGATAACAATCGTTTAAGCGATTCTCTTAAATCGATTTTTTAGACAAAATAAGCGATTCAGATAAATCGATTTTGGGATTTTCAATCGAACGTTTAAGATTTCTTTGAATCCCAAAATCGATTTTCCTGAATCCCAAAATCGATTTCCTGAATCCCAAAATCGATTTTCCTGAATCCCAAAATCGATTTTCCTGAATCCCAAAATCGATTTTCCTGAATCCCGATTCTCGATTCCTAATGAAGCGATTTTTTATTTCGAGATCAAACCATTAGTCCGTTATCGACGAACTCCATTTGTATGATGCGCTGAAAAATCATTTTAAAAAAAACATAGATCTAAGCACTTTTTACTGAAAATAATGGAAAACAAGACCTTTTGTAATGAATAATTCGTTGTTTTTTGTCAGTGTTAGCGTAAAAAGGATTTTAGCACGCTGTGTAACATAGGAAATTTGAAAATTGAAAGCAAATCTCTGAGCGCGTAAATCTACGAAGGATGAACATCAACCGCCTTTGGTTGATTCAGCATTCTGTAAAGAATCAATTTTATGTAAAACGTTCGCAGCGCACGTTCATATTTTATGAAACTGTCAGTATGAAAACGGAGCACATGGTTTGTTATGGCGAACGAAATCAAATGATATCCAAGAAATCCTGATAAAACGAAACTGTTTGGAAAGGGTGAGTTGTTAATAGAGAATAAAAGAAACACGAGAAACAAATTTTCTTTTACTTTTCCACAGGCTAACGGTAATCAACGATTGAAACCGATAACAACATAGACTCAGGGCATAAATTACTAGTAACTGCACGCAACTTAATGTTTTCTTACCCAGCGTGCAATTTGATGCGTAAACATGTTAGTTGTCATTTTTTGTGGATTACCGTATTTTCTCAAATAGAAGCCGAACTCGAATAGAAGCTGCAGTTTTGATATTGAACTGATGAGCCTATTATCACTTGGGATCATATTGGCGAAATAAAATAATATATATTATTGACACTAGCCTAATAGAAACTGCCCTCAAATAGAAACTGAAACACACACAAGAAAAAAACAAAATACGGTATTCGTCAATACCAAACTTTAGGATTCCCGGAATTTAGGACCGATTTTAGGATTTACAAGAATCGATTTTAAGATTCACAAGAATCGATTTTAAGATTCATTAGAAGAATCGATTTTAAGATTCACAAGAATCGATTTAAAGATTTAATAATCGATTTTAAGATTTAAGAATCGATTGTAAGATTCACAAGAATCGATTTAAGATTCATTAGAATCGATTTTAAGATTCACTAGAATCGATTTTAAGATTCTAAATTTGGAAAAATCGATTTACCTAAATCGATTTTGGGATTTCAAAATCCCAAAATCGATTAAGCGATTTAAATCGCTTAAACGATTGTTATCCTTTTCCCTGAAATCGTCACATTTGTTTCGTATATGGGCTGTTATGCTTTTTAAGATCTGGATACTTAAGCTCAGCTCAGTTTCCTCTTCAGCTCCAACATCAAATATGTCTACTCTGCACCACTTACTTTTAATGTTTGAAGTTCAATATTTTGATGTTTTTATATATTTCCCCATAGGGTGAAATATATGTTAAAACCGGCATTTTCCTTCTCCTTCTTCTCCTCCTTCTCCGTTCACTTTTATAGCCGCGGTTCAGTATTGAATTTTCGGCTAGCCGCCAAAGTAGATAAGAATAGAGGCTAGTCTACAGTAAAGTAGTACGCCATTTTTTCTAGTCAGTGCAGATGGGCAGTGGAAGACTTTTTTCTGCCAGCGTTTAAAATGATTCCAAAGATAAAAGGTTAAATGATGGAAATAAATCGTTTTAGTTCAGTGTTGTTATGAAAGGTTTTGTAAAAACTTTTGAATGAACGTGTATATAATAAACAGAAAAAAAATTTTGTTTTTGTTGATAACAATGTTATGGATGATTGGTAATTAAATGCTTGGAACAGCAAAACATTGAAGCTGTGATTTCAGTGCAAAGGCAAAAATTCATTATCGATACAGGCTGTAGATTTATTTTTATTTTACATTCTGAAGCACACACATGATGTACTGCCATAAAGGAAACCTTTTATACGTGGAGAACAAGCAGTTAAACCAATTATGTTAATTCAAAGAGTACATTACAAAAACAGCAAGTAAAAACGTG
The DNA here is from genome assembly GCA_027922465.2 of Turritopsis dohrnii. Lineage (NCBI taxonomy): Eukaryota > Metazoa > Cnidaria > Hydrozoa > Anthoathecata > Oceaniidae > Turritopsis > Turritopsis dohrnii. The sequence continues at coordinate 239,354 of BQMF02000397.1, forward strand.
ATGTCGTATATGCAATAAGATGTCCACAAAACCAATTACGTATAATATTTTTGTACACAGGGACGATTGAGATAGATAACAACTTGAAAGAATCTGGTTGAATGTGCTTCCCTGGCCTGGATAGCCTGATGGATTAATTCCATGATCACGTATTACTGTATTATGATATTTTATTTTGTAAAAAGTATATATAATATATATACTGTCAACTTTCCTTACACAAACAACAAACATAAATCAAAACACAATCCAACATAACAGTCTGTAAATTAAATCAAACCAGAACACGAATTTCTATTTTCAGCTTCGTAGTGATTTGGTTAGGGATGTGTATTTTCACTACCAAAATCTGTTTGTTTTTTCATTTGGGATTTACGAAGGGGTCATTTTTATCACATAATAAAAAATGAGTGTGCACATATTTTTGTGACTGAGATGTTTATTCTGAATACTTGAATTTAATTTTATAAATTGTCACTTTAAGACCAACTCTTTTTGGAAAATAACTCTTGTCCTAATTTGAAATGCTACACAGTACAAATTTTGATTGTTTTTAATAGTTATTTGCTGCTGCCGAAAATATTTTTCATACTTAGACTGTAGTAATAAAATTAGGTTTAACAATTTCCTTTTCTTCTTTTGTAAACCTGTAAACAAATTTCATTGTATAATGTTGTAAAATAGTTTTATTCGAGTTACAAAAAGCTGTGTTCTGTTGAATTACATTGTTTGCTGTGACATTACTGTGAAGATCATACGTTTATTATGATGAATTTACCTTATACACATTGATGCAGTTGTTGATATTCAGTTGTTTAAGGCAAAATATTAGTTGCATTTAGGTCTTCCAATTTTTAGCTTTGTCCATAATAACTTCTCATAACTGATACTTTTTTTAACTCCTCAGCAAAAATTATAAGAGAAGCCATGTCATATGACCATGAATATCTTCATTTCATAATAAGTTCGAAATAAGTTCTTTTGTGGTATTAAATTGAATTCTACCCTGATTAGTATGGACAGCATTTTTATCTGTGTATCAGGTTGATGGTAGTTATACCACTTTTCTTATGATTATCAATGTACACACAATAATTGATAAAAGTTTCGCAACTTTGGGGAAATATATAGTCGCATTTTTGCGAATCTTGTTAATATTTTATTGTTTGATCATTTGTTAAGTTATACACTGTCAATTTCCTCATTGTGAATGGCTTTCCTAATCACATTAAATTAAAACATCTTCCAGCTGTCTGTAAATTCAAAACACTGCACATCATGTAACACAATACAAAACTGTCCTTTCAGTTATATAATAATTATGTGTGTGCTTTAGGGCATACACATAAGTATATATGCTTTTAATGATCAAAAACTTCGTTAACTTTTTGTGTTTGGAGTATTGAGAATTCCGTTCGTAATTAAGAAGATTGACGGTACACATCAAATGTTTAAAGAATATGATTTATATACGTACACTGTGATATCCGAAAAAGATCAATATAAGCTTTATATTTCGTACCCGCAAAATAAAGGATGTTTTATGTCCTACAATAAAGTTTCACATAGTGTCGATTACACTTTCACAATGCATATAAAATCAGAAATGCAATGTTATGTTGTAAAAATCGTTCAACCTTTTTTCGAATTTTTACAAACAGGTCATGAATGTCAACTTAGATCAAGAATGTTTGTAAGTGCATGTCACATCGTTAATCAAACTAAAACAGAAATTCAGAACTTTTAGAGTTAACGAGTCACGTCAGTGGCGTAACTGAGTTAAACTTAGGGTAGGTGCGTTTTTCACAAATTTGGGCAATATCAAAGCAATAGCACACTTCATGCCATAGTAACAAATGCACAAAGCTATTTTTTGCAACTTTGTTGACAAATAATTAATTTAAGGGCAGAAAGTTTCGCGGGCAGAAAGTTTCGCAAGCATGGAAAATCGCGAAATTTTGCGAATTTAACTTTCGCTAATGACAGTTTTAAAATAAATTTTACTGATAAAACTGTCGCGAATCCTCCAAAAACTTTACTTTCGGGAGAAAAAAACTTTCGTGAATGACAATGAATAAAGAATTTTTTTTGAATTTCGCGAAAAAAGGCAAAAATCGCGAAAGTTTCCGCTCTTAAAGTAATGATTTACATAACTTTAGTGAAAAGAATATCGTATGAAATATTACTTGGTCAGAAAAAAGGGCAAGCTTAATCAGAGGGCGGTGCGATCGCACCCAACGCACCCCCCCCCCCCCCCCCCCCCCCCCCCCCCCCCCCCCAGTTACGCCACTGCGTCACGTGCATATTCATTGTGATATCTGAAAAGATCAATGTATCCTTGATATTGTTTCAACAAAAAAGGAATATTTAATGTCATTCAGATGTATTCCAGTTTATTGGCAGCTATATGCATTATAAATCTCACGTAGTGTTAATTATCCTTCTTGACAATGTCCTGGGGAATACATGATTAGAAATGTGATTTTTCATTTTGCAAATCATATAATCTTTTTTCACATTTCAAATATGTCATATGTGATCTTTTATTTTTCAGGCTTCAGCAGATTTTGCAGAAATCCTTTTGCCTGTTAGGGCATCTTGTTCAGTTTTGTAAAAGAGATCCAAGATGTAGTAGAAACTTTGCCACAAAACGAACACTGAAAAAAAGCGTTTTAAAAGATTTGCAAAAGACCACATATTCAGCATGATCATAATGAAGGACGCACATTGATAGCAGTTATTAGAACTGAAGTGTACTTATCCTGTATAAATATTTCAAAGAAAAAAAGAAAGAAAAAAAAAAAAACTTAACAAAAAAAACTCAAAATGTATACACAAAAGAGTAATCAATTTTAAATAACTTATGTTTACACAAAATGTGTGAAAGATCAATCGAAGAAAGTCAGGATTATTTAATGAGAAAAACCTTTTGGAAATAAACCACTTTCCTGTAAAAAAATCCCAAGACTACTTTTACCACTGAAAAACTTTTTTTAGATAGATTGATGAAAAAAAATTTTCTTTTTGATTTTTTTATATGTTTGTAACGTAAACCATATCCTTAATGTATAATTCTATGTATAACAAGGACAGAGTTTATGAGAAAACTAATTTGTGATAATGAAATACCTAGACAGTCAGCACATAGGCAACACTGTGCTCTGTGCCCATCGAAATTCATAAACGAGTCATATTTGAATATTTAATAGCTTTTAAAAGATTGACAAAATTTGGTATGAATTTTTGAAGACTTTCTTGCTTACATAAACACCTAATAAATATTAATATTGAAACTTTACAATTTAATAAAGCAACCAACCATGAATCAAAAATCAGAATACATACCCTTCGTGAATCTGCGCCTTCAGTTCCATTCAACAAATAAGTCATCGAATCCCTCTTAGTTCCAAAACGAATATATACATTTTCGACATTGGAGTTTCCTTGAAACGCCATCCCAGTAATCGTCATTATCTTACCAAGATCAACATAAGCGGGGTTCTGCTGAAGCAAGCAAGGAAATTTTTCACTATTTAAGCGTGGTTTTGGCACAGATTTATCACCATATTGCAACTGTCCATCTAGAATTAGTCCATTTTCAATCCCAACAGGTAAGCTGCAGATATCTAAATAATTCAGAAGTCAAAGATCTTCAATGAAGTCGAAAATAATGCTGTCTTATCATTCCTCTTGTAATCATACTGCTGTTTTTACATCACTTATAGTAAAGACTGATAAATATTATTTGAATATCAAACAGCACCTTTAAACATTGTTTTTACATCAAGAACAGAACTCCACTTTCCAGTAATTTCGCCTTTGGCAGTATATGCTTGGATCTAAAAGACAGGAATAAAAAGGACAAAGGAATAACAAATAACAACATGTTTAGCTATCGCAACACAGAAATCTTCTACCTTGCAATGGTATTCTGTGGAGGTAGCCAAACCATAAACAGTAGCAGTTTCCATACTTGCTGAAATATCATCACGAGCTACTTTTTCTTTGCAGTAGCTTCTGCAACACATTATCTTGTAGTTATGAATAATGCCATTTGTAATATTTGGTTTTTTCCATTTGAATGTCAGAGAGGTAAAGTTAAATTGGTCGCAGCTGAAGTTTGTTGGAGGTTCAGAAACTAAATTGAATAGTTGAATTTAATACTGGCATGAAATCAAAAGTAGTTCATAACTAGTTTAAAAATTTCTTATGTGAAAATAAAAATATTAACAAATACATTATGACACTGATGATAGCACAAGACAGAAAGCTTTTGTCGCTAACTATAGAAAATATATTTTAAAACTTCCTATTTCAGTGACAGAAAGTATGTTTGAATTGATTAATCACTGCATCTTTATAGTGCTTTGACATATTGTATAATATACAATATTACCTCCTTGCTTTGTAGAAAATGTTTCATTTGCAGTCAGGGAGATTGAATATTTATTTCGACTTGTTATCTTAACATAGTATTCAGTGAATGGAGTTAATGTTTTAATAAACCAATTTTCTTCATTTAAATTGGTGATGTTGTATATAACGGATCCGTTTATTTCAAGTACTAGATCAAATGACAATGGCAGAATTCGTCTAGTTGAACAGGTTTTCCAGTTTATGTGTGCAGATGTATTTGATGCAGTTATGGAAATGTCTTTAACACACGCAGCTTCCTCTAAAAAATATTAGCATCATAAAACTGAAGAAAACATCATAAAGGTAAACACTTCTGCAGCAACACGTGCAAAAATAAACGAAAAAAAAAATGTCTATAGTTATAATGAAGTGTTTGTTATTACCATAATTAAACATCACTTTCATTACCTTTATGTTCAACTTTAAGATCAAATTTTATTTCTTTAGATTCGGCTCCATAGATAGCATTGCAGGAATATTGTCCCAAACATAACAAAATCATTCTGGCTGCAATATCTTCACAGTTCCTGAGGTCTAGAATGGTATTATTGATACCTTCCTTAAAAGTCAATGTTGAATTGACATATCCATTCACATTGCTGTAATTCATAGTACTTATAGTATATAGCTTGTTATCAATATCGTGTCCATTCACTCTCCAAGATAATACTGGCTGAGCATTGTGTACGACACAATTCAGTGCTGTTCGTGATCTTGTAATCTTCGGTGTTGGAAGAGCTACCACAAGAGAAGTTAAAAATTTTTCATGTCTCCTTTTATTATTGATTATAGTGATTGTCTCACGAATAATCTTGAGCAATATATACTCAGTAACATTTTGACATAAGATACAGTTCGTTTTTACTGCTATTTTCAACTTACCATTTTTGCAGCCAAGCATTTCAAGCCGAGCTGCACAACGAATCGAACAAACCATGTCTTGCAATCTGATGCATCTTGCATAAAGCTCATGTGGAAAACTGCTGACACTTGTTCCATACCTTGTACGAGCACCATCAAATAACTATGCAATGATAATAATGAGTAATAACTAAATTTCTCATCATTGTTATATATTCGAAATGTGACTTTTCAAGCTTCAAAGTAATCTACAGGGAAGACCCTGAGCCAGTAAGTGTCTCCCCTGCCGCCACCCTGGAACTACTACCCAGAGCCAACCAATTATTTTTGTTTCTTAAACTTATTCACTTACGTATTTAACATCTTTAAGTTTATATTCTTTAATGACATTATCATTTGAGTAGCCATAACGTATTTCAAAGTTTGTAACCATGCCATCACCTCCTTTCCCTTGACCTTGTATAGCAACTGCAGATATGAGATGCACAGAATTGAAACAAACTTGTAGCCAGCTGTCTTTACTACCTAACAGTAAAACAAATGGTAATAGAAAAACCAAAAGACTTTAGGATTTTGACCCATAATCCTGTGTAATCTTAAAAAAAATTGATTTGATTCTTAGGGAAACAAGGTTGAAACTGGTTCTATATACCTTGAGCAAAACAACAAATAAAACAATATAATAATAATGTCTACAAATTCAATTAGTAAGAATCATAATGCAATCAAATTCCGTTTGGATAAACAAGGTATATGAACAAAATCCATGCTTACATGAATAAAATAAATAAACAATAAAATTAGTTTTTTCAAATATTAAGCTATTCAACCTAAAATTTTGTAAAATGTTTAAACCTAAGTTGGTATCAAAAACATAACAATCCATCTGAAGTATATATATATATATATATTTTTTTTTAAATGTTGTCGGAGTTATCTTCTTTCGTAAAAGTGCTCAACGAAGAGGAGCATATTATAAACAATAAAGAAAGACAAAGTATTTGTTAGAACTCTGAGTTTCTTCGTTAAGATTCATCAGCTAACTAAACCGAAAACGGTAAAAATTACAATGTAATGGCATCTCGATTGACGTCATTTTATATATTTTGGAGTTTGAACTTACTTTGGTGACGGCATTTCGACACCAGTTCATCGCGAGAGTTCAATAAGTTCTTGTTGATGGATTGTTCTTCGACGATCAGAAGTTTTTCACTTAAACACAGATTGCATTTTCCGGTCGTGGGGTTGTAGGGTGCGCATTTCTTCTTGATCTTCCAGGTTACATTAAAATCATAGTTTTTTCTTTTCAATCTCCACACTTCCTTTGAAAGTCCTGTGTCGTTTTCATAACGTTGATGGTTGAATGCTTTTTTGTGGTTGGCAAATCGTGTTTTGAACGTTGTTTCTGTCATTCCGATGTAGGATTTCGGGGTGCAATTTGGTTTATTGGATGTTATGGTTGCTTCGTAGACTATGTTTGTTGACAAGCAGTGGTTGCTTAAAGGACAGGGTTTTTTTTGTAAACAGTTGCAGGTTCGTTCAGCGGTTTCTTCTTTCCGGAGGATGGATTTGTTGTGGTTGTTGATGATGGCCTTCATGTTCGGCATACAACTGTAACTGATTTTGACTGTGTTACGATTGAACAGTTTTCTGTATTTGTGGTTAACAGGAAAGTGTCGGTCGAGAAGATGAAGGAAATATTTTCCAATATTTGTGGAAACATTTTTCAAGAATGGCGGGTTGAACCAGATAATGTTGCATTTGCGTTTGTTATCGTTTGTTTGGCTGGTCATGTTGTTTGGCTTTTGGTACTTCAAGGTGTGTTTTTATCCGCATCTGTCAAGAGAATCTTGGTAGTATTTTGCTGACTCAGTGAAAATGGCTTCGTTACTGGATAAGGAGTTGAGTCTCTTCTCGATTGAAAGTGGTAATTGTTTGATTATATTTGGTGGGTGATTCGATTTGGCGTTGATGTACATGGTCTCATCGTTTGGCTTTCGATATGCGCACCCTACAACCCCACGACCGGAAAATGCAATCTGTGTTTAAGTGAAAAACTTCTGATCATCGAAGAACAATCCATTAACAAGAACTTATTGAACTCTCGCGATGAACTGGTGTCGAAATGCCGTCACCAAAATAAGTTCAAACTCCAAAATATATAAAATGACGTCAGTCGAGATGCCATTACATTGTAATTTTTACCGTTTTCGGTTTAGTTAGCTGATGAATCTTAACGAAGAAACTCAGAGTTCTAACAAATACTTTGTCTTTCTTTATTGTTTATATATATTTTTATGTATAAGGATGCGGGAATCACGTTCATCGATAAAACTGATCCATCGAATCCACTAAAACGGGAAAAATTTTGGATTTATCTTCTTGAAACTAAGTCACCTAGTGGTCTCAATGAGGTGAAAATGTTTAAATTTGTTGAATTACGGAGGAGTTTGGTTGCAATTACGTATTACTTACTGTTAGTGTTACGCTTTTGTAAGTATATCTTTGGTTCCCTATGGGAATTTATTTTTTGTATGAAACATCTTGTCAAAAAAGAAATGTACATAGTATGTAGAAAATGTTATGAATAAGTCGCAATGACAAAACGTCAACACAAAAAATGTTGTTTTCTCTGTTGATTAACTTAGATATTCCATGAAAACAGGATGAAAGTTTTTGTGATTACCATATTTATATATAGATATATATATATAAAACATAGAAAACACAGATATTATAAATCACGATATTTCGACTAAGTATGTGTCTTTATCAAGTGTACATTGCTTCTACTGACAAGGAAAATTATATGGTTCAACAAAAAATTCTAAAAAAATGACAATTAACAAGAGGGTTAAAAAACTAAATAGAGATAAATAGAAGAAAATTAGTGGTTAAAGGAATTGTGTGAAATATACAGTGTGTATCAAAATGTCTTATCCACCAACTTTCAAGGCGTATATCTCATTGCATGCCTGATAAAATATTATGAATTTTATATCACAAGAAAGAGCTTTTCATGCTCATTTATTAATATAAAATGTTTGCCAAAATATTTGTTCTTCGAAAAGATATTGAAGAAAAACTCAACGATTTGGTTCATTAAATTCTTAAAAGTCAATTAACTGACATGCTAATGAATTTTTAATGAAGTAATTTTCTTTTGTTGTGCTGATGAAACCTTTAGAAAATTTTAAGTATACCTTTGCGTATTAATTTCCCATAACAACTGATCTAAAAAATCTCAAATAAAAATTTTTTACTGTGTGATGATTTTTAATTTTTTTATTGTGTTTACAAATGGCATTTATTGTAAATTGAGTTACAATTGAGTACAACAAATGAAACGTGCGTAAAAAAGTGAACAAGGTGTGCAGATTAAAAGGCAGTATTAAGCATCCGAAAAATAACAAAACAAAAATGTACGTAAATGAGGTCGGTGAAAATACATTGAAAATAACACTTACAGCCTCTTCTCTCTAAAGGCCATAAGACAAAACAAAAACAAAAAAATCTATATAAGATATATATACACTAGAGAATATACTAGGTTACAGTTAAGGAAGCTGCTGTTAAGGAAGCACTTGATACCAGGGAGGATAAGACTATTTCCACAGAGAGCCTGCTAGAGCTTCCTGAACTCGTGCTTAAAAACAACATCTTCAAGCATGATAGTAGATTTTTTAAACAAAAGCAAGGTACTACCATCGGTACCAAAATGGCACCATCTTATGCCATCCTTTTCATGGATCAACTAGAACGAAGGATCCTTGAAAGGTCTGACCTTAAACCTTCAGTTTGGTGGCGTTATATTGATGACATTTTTTTGATTTGGGAACATGGGGAGGAAAGTTTGAAACAGTTCCTTGACAGGGGCGGATTTAGGCTGGTGTACTGGTGTACTTACACCAGTGAAATTCGGTCATCATTTAGTTGTGGAGCATTGATACTGAAGTAGGGAATTATTATTCCTTCAAAATTAATATGGTTTTCAGTCTGACACTTTCTTTTTTCCTTCTTAACTGTGAAAGATTTTTTTCGACTTGCGGCGGCTGCGAATTTATTTCGGACGAGAATTTTATTTTTGATTTATTTGGCTCGCATGTAACAAGTATGAAACGGGGTGCCGCTTCGGAAAATACACGTCCAGAAGGTCGGTTGCCGGCATTGCTTTTTACACCACTCGAGTGGTGTAAAGATGCGGAGTTCTAGGGGAAGTTTTGAGATGCGTCTGACTGGTGTAAGCTCGACTGGTGTAAATGGACAAGTGTACGGCATGACGATCAAGATAATTATATGCCCTCTAGCGAAAGCGAACAGAAACCCAGTTTCATCATGGCAGTGTGACAATGCTGGAAAGCTGGAAGGAGAAAGTGCAAAACTGGAGACTGGTTGTTCAATGGACATCTTGCATTATATTTCTAGCTTTGGGAAGTTTAATTCAAGAACATGTATGTACAAAATTTATATAGCTATGATGAAACTCATATATATCATTTTTATGTATACTTCCAAGTTGTTTTTTAAAGCAGTAATCTTTTGTCTTCTTTCACGTTTATGCTGAAAGATAACATTATGTATGCAGAACCTTTAAATGTTATTTTGAAATATTTCAAAATAATTATTATAAGTTAAATGGTTTTGTATTAATCTTTACTGGTAATAAGAATATAATAGTTTTCTAGCTTTTTGTTTACAAATTTTTTAGTCTGAAGTTAAGAAGAGAAGAAACCAAAAGTGAATTACTTTCTATATAGCTACGTATTTGTTTCAAAGATCTGTTGCATTGTACCTGTTTATGTATTATAGATTGCTGCACTTCCTTTTAACTTGTATCTACATTGAAACATGAAACTACCCATTCGAAAATCATTTAGCCAGCTAAGCTGTAAATCAGTTTTGGAATGAAGGAGAAACTTTAACATCAGAGTGACTTTTCATTATGCATATATGAAATCTTTGCCGTAATAGGTGGGTTTGTAAACAGATTTTTTTATTGTTTATTTTCCTGTTTTCTAAATTGGTTATAAATCTTTTATTATTTTTTTAGTTTCTTCACCATCACAATTGATCATATCTCAGTTGCCGAAGATTGTTTTGAAATCATTATGGAGACTGGCAGTTCATAGCATTAAATGTATATGTACACAGACAAACTTGTAGGAGTACTCACAGTATATAGAGTGGTGATTCCGGGACTGTAGTGGTCCTTTTCTTGTAACTTAAAGAAAATGAACTATTATGAACTGGACAGAGGTTTGCAGAGTGCTGATGTCAGTGGGAACCCTCATTAAAACAATAAAAAGAAAGTTCGGAAACTAGCAGTTGACAACATTGAAATCGCAAAGAAACTCCCAAAACAAACAATTTCTAAATGGATAATTGCTGACTTATGTTTTCTCACAGCCTTTATAACAGTTCATGAATTATCTTTATCTAGAAATGTATAATTTTTTTTCATTCAATTCATATTTATCTTTTTGTCACAATTCAGACAAACTACTCGCCTTCCTCTTTATTCAAATCTGAATATTTTTACAGGATAAAAACTGTCAGTAAAATCTATTATAAACTTTTGACAAACATCTCCCCTTTTTCCAAGTCTATGTTTTGATAAGCTTCCTTTGCTTCTTATAAAAATGTTGGATCAATTCCTTATGGTAATACTTTTTTTTTTTGAGGGAGACTGCAGAATATCTAAATGTGTTGCACAATTTGTGTCCTTTTGTTGCATTACATACTGGTATATGCATTATTTAATATTCAGAAATAAAATACTTTCTGTATTTCTCAAGTGATTGACAGGCAGCCAGCTCCTCTGAATAATATGTTTTTATAAATGGGCTGGTTTCCTGATCGATTGCTTATTGCTATTTGATATTTCATAATGTATTTAATAATTTGAAATTGGGAATTTAAATATAGTCCTTCTTGATCTTTATGACCAATCTTAATTCTTGGTTTTACTTTTTATGTTTACAATTCGAAATACCTTCTGGATGTATTTTTACTGTTTCACTTTTTTCAGTTGCTTTGTATATACTGTCAATGTACCATGACCACATGGGAGAAAACAATAGTGTTTGGGCCTGTTATAGTTCATATTAATGTAAAAAGGGCTCTAGACTATTTTAAACACTATTTTAATTTTAAGTTGAAATTTACACCAGTCAAAAAAAATCCTAAATCCGCCCCTGCTTGAATACCTTAACAGTTGCCACCCCACTATTAAATTTACCGCTAATTATTCACCAGACAGTATTGACCTCTTTGTTAAGCCAACCAACACCCATCAATATTTGGATGCATCATCTTGTCATGTGTACCATTTGCCATTGTAAACGCTCAATTCCATATAGCCAAGCTCTTAGATTAAACCGAATTTGTTCGGAGCCGAAATTTTTTTATCATAGGTATAATCAACTTGAGGAGTGGCTTAGCAAGAGAGGTTACAAAGACAGGATAGAACGTGAACAAATTTTGAAAGCTCGAAAATTCAAACGAACCGAGCTTTTGTTTCGTGAAAACCAGGAAAAGAAATCTCCTGGAGTAGTTTTGAATATAACGTACCACCCTGTCTTCGGAGAAATGAAAAAATCCTATCTGATATCCGTATTTTATTAACACCTACCAATGAACATCGCAAGGTTTTTCAAAGCATTCCAGTAGTTGGTTTTAAGCGGGGAAGAAGTTTGAAAGACATTTTAGTTCGTGCTAAGTTGCCAAAAATTGGGCAACCGGGGTGTAGGGGATGTGGAGGAAAACGTTGAGAGATGTGTCGTTCTATTACGGAAACTAGCAATTTTTCTAAGAGGGATGGGAGGGAATATCAAATTAAACCCGTTAATCTAAATTGCAACTCTCAATTTGTGGTTTATCTAGTTACCTGTAAAACGTGCGGCATCCAATAGGTAAGAAGCACGGGTCCTCCTTTTTGAAAAAGATTTAAAAATTATAAATCATGCTTCAAGAAACACGTATTGGGTGACATCGTTCCACAAGCTGGTTTCCATGCACATTTCGCTCAGGAGGACCATCATGGACGCAAGGACTGGGATGTTAGACTTATCGACGAAGCGAGTAACCTACCCTCAGTTACACGTAGGGAGAACTTTTGGAAAACTTTAAATACGTTCATCCCTGATAGTCCGAATGAGCGGGATGTGCCATTAGATTTTGGATAGGTGCTTTCCTTAATGGTGCATTAGTTTTTAGTTTGTTTGATTTTATATTTTAGTTTTTATAATTTTCCTATATGTTATTTTGCCTTTTCGTTACACTAGATTGAGTATTCTCTGCGGGTTATTGATTTAACCTGATAGGCATACTTGTATGTAGTTACCCCCTATTTACTTTTGATCATTTTGACACTGTAACCTAGTATATTCTCTAGTGTATATCTTTTTGTGTTTTTGTTTTGTCTTATGGCATTTAGAGAGAAGAGGCTGTAAGTGTTATTTTCAATGTATTTTCACCGACCTCATTTACGTACATTTTTGTTTTGTTATTTTTCGGATGCTTAATACTGCTATCACCTTTTAATTTGTAAATTACACCTTGTTCACTTCTTTACGCACGTTTCATTTGTTGTATATTTCACACAATTCCTTTAACCACCATTTCTTCTATTTATCTCTATTTAGTTTTTTAACCCTCTTGTTAATTGTCATTCTTTTAAAAATTTTTGTTGAACCATATAAATTTCCTTGTCAGTAGAAGCAATGTAAACTTGATAAAGACACATAGTTAGTCGAAATATCGTGATTTATAATATCTGTGTTTTCTATGTTTTATATATTTTAACTAACACAAGTTAACCGCTGACTTTAACGTTTTATATATGTATATAAATATATATATATATAACGTTGACGTTTGAAAAAGGTTTTTACCGAAACGCGTCACGTTCATCAACATGTAGCTTCTTCGTTCTTATATATTTTATACTACATAATCAAGATGGCTTTTTAGTTCATATATATATATATATATATATATAATATCTGTAAGTAGTGTATAACTTTACCACTTAGAGTGCTCAATGTTTCCAGAGCTTACATATATGAATAAAATAAAACTAAGTAACGAAACAAAAATTAAGTAGTGACTCTGAGTTTCATGTTTCTACAATTCTCAAACTACAAATGACTACAAAATGTGAAATTAGCTTATAAAATTACAAAATCACAGTCACCTAAGGGAATTGCTGATGATTTTATTTCACATTGTTAAGGCGGCCGCAAATCGAGACAACATTTAGGACAACATTTTCACCAACATTTTGGGCAACATGTTGGTACGATTTGCTACCCCTATAAAATTTCTGCCAACATTTAAACCAACATTTTATTAGTTTCATTCATTCTCTTTCTCGTCGCAATTTTTCAAAATGGCTGAAAGGGAAGCCGCAGCATTTATTTTGTTGACTTTGGCTATAGATGAAGATGATGAGAAAAAGAGTCGGGGTCCTACGAGAAAATGGATACAGCGGAGGAATCAGGATGGCATGTATAATAATCTTGTTCAGGAGCTCTTAATCGAAGATACAAAATCTTATAAGGAAATGATGAGAATGGATTATAGTTGTTTCAAGGTAATCCTACAGTTGATTGAGCCCTATATTGCTCCAAAAAGTTCGGGAGTTTCAGGACAGCGTGTTGTCTCACCTGCTGAAAGGCTAGTTTTGACCATTCGGTTTCTTGCAACAGGTGAAAGCTTCAGATCATTATGTTATCAATTCCGTGTATCAGAAAGGGCAATATCATATATAGTTGATACAACAGCAAAAGCAATTGTAGCATACATTGGTAAAGATTATATAAAACTTCCTTCTTCTTCTGAATGGATGAACATTTCTGAAACGTTTGAATCGCGGTGGAACTTTCCTAATTGTCTTGGGGCAATCGATGGCAAACATATACAAATAAGACCACCTCCTGGTACTGGGTCAGAATACTACAATTACAAGAAAACATTTTCTATAATTCTATTAGCCATTGCTGGGCCAAATTACGAATGTATCTATGCAGATATAGGTAGCAATGGGTGTATGAATGATTCAGGCGTTTGGAATGCATCTGATCTGCGGAAAAAAATTGAAGACGGTGATTTAGGAATTCCTGAAGCCAAAGTGTTGCCTTTTGGGTGGACGAAAGTACCTCATGTTTTTGTTGGAAACGATGCATTTGCGTTGAAACCATATATGATGAAACCTTATCCACAGAAAGAGCTGACAGAAGATAAACGCATCTACAATTATCGCCATAGCCGAGCTCGTAGAATCTCAGAAAACCTTTTTGGTATTATGGCTAATAAATGGCGTATTTTTCAACAACCTTTAAATTTATCGCCAGAAAAAGCTCGTACAATAACATCATGTGCTTTGGTGCTGCATAACTTTCTCCGGATAAATAATAAATCTGTGTACACACCACCTGGTTTAATTGATTATGTTGATAGAAATGGTCAATTAGTTCCAGGATCCTGGCGATCTGAGCAAGTAAATCCGCTTGGGGTATTTTCTACATCTTTTCCAAAACAGACAGGAAAAAATGCATCAAGAAATGCTAAGGTGATCAGAGAAATTTTTACAGAATATTTCATGAGCGAAGGAGGAAGTGTCAATTGGCAATGGGAACGGTCATGAAAAACACTATAAACTAAAAGTTAACTACATTTTATTCTTTGAAAAGTTTAATAACAAAAACATAAAATGTAAACAATATTATGTAAAATATACTATAAACTATATTATAAGTTACATAATAAAAACGTGTCAATTATTATAATCTTGAAGCATTGAAGTATATTGACCCTGGGTTACATCATAAGGGTTAATTGGGGCTGGGGACAGAGCGTGTCGAGAATGTACAAATTGGTTGTTTTTTGAATAGTGAGCAGCACCAGAACCAAACTCTTGCATTTTTATTTCAAATATGATATCGTTGATTCTTTTTTCTGCAATACAACGACTCTTGTTGTCCAAGGTTTTCAGTTGCTCTGACACGTATAGAGCGAATGGATCCTCAAGTAATGGGCGTTTTGGGCTTTGGGGCTTATCCAACACATCAATACACTTTGCAATTAACTTTTGCTTTTGTTTCTGTCTTTCTTCAGCAGGAGTGATACATCTTTTCCTGCTGACTTGTTTTTGTGAATTAGCCTCCATTTCGATAGAGTCATCCATCAGATCTTCAGTATCACTTTCGTCGTTGACCATCATCGACTGTGATTCAAAGTTTATTGTTGATAAACTCTTGGCTGTTTTCTTTACTTGATCCACGAACTTCATTTTTTGCATGAATTGCCAGGAACTCTCGAATAATTCGTCAGTACTTTGGCCACTCTTTGTTTTGTTTTCCTTAGAAAACTCTCTACCAAATTGGGCTCGTAATGATTTCCACTTAGCTTGTATGGTTTTTAGATCCATATCCATAGCTTCTTTAATTTCAGACAAAGCCTTCTCTTTTTTATCTCTTTTTGAATAGCTTTTGTCGGAAATGTCCCATAGACAAGGTCTTTCCTCATACAAGTCAATGAGTTTTTCCACTGACTCATCGTCCCACTTAAATTTATTACGTTGCGAAGCTTCATCCATTTTAATGAAATTATTGAACTTTCTTGTTTGGATTTTCTTTTGATATTTTTTTCATACAGGTCCGATGGGATTAAAAACATTCGAAAAGTATAAGAAACATTCGAAAAGACATCATAATATCAAAATGTTGTCCAAAATGTTGGGCCAACATGTTGAAAAGTATAGCAAATCGCAAGCAACATAGAGCAACATGAAATATCATCAAAAATGTTGGCCAACATTTTTAAAAAAGTTTAAAAATGTTGGCCAACATTTTTGACGATTTTTTTCCTTCTCCAACATGTTGCTCGCTATAGCAAATCGAGGCAACATGTTGGCCAACAAATGTTGTCAATGCATGTTGTCACAAATGTTGTCTCGATTTGCGGCCGCCTTTAATAACATATTTGTTTCTATGACGACATTTGCTGATGAGCTCATTCCTTTTGTTTAGCAGTTCTTTAGAGTCAGCTCTCAAAATACACACTTTTTCTGTGAGACAGAGGTCACAACGATTGGTACCACATTTGTATGGTCTTGCACGCGCGACTATAGACCAGTTAATGGTGAATTCTTTTTCTTCATGCTTTAACTTCCAAATAAACTTCGAGAGCTCAGTCTCGCTTTTGTACTTTAGATGCCGGAACGATTTGGTGTGGTTGTTGAATCTATTTTTAAATTCGCTTTCCGATGTGCCATAATAGGCGGCTCTCTGCTCATTGGTGTTGACTTCGGCCTTGTAAACAATATTAGTGACAAGGCATTCCCCGTTGAGTGGGCAGCTGGACTTCACTCGGCAGTTGCAAGGTCTTGTTTGCTCATTTAGGTGCTCACTCCCCAGCGGGCACAAAGACGTCGTAAAGACGTCGTAAAGACGTCTTTTCAAGACGTCCCTAAGACGTCGCAAAATGGTCGCGAAGTGGGAATCTTAAAAGACGTCCCAATTACATCTTCATTGAGACGTCTCGATGACATCCCAACGACATCGTAACGACGTCGCAGGATTATGAAATTTACTCTTTCAAAAACTGTAATAGGCCACAGGCGGACTCGAACCTGGAACCTCTGGTGTGCCAGCCGAACTCGTAACCGTTATGCCACCGCTGCTTGTTGTCAAAACGTTTAAAAACATTTACAATAAATCATTCTATACAGACTGATTGCTTTTGAAAGTTTATAATTGTTTCGAAGATCGTTATTGAATCTGCACAGAGACGTCCCAAAAACGTCGTAAAATCATCCTTCACACGACCAATAAACAGAATTCGATACGAATGTAAATTCTGTATAAGCATGTTAGTGTTACTCGATTTATACCGTTTAATGATTGCAGAATGAAATTTGAAAATTTTTGTCAGGTCGCTATCTGATCGTAACAGGATCCCAATTGCGACAGCTCGTTTCAGACGTCCCAACGACGTCCCAAAATGATCTTAAGTTTATAATTGTTTCGAAGGTCGTTATTCAATCCGTATAAAGACGTCCCAAAAACGTCGTAAAAGGATCCCAAATGCGACGTCCCGTTTCAGACGTCCCTACGACGTCCCAAAATGATCTTAAGTTTATAATTGTTTCGAAGGTCGTTATTCAATCCGTATAAAGACGTCCTAAAAACGTCGTAAAAGGATCCCAACTGCGACGTCCCGTTTCAGACGTCCCTACGACGTCCCAAAATGATCTTAAGTTTATAATTGTTTCGAAGGTCGTTATTCAATCCGTATAAAGACGTCCTAAAAACGTCGTAAAAGGATCCCAACTGCGACGTCCCGTTTCAGACGTCCCTACGACGTCGCAAAATGATCTGGAAAGCAAACGACCATTTTACGATTAAAATGAGACGTCTCAAAGACGTCTTGTGCCCGCTGGGTCAGGATCTTATTGTTATGATGCTTAATTATATTGGCCATGTTTGACATACATGAATAACTGACCTTCAAGGTGTTGCGATTAAATATCTTGCGCAAGCGGTTATTAACAGGGAAATGCTTCTTGATTAACTTTAGAAAGGTTTCACCAATGTTCGTTGCAACAGCAATGTTGTACGGCGGGTTAAACCAAATGACTCCGCTTGTTCTTGTTCTTCTCCTTTAGTTGCCCGAATTTTCGTTGTATACTAATTTGTAGTCAAATCCACTTTCCGATAGTGATCTGTCGTAAACGCCTTTCGCTCTGTTAAATTCTTCCTCGTTGCAAGATAGGTCAGATATTCTTTTGTTGATCATTTTTGGCAGCTCTTTGATGATGCTTGGAGGGTGGTTTGATTTGGAGTTGATGTATTTAGTAGTGTTATTAGGTTTCATGTATGGGAAGTATTTTCCACTTTCTAGGTCTAATGGAACATCTAAAAATTCGGTCACCGTCAAGTTGGTATCGATTGTGATTTTTAATCCTTCGTCCTTGAGCAGCTTGGTTATATCTTTTCGTAAACGGTCTAGTTTAGGTCCGTTAGCGTCATGTACTACAGACAGTCCATCATCACGGTATAGACCAATGTTGTCTTTATGAATAATATTTGACAATTTATTCAGTAAGTACAAACCAACTAATTCGCATATCTCCGCACCGTCGTATGACCCCATGGTTACATCAAATAATGGATTTCCACCTGTTTTAATCCAAAGTTCGTTGTTATTGTCGAACAGTAAAGATTTTCTTGCCAGCATGATAGCATCTATCATTTTTTTGTTTATGGTTGTCTTTGTTTTAGCAAAAGCCATGGCAGATTCTAGCATTGATTCACTGATGGAGGGGTAAAATTCTGCGATATCGAATTTAATAAATCTTGCTTTGCTTTTGTTTTCGATGTTGTTGAACCAGTCTATGACAGCATGAGAATTTCTCCATTGCTTTGCGCTTTTGCTGATTAAAAGATCTGCATTTATCTTTTTGAGGTATTTCTTCGCCACAATTCCGATTTCGGATTTCGCAGGGTTAATTAGTCTGCATGGTAGTTTATCTTGGAATTATCTTGTGATGTTGTATTGTAGAAGTCATTCAATCTTCGAATTTGAAGAATGTCACTAGTCTTTCATTTTTTATGCTTCAGCTGGTTTCGCAGAAATCCTTATGCCTGTCTTGTTCGCTTTTGTTTCTTTTTTTTTTTCGAAAAAGTTTGTGTTTTTTTTTCTTTTCGCTCTTATATATCGTTTCTTTTTTTTTTTAAAAAAAACTGTCATATAAAATGTGTATCCATGGTTACAATTCGCACCTTATGCGTATTTCTTTTCTTTGTTGTAGGACTTATTTAAAAACAACAAAGAAAAGAAATACGCATAAGGTGCGAATTGTAACCATGGATACACATTTTATATGACAGTTTTTTTTTAAAAAAAAAGAAACGATATATAAGAGCGAAAAGAAAAAAAAACACAAACTTTTTCGAAAAAAAAAAAGAAACAAAAGCGAACAAGACAGGCATAAGGATTTCTGCGAAACCAGCTGAAGCATGAAAAATGAAAGGCTAGTGAAATTCTTCAAATTTGAAGATTGAACGGCTTCTATAATACAACATCGCATTTTTGATCATACACTCCCTAGGAATCCATGAAAGCATAACTGATATATACTATAGATCAAAGATGGATAAAACAAAAATAAAACTATAATAGTATATAATATATATAATATATTTATAGTTTTATCTGAGTTACAAAAAGCAAGTGCAAGTGTCTTCTGTTGAGTTACATTGTTTTGTTATGATTTTATGGTATAAAGGATGTCAAGCTTCTGCAACAATAAAGATCATATGTTTATTATTATATGATCATATGATATTTAGTTTTTTAAAATTTACAAGAGAAACCTTATCATTTGACCATCAACATCTTCATTTCTTAATAAATTCAAAATGAGTTCTTTTGTGGTATTAAATTCAATTCTACCCTGTTTAGTAAGGACAACATTTATTTATTTATTTATAAATAAATGTTGTCCTTACTAAACAGGGTAGAATTGAATTTAATAGAAGTTAAGACAACAGAAGTTGAGACAACATTTTTATCTGAGTATGACATTGATGGTAGTTATACCATTGTAGTTATTTAATGACGTACATTTTTCTTATGGTATTTAATGATGTATATTTTTCTTAACAAAAATTAACAAAAGTTTCGCAACTATGGGGAAATATATAGTCGCATTTTTGCGAATTTTCGCGATTATATATATCATATTTTTTCCCATTATTATGAAGTCCATAAAATAATGATACTTTATAGATTATTGAAAATTATTTATTCACATACTTGAGCTAACCCAGGAACTCATCATATTATTCAGTCGTCCTTCTGTAGCATTTTGGTAAAGACTTTGTGATTTGGAGCCACTTAACTGAATGTTGGAACTTCCATTTTCAATACCAAGCTTTTCAAAGCAACCTGAAAATAATTGAAATTCCATTAAGAATAATTCTGTAAAACATTCTGCAAATTGTAAACGTTTATTCTTTAATGATGGATAAAAGAAAAAAAGTAAAGAATCTCGTCGGAAACAATTGATAAACAATATTAAATAGCAACTAAAGTACGTTTCAATTGAACTTGCACAGTTTTTACAAATGCTTGGCAAATTTAAAGGTCATAAGATATTTTTGCGCTGTGTCAAGCTTAAAAAGCACTTTTTCATGATATAAATCCTTACAAGTTTGTAAACACGAGAAACATGTGACCGAAGTGACTTTAAAGGAATATATCTTGCGATCTATTTTACTTTTTTGAAAATTATTTCGCCTTTTGAACTATCAAAGATTGAAGTTTGTCTCACAAAAAAATTTAGCTGTTTTGCTCTTTTCTATAAAAAGCTCGTTTTTTCATCTTTATTGTTCTTCTTCCATTTTCATTATTCTTCCAAATTTTTTATATCATGAAAAAGTGCTTTTTAAGCTTGACACAGCGCAAAAAGAATTTTTGAAATATCTCATAACCTTTAAATTTGCCAAGCATTTGTAAAAACTGTGTAAGTTTATTTGAAACGTACTTTAATAACAATTAATAAAAATTAACAGCTTAGATAATCATTTTCAATCTATATACATGTACCAGAATACCAATGAATACTGAAAATGTGCTACTAAAAATCACTTATTTCAATGCATACCTGTATTGCAGCCCATAAAAGTCACTCTCATACAATCGTCTGCAGTTAAAGAACTTATGGAAATGTTTTTGCATATAATTTGCTCTTTAAACCAATGAACTGCCAAAGAACCATTTAGTCCATTCTTTCCCTTGAATTGCTAAATTACAATCATAACTGTTAAATGCATAATAAAATGAGGCAATGGAAGGTTCCTTATTATTTTAATACGACATTTGTAAATAAACATTTGGTTGCTGATGGAAACAACAAAATTTGTAGAAAATTTCAAGATTGTCAAAATTTTCTTAAAGTTATAAATGTCTTTTACGCAAACACTATGATGTGTGTGGTATCAGTTTTTCTGGAAACACCCAATGTCATAGCCATTTTGCCATCACTATAGGATCTTCTGGTTCCCTCGCTTCTTGTTCTTCTTCTGTTCTAAATTATTCAAATTCAGCTAGCTTTTTTGACTAACTCCAAATACACAACGAATAATCTTCTAAACTAAATTATGATTAAGAAGGCCGCAAATGTCAATAATGGGTCAATAGTTATGGGAGTGATCTGCAAAAAAGCTATTGACAATTTCAAGCATAGAAAATTTTGTTGATATTTCATTACACATTTTGTTCAACCGATTAAAGATGGCGGTGAGTGTGGACGTGCTCTTAACAGTACTGTTTGTTTGCTGTATTTTTCACGAGCATAAAGTATCTTATCTTTCTCCTGATGGTATTAGTATTACACTAAACACAACTGCTGTATTCTCGCAAAGAAATCAATCCTATTCAAGCTCAAGTATATGGTGTTTGAAAAACAAAAATAGTAAGCTTTCTTCTGCTTTGGTAGTTTTACTAATAATCGCTGGAGATGTTGAATACAACCCTGGACCATACAATTCAGCACAGGTTAACAACTTAATAAATTCGCGAGGAATGAAGCTGTTTCATTTAAATGTATGTGGTTTATTCTCGAAAGTCTCTGAAATATCGCTTTTTCTAAAAAGTAATCCGAAAACAGATTTTTTACTCCTTTCAGAGACTCACATATCAACAAAGAGTTTCAATGATATCGAAAGTTTATACACAGTCCCGGGATATACGTTCATTCATCGAAACAGAAATAAAGGTAAAGGAGGTGGTGTGGGAGCCTATATCGCGGACAAAATAACATGGAAAAGAAGATTCGATCTCGAAAATGATCATTTGGAAGCTATATGGATCGAAATTTTTCCGAGAAAATCCAAATCTTGGTTACTGTGTGTTATTTACCGACCCCCTGATCCATCAACACATTTACCTAAAAACTTTAACAAACTTTTTGACAATATGACAGAAAAGGCTGTTGCAGAAAATCACGAGATAATTATCATGGGCGATATTAACATAAATTTCCTTTGTCGAAAAGCAAATGACTTGAAAGACAGTTTGTCACTCTATGGTCTGAAACAACTTATCACAAAGCCTACGAGAGTAACAAAAGATACTAGCAAGCTGATTGATGTTATTGTATCAAGCAAATCTGAAAATATCTCCAAGACCGATGTTATACCGATCGGAATATCCGATCATAATTTAATCGGATGTGTTCGTAAAATAAACTTTCAAAAATACAAACGAAAAGTAATTCATACTAGAAATTACCGTTTCCTTTCAAAAACACTATATGGAACTTTACTTCGTACGTAAAACTGAAAACAACCGCGAAATTCAAATTTGAATATATATCAGTCGTATTTGTTCAATCCGAATTGAAGAAGATTAAGAAAAACAAAGCAACTGGGTTAGATGATTTACCAGCATTACTTATTAAGGACAGTGCCTCAGTCATTTCAAAACCTTTAGCATATCTCATTAATCTCTCTTTAAAGAAAGGCCAAGTACCAAGAGAATGGAAAACTGCAAAAGTTACTCCCGTTTTCAAATCCGGTGATGCAACCAATACCGATAATTATAGACCGATCAGCGTGCTGCCAATCGTTTCAAAAATTCTGGAGAGAGCTGTTCATTCACAGGTCATAAAATATCTCGAAAAGCACAGTTTACTTTCCAAAAATCAATTTGGATATCGAAAAAAACGTAGTACTCAGCTTGCAACCACCCTGCTGATTGACTCAGTTCGTAAATCGTTAAATGATTGAATGTTTGTCGGGTGTATATTTCTTGACCTAACAAAAGCGTTTGATACTATCAGCCATGCAATATTGCTGCATAAACTACCTTCTTATGGAATAACAAACGTAGAATTATCGTGGTTCCAAGACTATCTATTTGAGAGGTTCCAAAGTGTTCAGTATGATGATATCTTGTCATCACCAGAAGCAATTACAAGTGGAGTACCTCAGGGGTCAATTCTAGGACCCCTATTGTTTTTGCTGTATTTTAACGATGTAGAGGACGCAGTACTTCATTCGAGCATCATTTTGTTTGCTGACGACACTGTTATTTTCACTGCAGCAAAGACCAAAGAACTAGTGGAAAAGCATTTGAATATTGACATGCAGTATATTTCAAATCATCTGCAGTCAAATGATTTAATTTTGAATACAAAAAAGGGTAAAACAGAATCTATGCTAATAGGTACGAGCAGAAAGTTGGCAAATACCTCTGATTTAAACGTATTATTTAACAATGTCCCAATAAATGCTACTTCCACTTACACTTACCTTGGTACTATAATCGAGCAGAACCTAAGCATGAATGAACAGTTTAGCAAAGCGTACAAGTCTATGTCAAAAAGACTCCAGCTTCTCGGAAAGCTAAGATCAAATCTATCGTTTGATGCAGCCAAGGCAGTCTATAAATCAATGATCGTACCTGTTTTGTGATTTTAAATTTACCAAGATCAAAATTTGATAAGTTGACATCAATTCAACGACGGGCATCATCCATTATCAATTTAAATGCTTTCGATTTTAAACCTGATCATCTTTATGATATATCACGTCGACAAGCTTGTTTTCATGTGAAGAAATGTTTAAATAATTTAACTTGTGAAAATTTCCATAATATAATACAACGCTCATTCTGCTAGAACGCGAAACCAAGGAAAGTTAGTAATCCTTCCGGACGTCAGGTTAGAAACCGCTCGGTCTGCTTTTTTCTTCATGGGTGCGAAAGTTTTCAACTCCCTGCCTCTGGAGATTCGACGATTGGACGAGTTCTTCCTGTTCAGAGAAAGGGTTGACAACTATTCTTGGTAATTTTCTTTCATCTATTATAGTGTCAAATTCCCGATTCGTCTTCTCGAGTTATTTTCAGCAACAGGATATATAGGAGTCTTGTTTTTCAGTACTATTTGATCTTTTATTTCGATACTCAGTTTAGTCCATCTGTGATAGGGATATTCCGAAAATTTTCTTTTAACTTTTTTATTTTATCTTCATTTTAAACACGCTTATTTTCTTTCAGATCGCTTTTATCCATGTTTTAAAACTGCGTCACGCAAGTTGACGCGGCCTGTGTTTTTGGCTTTTATATAATTTTAAATTTTTATTATTGAGTGTATGTGAGATAGAGGACTTATATTGATAGCAGTTTAATTTAACTGAAGTATTGTATCCTCTAAAAATATTCAAGAATAAATAAATAAATAAATAAATAGCCTCCTTGAAACCAATTTTTTCCCATACTTTTTTCTTGTAAAAATATCATTTTGATACATTAAGTGAGCCATACTTGAAAATACAGGCAAACTAACTGATGATCACTGGAGGTAAGTTAAATCAACAATAATCACACTCAGTCAATAATCAGGCTCATCCATGCCACCCAAACTCCTTTGCGACCTTACTCATAGTCACGTCTGTAGTAGTCACCAATATCACTTGTAATCAATCATAATTTCATTCTATATATAGCTTCAATCATTTTAAAACTGATAAATAACTGGGAAAGCATTTCTTATCAATAGATAAAATTATATTTGAAAATTCACAAAACGTAGGGGTTCTATCTGTTATAATCACTCTAAAACCTTTCTTTTATTATTTTCTCCACAAACGTTGCTTTCAAGTTATTACCCCGTTAATATTTTTTAAACTTACATCAAATAAAATCATGTAGCATGAAGTAGCATAAACAGAAAATTAGTTACTGCAATCAAGATTGAAATGTTGAAAGAAAGTGAAAGGAAGCATTACCGAACTACCAGCTGGGTTTCGAACAAGTTTGCCGTTGCAATAAACGCTGAAAACATTATAAGAATAATCCTCTATATTCTGTACAACGAGACCTGTTACTGTCAATTCATTTACAGGAAAAGTGAAGTTGATATTTTTCTCTTTTGGAGTTGCACACCAAGCCGATTGTTTATATATGCCAGGAAACTTCTTGTTTGCAGGAGAGATTACTTTTGGTCTCTCGACTTCAGAGTGACAAGCTAATGAAATGAAAAAATAAGATTGAATGAAAACTTTCACTTTCGGTTCAACCGCACAACATCCGTTTTCCATAAAGCAGATCACTAACACTGGTGGTTGTACAGTTAGGTAATGCGAAAGTAAATGCGCAAAAACCTAAAAATTCATTTTTAATACAAAAGTTAACAAATGTTTTTTGTGCATTTTGACACGCATATGCAGATTTTACGTGGAGAACTCAAAAAATCGTAATTCACGACAAGATACTTTTTACCTTTTAGGATGTTCATAGATTAGGGGCTAAACTGAATCAAATCATCCGGACAGCATAGGAATGCTCCTCAAGATACAGTTAACTGGTCAGCATAATTGCACAAACGTTTTAAATTTGCGATACTTACAGAAACATTTAATTGATGCTTATTTCACGCTTGGCTGAAAAATGATAGGTCCTTTCTCAACACCCATTACATGCCGACCGCCTAATAATCTCAGATTTTCGTAGAAAGGGAAGTATGTTTATTACTTACTCTCAGAGCATCCATAAAATTCAATCCTCAAGCAAAGTTTATCGTAATTTTTTCTTCCAAATCTAATTTGCAGTGTTCTCGCTGTCAAAGCTTTGTCTTTAAACCAGTATCGATCAGTATATTTACTTCCAGGATACGGGAATGTCTAGAAATGAAATAGTTTTTAATTATTCTGCTTATTCGTAAATCATTTAGAATTACCTTATTTAGATTTTGAATCAAATCCTGATCACCAAGAACAACTGGAAACATCTAACAAAGTAGTTTGCTGCAAACGGTATTTTGATCCATGATATCAGTAGCTACCAGGGAAGGTCAATATATGAGAGCAAAATACCAACCTTTTGTTTCTGGTCATGATCGATATACTTTTCCAGCCTTTCACCTTCTTTCGTAGCATATTGTAATGCAATGTATTTTGTATTTCCATCATTTCCTTGTAAAGCGAAACCAGTTATAGTCATCAGTCTTCCAAAGTCAATCTCAACTTTTAAATCCCTATCGTTATCTTCTGAACACCATTGTTTGTCGCTGTTTAATCCAATTTTAGAAAGAGGGTTGAGGAAGTCTTCAGTGGAGCTTCTTACTTGTCGGTGAATATCGATTACACCATTCTCAAAACCAAGTGGAAGCATGCAACTGTTGATATCTATAAAACAATATGAATGTCTACAGGATTAACAAAACTTCCGCTTTATCTAATGAATCAGATGTCTTTGCTTATCGTATATACAGTATTACCTTATTAGTAGGCACTTTAAGCAACGACGGAGCACCATCTAGAACGGTTTTTCCGGAAGATTACGCCATTATTTTCAAACTGGGCATGTGTAAAAGAATGGAGATTTTTCTACTCCGCCGTTGACCAAGAAAGGGAAACGCCATTTTGTTATTTTCAAAAAAGAAAACGTGAGTATATTTTTGGTTTTACCTGGTGTTGAATAGAAGAACCTTGTTTTATTTTATCTTTCTGGACTCAATTTGGATTCAGAGCAACAAATGTAAGACTTATTTGTTCATGATTTTGTCTTTAGAGACCGTGGATGGAACAAACAGCTCAAAAAAGAGAAAGTGAGTACTTTAGACTAGATGTGTTTCCCGACTTTATTCATTTTGACACTGTATGGCTGTAGTTTTCGTTTGAAACAGTTTTTAGAACTTCTACACAGTATTGTGAAAATAGGTTAGTGTTTTATATTCATTCATGTGGTTTCTTGGGTGTTGTTGGCATGCTATATGTCTGACTTGAACAGAACCAGTTTAATTTTTACTATACATCAGTATGAAAAAAACAAAATCATACTCAAGGTTATTTGGGTTTCAGTATTTTTACAAGAGAAAAATGATCAAGATGATATTCTAGATGACTCTCTGGTACTTTTTATAAAAATGTGAAAATAAGTAATTCCAGTCATTTTTTCAGAATAATAGTATGGACAGATGCCAAAGATGAACTATTGTGTATAGGGAAATCCTATTAATGGACCTTACAAATTTAAACCTAGAACTAAAGAACGTGGAAATATAGTGGAAAAACATTGCAGAAAATTTAAACAACATTACGAATCAAAATTTTGTTGTGGACCAACGTGCAGTAAGAGAACGTTATACATTGATTCCTGAAAAGTATGATAAAAAAATGAAAGAGCAGGAAAAAGCAAGTGGAATAGCCCCAGATCAACCAACCGAGTTTGAAGATCCACTAGAAGAGATTATGTTACATTTTAAAGAAGCCCAAGTTGAAATAGATGCTAGTGAATCAAAATTAGAGGAGGATAAACGTAAAACAGAAGATGTTAGACAGAAAGCTCTTAAAACGTTTTCTCACACAAAAAAAAGAAAAAGTCTTGGTTTGGAGGATGTTGATGAAATTCCAAAAAGCAGTAAAAGATCTCGAAGCTCAGGAACTGATACATTAATATATTTACGAGAAAAGTCAGAAAATGATCAAAGATTGAAAGAAGAAGAATTAGAATTGAAAAAACGCAAGCAAGAATAACTTGAAGTAAAGCAAAAGGGTCAAGTTGACCGACAGCAAAGTTTTATGGACGCAGCTCGTGAAAGTATGAGGCAGCAGCAACAACAGTCACAACAGAGGATGGTATTAATGGCCCAGATGATGAATTCACTTACAAAGAATTAGTTAGCCAAAAAGAAAAACAAAGACTATTAACTAAAGGTTCTGTTATTTTAAGGCTTCTTAGCACTGTGTTATAATGGTAACATATGAAAATTATAACCTAGAAGTCATTGTAAATTGTTTTGCATTTGTTATATTGTCACAAAAGAAACTGCATAGTTACTGAAAATTTTCTTCTAACGTGGGTCGATCCAAGCCAAAGAATTCTAAGGACACGTTGCATGGACACGTTTATGACCAATATAAACAACTCTCTGGTTCTTTTCAGGTCTGCATACTGGCCTTACGGTTCCTTCCACAAATTCCCAGCATTTATCTAATTGGGCATTCTTGCTATAAATTTTATCAGTGAAAATCTCTAATTGTTGAGATGCCAGCCATGGTTGATTCAAATCACGTAGTAGACGTCCAAATCTGTTATAAACGCGATCAACTATTGCATTTGACATAAAACACAATTCAGGTACTGACCTTCCAAATCTTGGAACCATGTCCCCATAACGACACAAGCAAGCAAACCGTCTTAGGAACATACAAAGGGCCTTCAAAGACAGATCTGTTGTAACAGTTGATTATTGGAGGAATTTGTAAGACTTCATCAAGCTTATATATATCTGAATTAAGAAAACGAAAGTCGGCAGTGCATTCCGCATCGGATATATTTTCTAAGTTGAATGAAGGGTACTGGAAATATGGAAAGTCTAAATTACTGCTTGTATTGATGTCGTAACCCAGCAGGCATTTCAACGTTGTATCAACGTTGTGTTGAAGTTGATGTCCAACGTTGAACAAACGTTGATTCACAGTTGAAAATGAAACAAAATCCGACGTCAGATTTTCAACGTTGAAACCACGTCAGATTACAACGTTATAGCAACGTTGAAACAACGTCGAATAACGTTGTTTCAACGTTGTTTCAACGTTGATAATGCTAAAATTCAGATAAAAATAGCTTCGTTTCACTTTATTGTCTGAACTTGTAGCCGAGTAGATGATTCGTAATTTGATGTTGTTATTGACACAGATTTTCATCTTTAACAAAGTGGATAGCGGCTAACCCAAGGAACTAACCGACACACAAAAAACAATCTTATTGTCACGCTGAAATTCTTTTGTCTTATTATAAGAACATATTCACAATAATACTTAATTAATATCTTTCCACATCATACAATAACTACCACTTAAATAAATAGATAAAATTTAACAATGTTGTAAGTCGTCGTCGTCGATATCATTTCCCGCGTCGTCTCCTTCATCATTTGCAGCCTTATCTGAGATGGATTCCCGTGTCTTTCGGCCTCCACCGTCCATGCAGTCTGGTGCATATTTCAGCTGGTCCATAATCACAAGACGAACCTTTGCTTTGGTAACTTTCTTGAAAGTATCCATTACAGCGGCTAAAATAAAAGTACTTTTAAGTGATGCAGTCCAATTCATATGGTCATTCAGATCGATAATTATTTTAACCTTCTCTTATACTTTAAATCAAGTTAATGAATCTCACTTGTAATCACATTATATCAATAAGTTTCTTCAAAGGATTCTTTTTTGACCGCCTTACGTCTTTGCCCACTTTTTTCTAAATTGTTCGACAGGATTTCGAACAATTTAGAAAAAGTAGTTATAGCAGACGGTTTCTACTTGTGGTTGCTTTCGAACTAAGTGCTGTATTGTTAATCTCCCATTGAATGTGAAAACCAGCTAAGTAAGTTTAAGTTTTTATGTAGAATTCTATAATCGAAATATTTGTAGCAGAAATTGTTCTCCTCTAAAATTTTCGATCGAAAAATTTCGATTAAAAGTGACTGTAGTTGTTGTGTTGCGCAACAAAACTACTCAGTTTTATAATAGGAAATATAAGTCGCATTTCGGTCTCAAAAATTGTAAGGGAAATCTTATAATTTGACCATGAACATCTTCAATTCATAATAGGTACAAAAAAGTTCTTTTGTGGTGTTAAACTCAATTCTCTCCTGCTTTAAGGACAAAATCTACCTGAGTATCAGATTGATGATAGTTATACAATGTAATTATTTAAAATGATATATTTTTCTTATGGTTATCTCTATGTACACACAATAATAAAATTTCACAACTTTATAGGGAAATAGTTGCATATTTTTATGAATCCTGTTAAACATTTGATCTAAAATATACACAGTGACGACAACTAAAACACAAAAATTACTGTAGTGGAATTTTCTTTTTGTAAAAGTTTCTCTACTTCAGGTCTATTCTTCTCAAAATTACAGCAATTTCAAGGTATATTTCCAGTTTTTCTAGGATTCATCGATATGGAAAACATATACTTTATGTTTTTGTTTTGTGTCTTCTTTTATAATAAAACAACAGCAACCTGCTAAACACCGACAACGATAGCTATCCTAGCATATTCAACATCAATTTTTAATTTGAAACAAAATTTACAAAAGATACATACCACACATTCATGGCCTTGCCGCTTGGTGAATCTTTCTGAAGTGCGTGTGCAATTCAATTTCATTGGATTATTTCATGATTTGGCGGGAAAACAACCAAAAAACCGCGGGCATATCGAAAAGTACATCAACAACCAAAAACAAAATGTAAAGATATAGAAAGTTAAGGGATAGATGTACAATCAAAAAATATGTCCTTATAGAAATATAGACAATGAAAATATGTGATAAAAACAGGAAATGTTTTTTTCAAAAAGAGATCAGCTTGCCTTGCCCTCTTCCACTCATCTTAGACACGAAACCTCTACCCTCTCGAAAGTCTTTCAGGGAGTAAAAAGACACAAGTCTTCGACCATGACTAAAACGAACGTTGATCTAACGTTGTTTGATCAACATCAGAAAACCGACATTACTTCAACGTTATTCTAATGTCATTTATCCAACGTTAAAATTCCAACTTTACTTCAACGTTATTCTAATGTCGCTTATCCAACGTTGG
The DNA here is from genome assembly GCA_027922465.2 of Turritopsis dohrnii. Lineage (NCBI taxonomy): Eukaryota > Metazoa > Cnidaria > Hydrozoa > Anthoathecata > Oceaniidae > Turritopsis > Turritopsis dohrnii. Next base: position 270,256 of record BQMF02000397.1, read on the forward strand.
AATTCCAACGTTACTTCAACGTTTTTCTAATGTCGCTTATCCAACGTTGGAATTCCAACGTTACTTCAACGTTATTCTAATGTCGTTTATCCAACGTTGAAATTCCAACGTTGCTGCAACGTTGTTATAACGTTATCCAACGTTGCAACTTCCAACCAACGTTGATACAACGTTGAAATGCCTGCTGGGAAAGTTGTATAAATTCTTCATCATTAATAAAATTTTGATCGTGAGCCAAAAGAAGTGTATCTCTTGTAGTTCTGAAAGTCACCATATTTGTTTACTTTCTACTTGCCCGCCGTCCTATCAGTGCTGCTTAAGTACCAGTTGAAAGACCGAGAACCCCGTTCTCAACATGCTCCCGTCTTCATTGCTTAAAGTGCCTAGTATCAAAGATGAAACAGTTACTACCTCCTAAAGTTGTAGCGTTCACCATCAAGCTTTTTATCACATTGCCATCAATCTTATGAGCTTCAACCTATGTGAGATGTGTGAGTGATATTAAAAGAGTATACACGTTTTCTTATGAGAAACTTTATAAAGGGTCTAGTTGCAAAGGTTTATTAATTTTGATCTAAACTTTATTGTTTTTCTTTCTAAAAGTTTCATATTCGATTTCCTTTTTTTTTGTTGTTAAAAATCTATATAAAATGAATGATAGATCCAAATATTTCTTAATTTACAGGAATAACTGGAATAAAAAACAGTGTATTTCGTTCCAAATGTTAAAATTTCGAATATTAAATGCACTTGGCACTAATTTGTCTCTGTAATGTAATCGCTTCGTTTAGTTTTCTTTTCAAAACAATTTCCTCAAATAAGAAAGCAAGCATAGAAAAAAAGTTTTTTATTTAACAGATAGTCATAACAACGTAGTTGTAAAGGTTTCTTAATTTCTGTGAGATTCTACATGTAGGTTTCTTATAAAAAAAAACAAAAAAACATGCATTGCATTTGTAGTACGATGAACTGCATGATTTGTCCGACTAACATCATCCAAGCGTTTGGCGAAAACGTGGGAATGTCGCCCCAGACTGGTCGCCCTAAGTAATGCTCAAAATGTTTGAATTCCTGTAAATGCATTCAAAAATCATATTAATTAAGTAATGATAATTTACTGCCCTTTAAGTTTAGAATTTAAAGAAAATAAATGCAATATTAAAAAAGAAAGTTATTGAAAAGTAGAACTGGAGCGCCAATTTGATAAACAAAAAAAGTTTGAAGTTCAGCTTAGTTTTACTGATGCCTTAAAAATGTAAATTCAGAATATTCAGCGGAAAATAAAAAACATTTTAAAACATTTTAAACAATTAAATTACGATTACCATTAGTACGCCATATAACAGAAAACATGACTTACGTGACATTGGTAAGTTGTCAGTATTGCTAAGTTGTTGACTGTTCCTTTATTGGTTGTAGCAGGTACCTTTGAAAACAAGATCTCCTTGCCAGACTTTCGAGAGCATTCGATGGTATAATTTGAGAATGCATTATTTAGATTTGGTTTCCATGAGAACGTGAGACTTGTTGCATTTCTTTCAGTTTGTTGCAAGCGAAACGATAAAATGGAATCTGAAAACAGATTTAAAGGAGTGGTATCGTCATTTCAAATTTTATGACAAATTTTAGTTTAAAAAATGTACAGTTAACCTGCGTTAAAGCTTTTTTAAAAAACGTTTTACTTCCGAAGATATTGAGTTTTTAATTATTTTATAAACCCCCGTCTTTTTTTCTGATGAAAAACGTGTGACGTCATTGAAGAAGTTTCCTTTATTTTTATTTGGCATGTCAGTGCAAAGGAGCGTATTAGTTTCTCATGTTTTCAAAAACCATGAGTGAGAATTCAAGTAAAGAGGAATCAGATGTTCTCAGCGAAGATCAAGAATGTAGCAATGAGTTTTATTCAAGGATTTCACAGAGAATTTTAGCGGTTTGAGCCATATAGTTTTGACCCAGTTGCTGTAAAGAACATGAAAGAAGTCCGGATGATGATTTTGATGATGCTGACGAAAATGATTTACCGAAAACAGTTGGCAACAAACAGTGATGCAAATGTAGAAATGTAGAAATCGTAGCAAGAGGAAATGATTGTTCTGGTTGCAAAGAAGTTTATGCGATCGAAGACGATAAATTTTAAAAATCAAAATGAGAAAAAACATACATGCAATATTGAGTTGATCATTGATCATAGCAAAATTCATAATATTAAAAGTTAATGTTTTTCCAATTTTCCGTTTCAGGCAGGAGTTCAAGAAACAAAAGCTCATTCTATGAAAACAATAATGAAATAATCGGTAAAACGGAATAATATTCAAATGCCCAGTTTAAAGAGAAACATGAAAACAAAAATCAAAAAAACGCTTGCACACAGAAAGTAAAAGTTCACCTATATGTATAACGAAAAATGCAGATAAAACACTAAAGTAAAACTCCTTATAACATGTTTACCATCAAATTTCTTCCAAATCATGATTCCTTAAAATTTAAGTGACGTAAAGATGGAAAATTGGCCTCACTTCAACTTTGAAATCCATATTTTTTTTAAATATGAATTTTAGGTAATCTAAACAAACTAATGTTCTGTCCTTTGGTTGAGTCACTGTCACATCCCACAGCAGCACAAATAACCATGTTTTTCGTTAGATTTAAGAAAAACACTTAGCTATTGCTTGAATTTCAAAGAACACTTGCTCGATTTGAATGCAAAACATCGCATCGACACTGAACATAACTTCTTCAATGACGTCACATAATTATTACTAATTTATTCAGCGTTTTAAGCCTATGTTTTAAAGTGGTATTTTATAGCGAAAAAAAGACTTTTTTTTCCAAATAAAATTTATATTGTAGTATCTACATTAAAACAAGGTATATATGAAGAAAAAAAATTTTTTCAAATTTTCATGACACCACTCCTTTAAGTATGTGAAAGCAATCGCGATTTTCAATGAAATTTCTGATTAAAATAAATTTAGGTAATAAGGAAGTAAATGTAGAATCTAGTAAAGGAAAAAACCCTCAAATCTGTACCTTACATCGTTCACCACCTAAAGATTTATTTCTTACAAATCAGCATATAAAGTAGTTCATAAAGTTAATAAATAAAGTGAAAATAGATTCTTACCTGCAGTCAGGGATGATGTGAGGAAACTGAAATAAATGACCATAACCAATTTCCGACATCCCATCTTGAAAGTCTCGGATATAACTTTATATTGCTTTACCATCTATAAGAAATAACCAAGAAAATATTAATTTTCCTTGCGAATGAGTCCGATTTAGATGTTACCATCAAACCAGATATTCGATAACTTCTTTTGCAAGATGCAGTCAGTAAAATTTTACAATTTTGTGCTCAACACATTGCCTCTTCATTTAGGGTTATATGATAAAATTATTGCTAACGAAAAGCGGATATGTTTAACTATGAAGATATCACGCCTTGTTCGACAAACACGATCTCCTAATCTGTCAGCTCTACAAAAAAGTTTATTTTGTTTTGACTTTTCCATGAACTTATTGTCGAATGGATGAGTGTATCTGTTGTTAAAGCCATTTTGATTGATTTACTCATTATTCATTTCTTATTGGCAGACCGTTACAAGATTTTTTTTTCGTCAGTATTGATTGTATTAGGAATAGAGATTTTCCATATCAAATCGTGAATCATCAGATCCATGACATGAGGAATTTTATTTCACTACTTGCTCTTTCCCTAAGGAGAGATTTAGAAAAACTGCAACACTATTTTGGTGTTCATGTCCTCCATCTCACAGATTGAAACAAATGCACCACGAAATGAAGCATACTTTTTCTCAGATTGCTATTGAATCAGGATAAAGAAATTAGAATTATAGAATAATCAGCGACTCTGATTTAAGGCTACTCATAGCTCGTTCTGGATCCGAACCGTTTTTGGGAAAAAACAGGTATTTCTACAAACCTTTCTAGCGGGTTTGATTTCTCGAGAATTTATGTGGAGGTTCAGTACCTGCTTTCAGTGAAAAATTATTTGATATATTTCAAATATATTTCATTATGGCGTACCTTTCCCACTAGTGGTCAAAATATTATCAAAAATATTTTTTAGTCACAGTTTAGCAAAGAAAATAGAAATAATCATTCAACATTTCCCAGTAAGCACAAAGACGTTGTTTCGACGTTGTTTCGACGTTGTATTTCATCGTCGCTTGACGGTCGTTTAATAGTTGAAATGGAAACAGCAAAACAACGTCGGATTTTGTCGTCAAAAGGACGATTAAAAATAACTAAAAATGACGTTGTACAGATGTTGTGCAACGGTCACATGACTGAAAACAATGGTGCATTGACGTTGTAGCAAGGTCAAATTAACGACGAAGGGTAATGACAACAAATGAAGAGTCACCAGCGGGAATCGAACCCTGACCTGTCGCATGTATTCTGAGAGTAATAACCACCACACCTTAACATATTATGCTAATTAAAATCACCGACTTTATTTTGAGTGGGTTAAGATGGACAAGAACGAAATGACGAATGAAAGAAAAACTGCAATACAACTTTTGCTTGCTTTTAAAACATCGCTTTACTGCTTGCAGTGTACAGTTCACAAACCATCGTTTTTCGTTTCGTTTTTAATCTTGAACTAGAAGCCATTAGGCTTGAACAATTTCCGCGTCAGCCCTTGAGAAAGTTGCTTTAGGCTAATTTTCAAGATATTTGAATGACTTGTGCACTGACCAATAATTTGATACAGTCTGGAATTCATCAAATTACTACCTCCTTCAATTTATTTAACTTAATCTTGGCAGCTTTACAATTCACTATGATGTTTTGGGCACGTTCTTTCAGTTTTGCAGAGCCGGTGAAATGTTATTATGCGCATGCGTCAGTGAGATTATAAAAATCAACATGGAAACTTCTGATGAAAGATTTTGAGTAGCTTCATATACCTTCGTAAATTAGGAAAATTTGTCATATTTCGTTAATAAAATGCGAAAGCAGATATTTTTGTTTGAATTAAGTAAGACCACAGAATAAAGTCCTAGCATAGAGTTTTGGGTCAGTCATTAACTATTCTGAATAAACAAACAATCCGAAATTCGAATGGACGTTCTGAAAACGTGACAGAGATAGATAGATAGTTAGTTGGTTAAATGGATAGAATGTGTAAACCAAACAGTTTCCTACGCATAGCGCGCGGAAATTGAATTATATTAATTCATTCAGGCATTCTTCTATCCTTTGATCCAAATAAATAGATAAAAGAGGACACATTTTTCATGGTCTTCAAGATGATCATCTTACGAACTAAACTGCATACAGAATGCCGGAATAAAAAATGCAACGTTCTTTTGACGCCAAAAGAGCGTCAGAATTGACTGTAAATAAATAAATGATTTTACTATAAACACAAAATTACAGTATGTACCACTCTAGTCACGACATAAGCTTTCAACCTTTGTAGGATTTTGAAATGTTTTTTTTTTCAGATCGCAATTATTTACGACCAACCCCAACGTTTTCAAGACGTCGGTTAATATTCATTTTTGGTTACGACGTTAGAGCAACTATAGAACAACGTTGTGTGGACGTCGTGTGTTAACTGTGTTAAATCGAAACTCTGAAACCATATTAACTACTTAACAAACTTCTGTTTTTTCACGTTGTTGAGTTAGGTACACATTCTCACAAATCAACAAAACTCAGCTGTAGAAACACTTTCAAATCTGAAGTGGCATCTTTAAAAATGTTATGTTAAGTAAACCTTGATATTAGGATGGTACTGTTAAAAATATCTCACGATTCTTATTACACAGTGAAGCTGTATGCACTAAGAAGTGTTTCATGTTTCAACTTCACCTTGAGAAGGACTTGTAAAATTTGATGTTGGAGAAAACCTTATAAACATAACGATTAGAAAGGAAGTTATTTGAATGAAAGCATTGTTGTAGCTATGCAGCATTATAGTTGATCGTTTGTGGAAAAATTCAAGATTAATTTCTGCATGCACGTTCTAAGAAGGGTTTTGCAAGAAACCTTCCTTGCATTTCAAGAATATTTCGTTGAATTAAAAAAAATTCAAAGTTGATTTAGCAAACATTTCCCTTTTGATTAAGTTAATATTCATGTTAATATTATGTTGTTCAAACTGGTTTGAAGGTGAAAATAATCATTCGAGGTTTGATCCACAAATTGGTAAAACAGAAGACCAACAACCGATAAAATGGATACTTCTTTTACCTTTACATAGAGTATATGAATTACGTAAGTTAATCCTATGCAACAACAAACAGTTATCCCTGTAAAAAGTACCTTTCAGAAAAAGACGATTTAGAAATGTTTTTCCTTCGATTTATCTTATGTACAAAACCTGAAACATCAAGACGCCTCACAAATGGATAACCAGTTTTAGCTATGTTTTAACACGCCCGAATAACATCCAAATTATCATAACTCGGTGAAATGTTTATGAAAATTGAAAAACATTCAAACTGGGTGTAACTTTGGGATGAAGCATGGAAAAGACCCAGGGTTTGAAATTTATGGCTCTACTTAATGCAGAAAAATTAAATTGAAAGTTGAAAATGGTTTGGTCTTTAAGCTTTATGTCCTCATATCAGACTGAGAAACTAAATGTTTGATGAAAATTTCTTCGATTCATCGATGTCAAAGAGATATCGGACTTGACGGTTAACGCATTATTATAAAACTACGAACCAGCCATTATAATAAATTTTATGGTAACTAAAAGCCTATTAATTTAAGTTTCGATCACGTGATAAAAACATTCGAAACACGTTTTGAAATAAACTTAATGGCTAGACACATAAATTTCACGTAAAAAACAAATAATTAAAAACAAAAATGAAATACCTGAAATCGTAAATAAAACTTCTACAGGTTCTAAAAGTTGCTACCAGATAATGATACTTTTTTCATAAAACAACATTTTTACTGTTTTGAAAGCGAAATTGCGCGTCATCAAGAATGTTGTTTGAGTAATCCAAGCTAAAACATCATTGCCAAATTACATAAAAGAAAATACAAAAACTTTTGTTGACATTTCAAGTCGTAAGTACATAAACTTTTTTTTCGTGTTTTATTTCAAGTTTTTATAGAAACTTATCAAAACATATTTCAATTTTGCTATACTGATAGTTTGAGATATATTTTACCTGTGTTTGTGTTCTGTTTTCATAATTGATTTTGTGATTTCACAAGAAAGAGTTTACTTTGACATGACATAATGAAATCGTGTTGGATATAGTTTTCTTTCGAAAAAGCAAGAAGTATTATTTAACACGGTTGCGTGTTGTCAGACTAGCATAACATGTTCTTGTGGTTTTAATGGTTTTCTGGCATTGTAGTTCTGAAGGTATTATTAACAAGCGGTCAGTTTCATTTTAACTTCGAGTCAGTGCTCAACTCTATAAGTGCAAGCATATTTTTATTTTACATCACATTGTTTACAATATTGCCGCTGTAAGGGGGAGAGCTCTTATAAAGTGAGTCATTTGTATATCTAAGCTTCTGTTTATTTAAAGCAAGCATTAAGTGTCCATTTTTCTATCTATATTTTTACAGTAAATAAGGTATCCAGGGCCAACACGCAGTATAATATGGCTATTAATTCAAAGTTTCAGTTTGTTTGAAGTGAAACAAAACCACAATTCGCAGTTAATCGACCTTTGCAACATATGTGTCGATGTTTATAACATATGCCATTCCAGCAGAAATAAAGAAGTAGGTATGCCATGTGTGATCTAATAACTGCCAAGGCGCTTTTGGCATGCTTGCAGAAATTCTTGGGGTGTTGATTTCATGCATGGCGCGAGTGAGGTTTAAGCAGAACCTGCAGTTGCGTTATTTGTGCTGTAACTTAATTTTGTGACAAAAAACTGAGGATAGAGAAGACGTTTTACTTACTGTAAATGACGAAATTAGCGCCCGGGGCACTTATTTTAAAGTTTCCACCTTTAGAGGAGGTGCTTATTCGACTGGGACCGTTATTCAAGCAAGGGCCCTCATAAATTTTTCATATCACGACAAGGAAATTGTATTTTCAATGTTTTTCTTTCTTAAAATAAAGTTCGAAATGATGTCAAATTAAACTAAATGTCAATATCTACATCTTCAGAATCGACAGCAAGGAAATTATTAAATATAGCTATTGTAGTTGTCATATTAAATGTATTTAAAGAACATCAATTTTAGAATGGCCTTTTAATAATCTTAGTCTCAAAAGACATTTCAAAGTGTGTACATTTTTTCTTTACTTCCATAATCCGCTAATCGTCTGTGTAAGCTGAAAAATGAAACATATTGATACATGACAGAAGGAAATCAAGAAAAGCTTATCTGCAAAAAAGGCAACCAAGAAGAAATCATGATAAGCGTTTAATTGGAGTTTTAAAAACAATGGAATTCTCGTTGGTCATGTAATATTCGAACCCTCTCACCTCATTAACTATATCATCAAAAACAAAGATGAAAGCTTTGTTTCAGCTTTGCTTGTGGGGCCAAGGAAACGGGAAGCCGGACTAGTTGTTCCGGACAAATTTTCAGCTTACACAGACGATTTGCGAATTATGGAAGTAAAGAAAAAATGTACACACTTTGAACTGTCTTTTGAGACTAAGATTATTAAGAGGCCATTCTAAAATGAATGTTTTTTAAATACATTTAAAATGACAACTGCAATAGCTATATTTAATATTTTTCGCTAGTCTCAAATAAACGTCCTACGGATGACTTTATGGACAAAATACTCTTTTCCCAGGGCGGTTATTCGGCAGGAGCGGTTACTTGGGAGGAAGCGTTCATTGCCGTCATTTACGGTATGTCTATTTCCTCATGCTCGTTCCCGCTAACGCGATCAATGACGTCACCAGAATTTTCTACTTCAAATATACTCCTTAAAGCAATCTGAGGGTTATTGCTGGTAACAACCTTGGGTGTTTAATAAATGAAAAAATTACTGACACAATAAGATTTATTTATTATTTTACTTTATAAAACCAACATAAAGAAAGTTGAAAAATGAACTTGAATTTACTAGATGTTATGAATAAAACTATTGCAAAAAGTTACACCTGGCTGTCCATGGATGTTTGAACTTCAAAAGCATGGCATTTCAACAAATAGAAGTTTGTTACCTACTTATGACATTCCAGCTTATTTTACTCGCGAATACCGTTGTGTTCGAACTTCCTTTTGATTGCCGAATTTCCTCCGATGGTCGATGGATTGTATATAACGCAAGCGGTATCAACAAAACTGCACAATTTGATGTAAATTCCTATAATTACACATTTGAAATATGCAGAAAACATTTTGAGCATTGCTCTGAAGACAGGTTTCGAACTGATTTTGAACATCATTGTACATATGCGGAAAATAAGATATCTTGTCCATATCCTGTTCATATTTTCAGTGAAGTTCTTGTCAGGCTGCGTGCAAGAAACATTTCTTTTTCCTTGCTGGAAAACTTTACATCAGGAATTTCTGGTTCACCATTTCGAAGTTGCAGTTGTGATTGGAGTACACTACACCCAATTGTATTGACGTATCATAAGCAGACATTACATTTCAAACACAATCCCGATATCAAACGAGGTGTTATGATGCAAATGAGAGATGTTGCGACATGTGATGGCAAAGAATTACAATGTAGTAGCTTTGGAAACAATATCTATCAGTACAATTGCAGGGTAACTTGTCAATCGTTGAGAATATGCGTTAAATCCGATATGAAGTATTGTCGAAACGGTGTGCAACTTTGTCGAAATTTTTATCAAACAATTGGTGTGTTGCCTAGAGCAGCAATAAAATGCATTGTTACAGACTATCTGATATTGACGTGGAAAGTTCCAAGAACTGTTCAAACTTGTGATCGAAATGAACTGAAGTACATATTGTTTGATACGAGTGATCAAGAACTAAAAAGAGGTAAAACAGATAAAAAGGTGTTAATGAAACCAGTACCAACAGAAAGTGATATTTCCAAGGTGAGTATGAGATTATGCTGCAATGAAGTTTGCACAAACGTGACGAACATCTCGTGTTATCATAAACCCTCAAAATCAAACGAAAAACGTAAATATGATATAGTTTTAATTGTTGGGGTCACTATAGCAGTTTTGCTATCAGTGATTTTAAGTGTTTCAATACTAAAGATAAAATATGAAAGACTACTACAATTAAAAGATGACAAAGCGATTCATCCTGCTATTGATAGACATATTAGTTTGGAAGAGATCGAGAATACTAAAGAGGAAGTTCTTGCCCCAAATGCAAACGAATATGAGGAGATCTCAACATATCAGTTAGCTGAGATGAAGACAGACTCGGAGAATACTGATAGTGATGAAGAATATTACACACATCTTAATACCACTGGTCAATAAGTTATTTTGCTCCGTAACTTTTTACAATATTTGTTATGGCATAAGTTTTCCCTAGATTATTAGTCGCATTTATTTTTCTGTCTTCCAAACATCCAGTTAAAGCAGATAGCGAAAATAGCATATGGCCAATCGAATTTTATTTGAGCAAAGATGACTTAACTATTATTGATAACACACTTATGTTGATAATCTGACAAATTCTTCGTATGATAGGATCACTTGAAGATTTAATTTTATTAAAAGTTTATAGTTAGACTTAAGGCAATTGTATTGAATTTATAAGAATTATATTATGACAAGTATCCCGGGTAAAAACTTTTTACCGAACTTAACTTTGAAAACATTAGGTCAAATCCACCATTCCCGTGGTACGTACGCGTCGCTCGCCACCCATGTTCTGTATGCGTTGTGTCACAGAATTTAACTCGTGTAAAAGTTTCTTTTCAGGCATTAATTTGTTATTACATTCAGAAGATTAAAAACAGAAACAAATAGCAACATGGCTCAGAATAATATATTTATACGCAGAAGAGAAGTAACTTTAATGTAAAAAAAATGGCAATATATAACACAGAACTGTTTACCCAGACATACGAAACCAAACATTACAAAATGTTAATTCAAAACAAATTGATACTTTCCAACTTTTTCTTTTGTTCCACAGTTACTACTCGACTGCAACAATTAATGAATTTTTGAAATGATAAATAGTCTGTTCTTCCCAAAACCATCAACGTCATGATTAAAACCATGAGTTTCATTTCTTTATGCTTTTTTTATTATTACCTAAAAAATTAATACTTGAATTGTAATACCGAAAACCTAATCATGCTATAAAAATATTGAAATAAACAACAACAACAACAACAACAACAAAAAAATGAAATTCAACTACGCATTTATCCTAAAAACAATAACTAAAAACTAGCCGCCAAGGCGGCGTCGCTCGCCGCCGATGTTCACATGCTCTGTATCACTGTATCAATAAACGTCAAATTTCCTTATAAACGGCTCGTACAACTCGTGTTCAACCAGAAGCATATTCGAAGTCACAACCTCTGATAAAACCAATCTTTTATCAGTGTAACAATACACTCAAAATGTAGAGAGAAAAAACTTCAACTTTTTATTAGCTTTTGTTTTAAAAAAGTTACCCACTCTAACATGGGTGCTATCAAACGTAAGGAAGAAATAGTTTCTCTTCTTAAAAACATCACGACGGAGGAGAGAAAAAAGGCACGTGCTAATTGAATAAATAGAATAAAAAACGTTCGATCAGAACGCTTAACAATTAAAAGAAGAAATTAATTTGTTAAAAGAAAAGCAAAAAAAAAAAAAAAAACACATTTTGTTTTGATATAATACTCTTTTTTTACCTATCGGTTTTTAAACATTTTGATTGCTCAAAAAAAAGTTCACCCGTCTCAGACAGTCAGGCAAGAGATAGTGGCAAATCGCACATGCTGCCACGTTCTGCCACTGCTGCTTTTTGTCCAAAATGTTTAATCAGTTAGTTTCTTTGTATTTAGTTGATGTACTGTTTTCAAAGCCAAGTCAACGTGGAATATAAAACTAACAATAATGATAAAAACAAAACGTTATTCCTATTAGTTCATCAGCCAAAAAAAGTCACGTTCGATTGGGGTTGCAATGTATTTGCTTCGAACTCACGTCGCACACAAAAAAAGAAATAATTTCGCTCACAACTCAATCTACCATTTTGCGTGACAGACAAACAAACAGACAAACAAACAGAGAATCGGCTATTAATATATAGACAACAAAACACCGTAATAATAATTATAATACCGAAAACCTAATCATGCTATAAGAATATTGAAATAAACAACAACAACAAAAAATGAAATTCAACTACGCATTTATCCTTAAAACAAAAATTTACCCAGAAGATAAAAAGTCACAAATCTTATTATAATAATGCCAAACTTAAATATATACCCAGGTACGTAAACGATTACCATAGCACAAAATAATGCATAAACATTTCATTGCACAGTAATAACTAATGAACTTCTTAAATACATAATCCATTCTTTTCTTAACTAACCCTCCCAACATCATAATTTAACTCACCATGTGCTTCATTTTTATTCAGATGAAAATATTCAAAAAACATTTACAAAAAACCTAATCATACTATGACAAAATCGAAAGAAAAACAATACATACTAAAAGAAACTTTGAAAATATATTTACCTTAAAAATAATAATTAAAAACACAAACGTAATGACAGAATAGCTAAAGAATTTTTAACTTATGAAAACATTCACATATGCGGAGCCATTTTTTATTTCCAGTTCAAAGCTCCTCTCTGGAAAATTCAAAACACAACAGTAAACATCCCTCTTACCCTTTATTTATCCACTTATACTAACTGTGTTTTAACTAAATAGATACTATTTTAACTTTACCTCTCAATACCAATTCACATCAATATTGATCATGATCTGTAGCCATTATCAAACACTTCTAAACTCTTTACTTTCTATATATTTCATACCTATAAACAAATTAATAACACTCGATTAACTTTCCAGCATACTTTCCTATTGTAAACATACACTTTCTCTTTGCTTTCTACTGCAATTCCACTACTATTTTTATACAGTGAATGACATAAAAATGCTTTCTTCGTAATTGTGGAGCCATTTTGAAATAAATAAAAAAAGGAACAGCAATTTCGTTACCAAAACAAATCAGTAACTGCATCTTTATGATTTGATCGTTTTAACTCTGTTTTTACTCTCTTTTAACGCTGTATTTCTTAAATCCGTTTGACTCATGTACTTACGTATATTACTTTATATCTTTTCCAATCAATTTCCCACCGAAAAGAAGTAAAATCACTTTCACCAATGTAAATAAACAATCAGCCATTCTTCAACTTCATAAACACTACTTCTGTACTGCTGCACTCTCATAACTATTTGATAACTATAAAAAGAAATTCGTAAAATCAGCACGACTTTCTTCCACTCGTTCTTCGTTTGGTTTTCATCTGAAAAAACCTATATATAAAAAAAACAAACATCTGTTCAAAAACTCACCTACGCATGTTTGCTACCTGCTAACTAATCACTTACACACGTGCTGCTGCCTGTTCTTTTATTAATCTAAAATACAATAACAGTAAAAGTTTAACAATAACAATATAACAATACCTTCGTATGTATACAAACCTGTGTTTCTTCGTGAAAACAACTACGATAATGAAAACCGTTATTAACGAACTATTTTTTTGGAAATCGGCAACCAATCAAATTGGAGAAAAAATAATTTTTTGCGTTTTGATTGGTTTAAAAAATTATAACGTCACACTTAGATTACGTAACATTAAAAAAGTGTCTGTCGCCGCTGCGTGGTTTTACGACGAAAAGGGAAAAAATAAGAAGGTTTTGACCGTGCAGAAAAAAGGAAATATATCACTCTCTAAAATAAAAGTGGGATGCACAATTGCGAATTAGTATAATAAGATGGATGAAATTTTATCGTGAAGAATTCAATCTGAAAAGCGGTTCATATTAATAGTTACATATGCCTAATCACAAGTCACTTGAAGCATGGAAGGCAAATGAAGCTTCGTTTAAATGGAACGAGAGGAAAGACCACACTTCCATGAGCAGTCTCAGCAAAAACAGTTTTATCAAATGATAACTATTGCATCAGAATTGAATTTGTTAATATGTGTCCATAGTAACCAATTAGAAGCTTCTATATGATTATAGCCGGTTCTCTCTTTGTCTGTGTGTTTGTTTGTCCGCCTGTCACGCAAAATGTTTTTTTTGATTTGTGAGACTAACTTTTTTATTTTATTTTGTGCAACGCCAGCGTGGAGTTTTGCCTTTTTTCTGGCTGGTGAACTAATAGGGATAACGTTTTCTATTATTATTATTCATTTAATATTCCAAGAACCACCGTTGACTACATCAACTAGATACAAAGAGTTTTTCCGTTATTTCATTCCTATCGCATCTTATTAATATTTTCTGACTTCTAACGCTTTTGATCTGCATTAGTTTTTCACTTTGATTCGTAATTCCCTCAAACGCCCGTTTGTTTACACAAAAACGTAAGAACCACTGCTTTTTAAGAAAACATTTCCTTCTGACCATGGAAAATTCAGGAAGTACGGTAGTTTCGTTTCAATAGACAGCACTCGAGATCACTGAACACATTAGGCATGGATATTCAACTCAATTTTCTTATAGAATTTTTCTCAAGTCTTTGCACCGGATAAAAGATAAGATAAGTTCAGGATTCGTAGGATTTCGTGTTTTCTGTCAGTGCATATCTCCTTAAGCAACTGAAATTGGTTTCTGTCACAAAATAGTACAATTGTATATTTTTATTTTCATTCACAGGTTACATTCTCACCAAGACTGCAAATTCTGTGGATATATCTTTGTTCATTAAATCTGTAGCTGGCAATGTGTCTCAAGTGTATAGTTTTTGTATACTTTTTAAAAGAACAATTTTATAGAACACAAGCCTGTAATTTGGACAAAGAATAAGAACAAAATAAGAACAACCTGAGGTTAAAGTCGTTGTTCCGCAAATTAAGAAAAATATTTACTATATTACTGAAATTTCCATAAAAAAGAACAAAATGAGGCTGACATTTGAAAGTGAAGAACAAAAGAAGAACAATTCAGTTTGAAAAAGGCTCCGAAAATAAAAACAGCCAGCCTCAGGTCAGATTTTACTGGTTCTTATAAAAAAAGAGTGTATATATGCCTATACCATAGATAAGATGGCAGCAATAAATGCAAAGAGACATACACAGACTCAATAATGATGTATACGTTTTAACGTACCAAGCCTTGTCTTTAAATACCACAATGGTATTTCAGTAGTGGTATGAGATAGAGTCTGCTAAATGACGTGCCCTACGTGCCCACGTGCCCACGTGCCCTACGTACCTTACGTGCCCACGTTTCTTACGTGGCCTATTTGCCCTGCATGCCCTAATGTCATTATTATGACGTCATAATGACATTGTTTTTTTAAATCAGGAAAGGCACTGCACAATGCTTTTAATATGCATCGTAAAAACTTTTAACTCGAATGTGTTTATTTTCACAATATATCATGTATACACTTTAGCAAAAAAATGTTATAAATTTAACAGTTTAAAGAACCCATTATTTGCGGACTAGTTCGTTTGTCATATAAACACCGCTTTGAACAGAAGAAACTGAACTTGATAGTTCATACGTGCAAATAGCAACACAACATAAACAAAGGAGTTACCATCTAAATTAATAATGGGATGGTTTACTCAAAGAACTACGTATAAAAAAGAGCGGTAACAAAGTCGACCAATCTAAGAGTAACTATATAAAACCTATTGTGATTGATACGTTAAATTGCATTCTTTTGCAATTCGTTCACAGTCCTCTACAATAACATTTCCCAAAGATACGAAAGTACTTGGAATTGCAATGTTTGACCAAGAAGGAACGTTTTTGAAGCAGAATTCTTTAACACAGAAATAGAATTTCTGTTCAACAGAGCGGTTGCTTGCATAAGGAACAGTTAAGGCACCATCCACTACGAAACATTCTGTACCTTTTGATATAATCTTTTTACAGCGTGGTGATGCGCATTTGGCACTCCTATTTGCTTTTAGATGATATGCAAAGGGGAAACTCCAAAAAGACTGGTACGAGTCTCAATGTCTAAGTTCTGTGAAAGTTTTCGATTGCACGTGTTTTTCTTATATAATTCCGCCAAATGAGCGTATATATATATAAACAACCCCCTCGATTATTTTTCGCAAAGACGTCAATTTTGTGTTCGTTCTTTAACTTGCACCTGGTTAATTAATCAGACGGGGGTAACAACAGAGATAGAGTGTGTGTGTGAAGTCAGCGTTAACAGATCATCGTAGTATTCTTGGTAGTGCGGTATTCTTTTTAGTAAAGAAATCTCTCTTTCATTGATATTCTGAATACACTCCTGCTCTTTATTATACGATCAATAAAATCAAAATACAATGTACTCAAATGAGCAGCAAATAGTATTCCTTCATTAAGTATCTCTGAATATTCAAAATTAGGTGTATATAAGTTAAAATTAAGAATATTTTCCAAGTTGCAAAAAAGCATCCGCTGGGCACGTAAGGTACGTAGGGCACGTGGGAACGTAGGGCACGTGGGCACGTAGGGCACGTCATTTAGCAGACTCTATGAGATACTATTTAGTACAAAGGTACAACCCATTGAGTCTTTTTCTGAGAAGGGTTTCAAAGTATTCATTTAAAAACGTTATATCGCTAGTAACGCAATATAATAACACCTCTGATTTGTATATAAACAGATGTGGTAGCAACCAGTGTCAAATAGTCTGGATCTAAAGGCATTTCGCAATCTGATTGGCCTTGGTAGAAAGTTATCATGATTTTCTAATTCGCTTTGCTCAACCGGAAATAACCACATTTTTTTGCTATATCTGGGGACAAGAAACAAACATTATCTTGTAGCAGTGGTGTCATGTTAGCAAGGTGAACCGTTACGGAATTGCAACAAACTTCGTTTTCATAATTACAACTTTCTCTTTTGCAGCTATATATACAATCAAATATTGAAACAACCTTCAAAATACATTTACCTTATTTTAGTATTTCTTTCAGCAGATTACAGTGACACGGTTTGGACTGCGGCATCTACTCAGAAAAGATAATGATGTTCCTCCTTTCTTTATGCATATTCCTGTGATCTGAGTAGAAAATGGAGCTCTTTGAATATAAATACAACACTTGACTTTCACTAACAACAATCGAAACTGCGCCGGATACGAAAAACCCCTCGTGTGAGAAAGCGTACTCTTGGAACCATGCTGCAGTTACTAGCTCGCCAAGGTTACGAGCAAAACAAAAACATATGTGTATAATTGTTAATTTCGATAGTCACATATATGCTGGATATAGTCATTCTGTTTTTTATAACACAAAATCTTTAAAGGAAGTTTAACTTTACCGGTTCGAAGCTTATTGACATGTGACTGTTTTCGCGCCGTTTCCCCTTTTTACACTGAAGTCACGTGACTTGTATTCACCTGAAATAAGACCCTGAAATAAGACCCTAGTTATATCTAATATATCAAATAAATTCAATTATTTTCTAATTCGCTTTGCTCAACCCAACAAAACCTCATTTATTTGCTATATCTGGGGACAAGAAACAAAAACCATCTTGTAGTAATGGTGTCAGCTTAGCATATGGAAAAAAGTTAGGAACATAAAGCATGAAGAAGAAAGAGAGAGAAAAAAAAGTTTTCTGTAAAGAATCCAATAAACCTAACGATTTCGACACAGCTAGCAGGTGTTGCACATCATCTTCAATGTAACTCTCTTTGAATTTTTCGGATTGCCATCTTCCATGTCTTTTTACCAAACGATCTGGCACATCATCATTTATTGCAGCTGTGGCTCCACCTGAACGTAGACTGTAAATTCCGAAGTGCTTCTTGTCCAGACCGATGGATTCCAACAAATCTAAAAGATCTCGAGCATTCTTGTGCAACTTAGAGGAGTATTTTGACTCTGCAATAAACCAAGTTTGTTTTTCGAAGACACAGATGTAGCTCTGAATAAGTACAAGTCAGAATTGCTGTCTGATAACCCGGCGTGTTCTAAGTAGATTTTCAGGTTCAGAGCGGAGCACATTCGCGAGTCATGTCCGCTGATATAAATCCATTTACAATCTCTAAAGATGTCAGTTTTGCTTTTTTCAATAAACAAATTGATATGCTGGTTGGAAAAAACAATGTCGGATCTTTTTAGGTTACATATTTCACTGTACCGAAAAACTGCAGAAATCCTGGAAAACAGATATTCATCGTCCTCATTTTACTCAGATTAGTATCCTTGCTAATGAGGTTTTCGTACAGCAGATGAAGATGGGTCATCGTGATTGGTTTTTTCTTCTTTACTTCCTGTTGACAGATACGCTTTGCTTCTCTAGCATGTTAACTACAAGAACATTTTTACATGTGTCAGTGTAGCCTAGCGTTTTATGGCAGAACTTGATCGAATAGAATACCCCTTCGATTTTTGGAAAGGAGCTGTCCAGTTGGATGAGGTTGAGAATGAATAATGCCACGATAAGGGCAAATGCCGGTAATTTGGAAACAAAAACTTTTTTAAACCAACTTTTCCAGATAGAAAAGCTTTTTAATGGTGTTATTAGTTCTGTGTTGAACAATATATTCAGGTAGCACTTGAAACAATGCCTGCAAAGATTCATTTTCAAGCTTTGTTTTAAGACGCTCCTTGAAGAGATCTATAATTAAAAGACAGAATTGGAAAATTGAAAAGAAAAACAATTTACCCAGTGGTTGCCTTTTTTAACTACCTATCTTCATTCTGCAGTTTGCGCAGTGGTTACCTGCTTTTAATTACCTGACTTCATTTGGCAGTTAACCCAGTGGTTTTCTGCTCTTTGCCACTTCTGCCATATATATCTTCTACAGTAGGTTGCTTAGTGGTTGAATACTCTAGAACTCAATTTTAAAAGCCATGATTTTAGTGTTGCAATTTGGCGAGCCGATATAACAGTTTGCAGTTACTTGAGAAACAGAGAGATTATTATTGTTATCGAAAATTCTAAAATCTGTTACGTAACTTTGAAAGGAATTTAATGTCGTGGAAATTAACGGTCAGAATGAGGCTGACTTCCAATATGGAGCTACGAGTGTTCCTGAAGCTTTGCATGTTTTAATATGTTTTAAGACTTTTGGGATCAGAGAAACTGGAGGAAGTAATAAATTGTTTTCATTTTTCCAGGAAATGGATAGGTGATCGACATGTTCGGCTCCAGGGCAGAAAAATTTTAAATCTTGTGATTTTTTTATTATCCTCATCTGAAGATTTGTCTAACGGCTCAGTTTGTCTACAAAGGAAATATCACCTCTTCACCTCAAAGAAGTTCTGGAATTTTGAAGTCAATACAGTGTTGCTCGCAAATGGCAAAAGTATTTTCAGCAATAAATCAGGTTTCATACTTCCAGATTTCGAAATATTTGTACACGCATGGTTGTCGGTGGTCCATAGAACCGGTTTCCTTCTCAAGAAAGTAGAGAAGGATTCTAGGGGGAAACAAATATCATATACACCAAGTAGCTAAAGTGCTTCAAAACTTCTGAGGAAGAAAATTGTTTAAACGAAAATACGCTGACAACGCTGGGAAAAGAGATCAATACCAGCACAACAAAGAAGTTCTGGAAACCCTCGACGAGGTAGACAGTCATTTAGAAGAAAAGAATATCGAAGAAGCTAAAAGAGCATTGGAAAAGGGTAAGAAGCTATTAGAATTTAAGATGAAATATATACGAATCGCTGATAGGGAGGGTTGGTTAACTGTAAAGAATTTTACGAACGACGAATTAGTATCTGACGACGAACAAGAAAACCGTTTAAAAAAGGCTATCCATTCTGCTACATCTTCGAGAGAGAAGTATTTCAAAAAGTCCAAGCAGACTTCTTCTAATCCAGAAAACTCTCAAGATGAAAGATCGCGCGAAAAACCAAACGTTTATGACGATAAGAGAAGGATGGATGATGTTATTTGCTATAACTGCAAGAAAGGTCGGTCACTATTTGACCCACTGTCCTTTCCCCCCAAGCGTGAGCAACTAAAAATACCCAGGATCGAAAAGAATAGATGTTGAAACTTTATTATTGGGATAGGAACAAATATTACATTGAGTTACAAAACTTTAAAAATAAAAAGCTAAACGATTTATATTTTAATTTCTATTGACTTTGTGTTTTCCAACTACATTAGAAAGATACTGGGAATTTGAGGAGGACGAACAAGTCTCAGTTGCGGGAAAGATTCAAAAACACACTTCTTATTGGGAAGAAAATTTAAACGCTCCACCGTTCGTTCTCGACGTAGTCAACAATGGATACAAACTACCATTCATCTCAAAGCCCCCACCTTTTTATACTAAAAACAATAGTTCTAGTCTGAAGAACAAAGCGTTTGTATCAAAATCAATGATAGAACTTCTTCAAAATGACTGTATTCAAGAAGTCGGTTATCTCCCACATTGTGTCAACCCTTTAACAGTAGCTGAACGGAATTCGAAATTGAGACTTGTCCTGGACCTCCGTCATGTAAACAAGTACTTGGACGTAACAAAATTTAGATACGAAAATTTCAGATTTATTCAACAAAAATGAGCATATATTTACATTTGACCTGAAAAGCGGCTATCATCACGTTCCGATTCAAAGCGAAGTTTTTACATGTCTACGTTTCTCGTGGGAGTTTGATGGCAAGTTAAGATACTTTGTCTTTAAAGTTTTACCGTTCGGCCTGAGTACCGCTTGTTTCATCTTTACGAAGTTGATGCGCCAACTCGTTAAAAAGTGGAGGTCCAAAGGGATTCAAATTGCAATGTATCTTGACGACGGCATAGGAGGCAATATTCTGAAACCAAGCGCGGTAAGACAACGAAACCTGGTGGTCGCTGATATAATTTCTGCTGGGTTGACTTCAACATCAAAAAATCATCTTTGGAACCTGAAACAGTAAAACATTGGTTAGGTTTTATAGTTAAAACTGACAAGATGCTTATCTCTGTACCATCACAAAAAATCGAAAAAGTATTAAGGCTTATTAAGGTGATTTTAATTTTTGGATTTCTGCGAAAGCAAGAAATACCTTAAAACCGGCTTTGGTTTTTCTTCTACTGTCCAAACCTAGCGGTTTTTGGTATATTTGATGCGTCGATTACATGAAACTTATGAGTAACACGCTTCTCAGCGAGGAAACCATTTTAAATTTTCAAATGTTTCTCGTGAAATGATTGATATGCATACCTGAAGATGAAAAAAAGATTTCCATATGAGAAACTTATAATTATTTAATTATTTTGAACCCACAGTAACTGTGATCATTGTTTTCTAATTAAAAAGAAGTTCTTTACGTTTTGTAAGCAGGAGAAGAGTCACAAAGTATATTATTTGTTTGTTTTCAGTGAATGTCTTGAAAGCCTGTCTAAATACAAAACATCGTTTGTTTCGTGTATGGTGGGCTGTTATGCTTTAAAAGCTCTGGATACTTAAGCTCGGCTTAGTTTTCTCTTCAGCTCCAACATCAAAAATATGTGTCTAATCTTTCTGCACCAATTTTAATATTTCATGTTTTTCCAGCTATTACATAGGCTTATATTCTCTGAACTTGTATTATTCCTGGTAATACAGTATTAATATCATCCTGTAACACAACACAGAATTTGATTTATGTATGTGTGTTGATTTTGGTAAGTTTAGAGCATGTACACAAATACATACTTTTAATTATCAAAATCTTCGTTTACTTCTTGTGCTTGCAATATTGGGAGTTCTGTTTGTAATTAAAAAGATTGACAGCGCATATGTTTAAAGGATATGATTACGTACGTAACCACTGCGATATCTGAAAAGTTAAGCTTCGGGGACACGGGCAACATTTTTCATGCGATTGCAACAAAATGTTTTTTGTTGCAGTCGCACGTAGTGTCGCCTATGTTGAGTTTCTTGCAACAAAATACTGCGTGCTTTCATCGGAAGCTATGTTGTTATGATTACCGAAGCGAACTTGTTTTGACATGTCAGCAAAAATAAACGAATATCATTGCATTAAAACAAAAGTTTTGTATAAAAGCATGTTGCAAATGTGGGGACACTAGCAACATTTTACAAAACGCATTTGCAACATGAAAAATGTGTTGCAGCAACAAAAAAAATATCAAACTGATTTGATATTTTTTTTGTTGCTGCAACATTTTTTATGGGTGAAATTTGTTGCAGCAACAAACAAATATACTATGGGGACACGAGCAACAAATGTCTTGAGATTGCAACAAAACAGATTTTTGTTGCAATCGCATGAAAAATGTTGCCCGTGTCCCCGAAGCTTTATATAGAAACTCAATCTTATTCTGTACATCAAAATCTAAAGAATGTTTTCTGTCATTCAGATGTAATGAAGTTTATTGATGGTGTATATGTATGCAATAAAGTTTCTCATAGTGTTTGTTAAGCCTGGTTCAGACCTGACGATTATGACAATTAAGAAAAATATTAATTGTCGTAATCGCCAATCGCCAGGCGGAACACTCAAGTATCTCAAGCTACAAATGTCAAAAATTGTTTCAAACAAACGATATATACTTCTTTCCCTTGTAAAGTTTGAACTTCTTTGTAAAATTTGAAGCACGTGCCATCACATACTTAAAACAGTAGAAGAGAGCGGCTTCACTGATAAAATATCAAAATTTATTGACATTTTTACGAAGATTACAAAAGTGTTCACATAAACGATTACGACGATTACACTAAATTTAAATCGTTGTTGTCGTCAGGTCTGAACCAGGCGTAACACTTTCACAATTCCCTGGTGTACATAAGCAATCAAAAATGTAATGTTTTGTTGTAAAAATCATTCAAACCTATTTTCTAATTAAAATATCAAGTTGTAAAATTCAGAATTAAAGTTTTGAGTTACGTGCAAATCTGAAAGGATTTGCAAGGATGAAAGGGTCCTTTCTATCTGAAAGGATCAATACATCCTTGATACTATACGAAATAGCTAATCCAGTTTATTGTCACTATATCCATTAAGTCTCACATAGTAGCAATTATCTTTGGCAATTTCCTGGAGAGTACATGATTAGAAATGTGATGTATATATGTGATGGAAATCACATACCGTATTTCCTCTAATAAAACTCCAACTTTTGGATCCGGCATTTAATGGAGGGCGGCGATCATTAGAGGGCGGCGTTTATTACAAAATGGTAAATGAGTTGAAAGTTGACTTTAATTAACAATGTTTTCTTGTCCTTAAAAACTTGTGGGAAAATGTTTTAAACAAAAGAATATATTCTCATTACACAAAACTTCCCTGCGCAAATAATTGCATATCAATTAAAAGCCATCCAAACGTGGAAGATTTGTTGATAGAAGGCAAATAAAGCTATTAATCTTTTTAAAATATTTCTTGATTGACCTGTTTCTAACAAATGCCGCTTTTCTAGATGCGGCGTTTATTAGAAGGCGACGTTTATAAGAGGGCGGCGTTTATTACAAATGTTTAGTTATAAGTGCGGCGTTTAATAGAGGGAGGCGTTTATTAGAGGGCGTCGTCTATTAGAGGAAATACGGTATAGTTCTGTTATGTAATATAAAAGAAGCCCCTAGGGTCTGAAGGTCAGCGCTCTCGGCAAAGCTGAAAAATAATGGACTGCAAAGCAAAATCGAAATACATTTTTACTCCGGGAAAGTCGAAATAGGAATTTCTGAGATATATCTGGAGTGACAATGGTTAAAGGAATAAACCATTTTGGTTAAAAACAATCTAAAACAGATATTGAATTCATAAAGCAATATCATTGCAAATTTAATTCAATACAATACATCAGAGATATTAAATATACAAAAAATTTGTTCAAATGCCTCACATTTACCTGTACACAAATAAAACAAATTTCAAGCAGATAAGATTTTCATGTATATTTATCTACAACAAGATTCGCAAAAATGCGACAATATATTTCCCCAAAGTTGCCAAATTTGTGTCAATAATTGTGTGTACATGGATAACCATGAGAAAAATGTGTGATAAAATAATTACAGTAAAACTACCATCAACCTGATACTCAGATAAAAATGCTGTCTTTACTAATCACGGTGGAACTGAATTTAATACCACAAAAAAACTTATTTTGAACTTATTATGAAATGAAGATGTCATGGTTGGTCAAATGATAAGGTTTGTCTTATAATTTTTGCTGAAGAGTTAAAAAGTTAGAAGTTACTATATGAGTGTCCATATAATAACTTCTAACTTTTTAACTCAAAAGTTATAAGACCTAAATGTGACTAATATTTCCCCTTAAACAACGGCATATCATCATTGTGTAAAAGAATTTCATCTTAACAAATGTATAATCTTTATTGACATCCTTTATACCATAAAATCATGGTAAAAAATGAAATTCAACAGAACACTTGGTTTTTGCAATCTTACAACATCATGCAATCAAATTTGTATATAGGTTTACTGTACAAAAGAAGAAAAGAAAATTGTTAAACCTAATTTCAATAGCTATAATATAATACTTTGGGATAGACAAGCAAATAACTATCATAAGCAATCACAACAAAATATTATGTATACCATTTCAAATTAGGACAGAAGAGTTATTTTTTTAAAAAGATGGGCTTAAAATGACAACTTATAAAACCAAATTCAAGTATATACCTAAAGGGAAGATATTATTTGCAGAAGAAATTTTTGTGGAATATATTTTTGTGGATAAAAGACCCAAAAATGCCATATTTTGCAGAATAAATTTTTTCGGATGACAACTTCAAAGGAGATTTTGTAGAATTAATTTTTTTCCGGATGCAAAAAATTTGATAAAATCGAAAGTAAGGAAACACCCAATTTAGTGCCTGGGTGTATATACAAACTTTAGTTGAATGGAAAGAGCAGATTTATGGAATAACATCTATTTTTCAGCAGTTGAAATATCAAAAAGAATACTATTGTATTGTATTGTAGCTTTATTTTTCGTTGGACGTACTAAACTACAACAAACAGATAATGTGGCTGGGTCTTATCTTTGTTCAGAAGAGATCAATGTAACGCCAACAACTGAGAATATGAC
Source organism: Turritopsis dohrnii (assembly GCA_027922465.2). NCBI lineage: Eukaryota > Metazoa > Cnidaria > Hydrozoa > Anthoathecata > Oceaniidae > Turritopsis > Turritopsis dohrnii. The sequence continues at coordinate 295,333 of BQMF02000397.1, forward strand.
TCAGTCTGGGTCTACTTCCCATAAACGAAAAGTGAAAATAACAATAAAAACTGTGATACCACCACAGACATTGTTTCTCAAAGTAAAAGCAACAGTACGAAGCACAAAACCTGCCCAAGTGCAGATGCTGGTTTTAAGAATACTAATAAATGAGTCCTTAGATGTTAAATAACATCGACTTATTTCCTTTTTCATTTTCCAAACGTTTTGTAAAGACGATATGCTAGTTAGGGTTCAGTTATATGCAAACCAAAGTGAAAGATCAATTCTTTAAGGATGAAACATTTCGAAATTTTGCAGAATTTATTTTTGCGGATGACCAATAATTCATTTTTGCGGAATTTATTTTTGTGGATTTGAGCGAAATCCACAAAAATGAATTTCACAAAAAAAGTTCCATACAAATTTCTTCTGCAAACATATTCTTCCCTTAAGGTATCCGAATAAACATCTCTGTTCAAAAAATTATGTTTACACTCATTATTGTGTTATGTGATAAAAATGACCTAAATCCCAAACTGAAAAACAAAACAGATTTTGGTAGTGAAAATACACATTCATAACCAAATCACTACATAGCTGAAAGCAGAAGTTCGTGGCTTGATTTAATTTACAGACTCTCATGTTGGATTGTGCTTTGATTATGTTCGTTGTTCATAAAAGGAAAATTGAAAGTCATATTTAAATTTGCAAAATAAAATATGATATACAGCATCAAATATATACTGATGCATGACCATAGACTTCATTCATAGTAAACTATGTTTCTGTTGTTGAATTAAACAACTAACTATCCAGGGAAGCACACTCGACCAGCATTCTTTCAATTTCAAGATTTGTCTCAATCCTCTGTGTATTAAAACATTATACGTAATTGGTTTTCTGAACTTCTTCTTGCATATACGACATCACATATTTACTTGCTGTTTTTGTATGTACTTCTTGAATTAACTGGTTGAACCGGTTGTTCAACCAAAAAAAAGGGTTTTCTTTATACGGCTGTTTGTATATATCATCGTGCTTTCAGTTCAGTTGGGCTACATTATATCAGGATCATACTAAATAGATCTTCAGCCTGGCTATTGATAATGAATTTTCACCTTTGCACTGAAATCACTGCTTCAATGGTTTGTTATTCCAAGCATTTAATTACCAATCATCAACAAAAACAAAACATCATCGATATCAATGTTTTTCTGTTTTTTACACGTTCATTCAAAAGTTTTTACAAAACTTTTTTATGAAATAAAACGATTTATTCCATCATTTAACGTTTCATCTATTGAATCATTTTAAAAGTTTGCAGAAAAAAGCCCAACTGACTGAAAAAAATGGCGTATACTTCACGCTACACTAGCCTCTATTCTTATCTACCATGGGTAGGGGAAAATACAATACTGAACCGCGGCTATAAAAGTGAACGGAGAAGAAGAAGAAGAAGGAGGAGGAGGAGAAGAAGGAAAATGCCGATTTTAACATATATTTCGCCCTATGGGGAAATATATAAAAAGTCATATCCAATTGAATTGAATTGAATGGAACGCAAATCTGATTTCGAGTAAATAAAATGTATATTATAAATATGATCAAATTCAAAAAGAAGTTACTAACTCTATATTTCACAAAATTCAAGGCAAGCTGTGGTTCTCACTATCACCAAGTTCAAAAGCAAACTTCTCTCCCACATTATTTATAAAAAGGAATTGCTACAGATTGAAATAAGTGACAATGTTATGGTTGTATGTTTGGCACTAACTTATATATTTTCGCCTTTCTTCAGATTGAAAATAAGAAAAAATAAGCAAATGTGGATATTTGATTAAGAAAATTAATGAAAGAAACTCACGGTCATGCAGACACAGAGTATTGACAATAGAAAAAAGCCAGTTCGGAAATTACAATTAGTTCTGACATCGTTCAGTAAGTTTTATAGTAATAATTATCCAACTTCTGATAACTCATAAGCCCAATAAACCTGTAGCTGACTTTGCTAACTCAGAGTCCGATATAACAACATCGCCAACAATTTTCCTAAAAAATGTGAAAGGTGACATTGAAATGTTAATTGATGAATTTAATATTAAATTTCTACAGGAAAGTATTAAAATTTTCGCAACCTTGGTGGATCAACATTGCTTTATATTTTGCGTAGCAAACCAATATCTTTATAAAATATTTACCCTTTGTGTATAATGGAACTTGCAAAAAATTTCGTTCACATGTACAATGCATTATATTTATTAGGAATGAAAATATATTTAACAACGTTTCGGCCGTACGACGGCCATTTTCAAGTGGAAAACAATACAAGTGTGACAATATATACAAGAAGTCGTACGATACGGTAAGGTCGTACGATCATACGATCAAAAAATTTCCCCCAGGGACAAATCAACCATCCGAAAATAGAAATAATGGCAATGATGCTATATTCCGATTGAGGATAGGCTTGTCCCTACGGATTAACAAGCTTTCTTTCAATTCTAAGTCAAAATTGTTGCCTGCGGAGGAGAGTATAGAAAAATTCTCAAATGTAGGCTTATTTTTACAATGTACTACATGCTCCGAAATAGCGCTATGGTTTTGTAATTTAACGGCTTTTCCAGTTAAGGCTTTTCTTTCGCATCATGAGAAAATTTGGTTGCGTAATTGCCCGTCAGAGTTTATGGGAATTTCGGCCTTAACTGGAAAAGCCGTTAAATTACAAAACCATAGCGCTATTTCGGAGCATGTAGTACATTGTAAAAATAAGCCTACATTTGAGAATTTTTCTATACTCTCCTCCGCAGGCAACAATTTTGACTTAGAATTGAAAGAAAGCTTGTTAATCCGTAGGGACAAGCCTATCCTCAATCGGAATATAGCATCATTGCCATTATTTCTATTTTCGGATGGTTGATTTGTCCCTGGGGGAAATTTTTTGATCGTATGATCGTACGACCTTACCGTATCGTACGACTTCTTGTATATATTGTCACACTTGTATTGTTTTCCACTTGAAAATGGCCGTCGTACGGCCGAAACGTTGTTAAATATATTTTCATAAATTTACAGTCTTGTTATTCAAATTTACATTATTAGGAATGGTTTTGTAATTATTCAAAGTTTCGGCAGTATGTTGATCAATATATACACAAACACAAAAAAATTAAATTCCTGTGGTAGTAAATGTGTTTATTTTATTCTACCGCATTGAAATATTGGTTAATTTCTTTCCCCTGAAAGAGTCACCAATTGTATCTCAGTAAACCCTTGCTTTGATGATGATGGACAGGAAAGGAGAAATAAACATGAAATTATTTTTTTTTTATCAGTGAGTGTAGCGGCACCCAGTTACATACAAAATACTTCATCCATGGCATCATCAATGGGGACAATGTGTTAAAAAAACTCGTGAGTGTGGTTTTGGAGATTGCAGTCATATCATCACTTTTTGTTTGGCTGTGTTGTGAGATCAAAGCATACCAATATGTATAAATGTAATGGAGATGTATCGACACCAGCAAAAAAAGTCATTTTGCATAAACAATTCTCTTCTAACCATAGAAATGTCTATTGCTATTTCTATGTTCTAACTGACTAGTAAAATAATATACGACTCTGCACTAAATAGGTAGCATCATAATAGCGAAGTTTTGAGAAGCTCCACGCAGTGATTTCATGATTTGCTGTTTTCATGGCCACACTCACAATAAGAAAACGTTTTAAAATATCTTCCTTTAACCTATTCATTCAACAACCATAGTTGGAAAATAGCCTCTGATTCAGCCTACAACAGACTTCAGCCTACAATCGAGGACACAAAATCTTGGAATTACGGACGGACGGACGGACGTACAAACGCTAATGAAAGATCAGCTGCTATCGCGCTGACCAACAATTTTTTTTTCAAATTTCAAAAATATTGTTTTATCTTTTATTTTCCATACTTCAGCTGTTTTTGGCGAAATCCTTTTGCCTGTTAGGGGATCCTTACTTTTTCTTAATTTCTGTTTGCCTATTGTCGCCACGGTGTAAACTTTTGTAAAATTTCTAGGGTGAGTGAGTGTTAGGGTCAGGCTTTTGTTTCGTACTTTCAAATTCCTTAGATGTTTGGTGATAGAATCACACTTTGCATTAACTGGCAAAGCAGAAATCCTTTTGCCCATCAGGGCGTCTTGTTGACTTTGTCACCACAAGATCCATCGCAAAGGCTGCTGGTTATATCATTTTGATGTCTATCGCCATCGGTCCCCTTACAAACCTCTTCACACGCCAATTGTATAAGTTCATCGAAAGCAGAAATTCATGGGACGGTTATAGGCCTCTATCATTCGAAGTTAAGAGAGAATTAAATTTTTGGAAAGACAACCTGGAGCCCTCAAACGGATTTGAGTTCAAAACAAAGCCTGAAATTACAAAAATATGTTATACCGACGCTAGTGAATACGCCTATGGTGGATACGTTATAGAAAAGCTAGAAAATATTATTGCTAAAGGATCTTTCTAGAACGCAGAAATTAATTCAAGTTCAACTTACAGAAAGCTTCTAGCAGTCAAAAACGTTTTCCAGTCTTTCTCAAGCATTTTAAAAAATCAAAACGTGCAGTGGGTTTCTGACAACTTAAATGTTTCACGCATAATTAATTCTGGTAGCACAAAAGAACATTTCCAGAATCTAGCAATGGAAGTATTCAACATTTGTATTTGTCACAATGTTCGCATTTATCCGTCCTGGGTCTCAAGGGAGCAAAATGTTTTAGCTGACAGAATATCTAAAGCTTTCGATACAGATAACTGGTCAATTGACGACGAAACTTTCAACTACATTCAAAATAACTTTGGTTTATTCAAGGTTGACAGATTTGCTGATAATACGAACACTAAATTAGAAAGGTTTAATTCGAAAGTCCATTGTCCAAATTCAGAAGCCGTAAATGCTTTTACTTGTCAATGGAAAGACGAATTTAATTGGCTTTGTCCACCAATTTACCTAATAGGAAAGACGCTTCAACATTTGAGAGAGTGCAACTGTAGAGGAGTATTGTTTGTCCCGATGTGGAAGTCGTCTTATTTTTGGCCTTTGCTAACAACCAACGGAATAGATTTTCTACCGTTTGTGAAGTATTATTTAATTTTAGATCCCTGTTATTTTAACCGGACGGCAATCAAGTCTGTTTTTGAAGGATATGCCAAATTTTATTCCTTAGCTTTGTACATAGATTTTTCTCGCTAAATATATTGAAAGTATAAGTCTAACTACTTACAGTTGCATAAAACGACAATGCAAAAACTTCCAAATTAGCAAAATCAAAATCGGAATTAACTGGGTTAACTGATCAGATTGTTATACAATATCTATGCAAACATAATTTCTGATAATTTATTATTTTCTTTTTCATCATTCAATACTAAATCCTGTTGGGAATCACTGTTGGTTATCGTTGTCATACTGATCATCATATTACTGCAATAATTACTGGCACGTTCATGTCTGTATGTGCTCGACGTGGCATTATAATCAATATTGTCTGGCCCGTTGGTGTCTGTATGTGCACGGAGTGGCATTATAATCAACGTTGCTTCGTACGAAGAAATTTTCAACAGGTATGTGAGTATTAATAATTTCATCTCGAATTTTCTTAGACTCCATAACGTGTGGCATTTGGGAGAAATCAGACGAAATCAAAAATCCTCACTTAAGAGAGGTCCCATCGTCACTTTCGAGTCTCATAAAAGCTGCTTACGCAGACCCTACATTATTAAACCGGTTCAGAATTTTGTCCAGTCGCATGGCTCAAAAGATATGTGTTGCTATTAACACTAAAAGACCAACCAGAAGCCTATTTATTCTGCTGGTTAGCTAAAACTAAGATAGGTCATCACGCTATTGGAAAGTATCCAATATCATATACAACCGCCTATGATTCTTTCAAGAAACACTTGTCAGAAGTCACAAACGAAAAATCATTTAGTCCACACTCTCTTCGGTCAGGAGGCGCATCCGAGGCAGCCAACAACGACGTTAGCGATAGGTTGATATCCAAACACGGCAGATGGAAATCTAAGATAAGCCAAAACAGATACATCAAGATGGTTCGAAGAACAGATTTAAAATCACACAATCGCTCGGGCTTTAATGTCGCAAATAACAAATTTTAGGAATAACATTGTACTTCAGTAACTTTTTTCTTCTCGTGTTCCAAATACAAGAAATCGATTGTCTCCGAAAAATTAGACTGGAAGGAGGAAAAGTTAAGAAGTGGGATTTCCGACGTTGGAAAATAGTTGGAAATCAAATTTTTTAACGATTCCGGACGAAAGTCATCCATGCGCAGAAGCGCCTGCGCATTAACTACAAATATATAAGGCATTTCAAAATTGAAAACTTCCTCTCGCATTGTATTGTAACGTAAGGTTCGTCAAACTTACACAAAAATACTTCCCAGATTATCATTTTACTAATTTATGTTTATTTATTTTCATGTGAAATATCTTCGAACCGACGACAAGCAACGCACAGCTTACCAAAATATTTTTTCAGATCGCTTTTTAAGAAATGTAAATGTATTCTGGATGATAGTGTAGCGGCCAGAGGTTTTTGTCCTGCCAAAGTACTAGGCAAAGTCCAGACTCCTGTTTCAATTGGAGAGGCAGGTTTTCATCCGCGGCGGTACAATCTACGAAAAGGGTTGCACCAGGAAGCGATGATCACTTATAGGTCATATTTTGTACTTTTAAACCTTATAATTATGCAAGTTATAGACTAAAATCAGTTTTAAAATAAATATAAAAGACAGAAGCTTCATGTTGAAATTTGATAAAATTTGTTAACAACGTTTCGACTAGTGTCCACTAGTCATCATCAGTTAAAATGTTAAGATGAATGTGATACATGTGACACTTTTATATTTATTTTAAACAATAGACCACGTGAAAATTTTACGTAATATTTTCACGTGATCTATTGCTTTGTGAACTGATCCGGTCCGTGGACAATTATCTGATGTGGATATTCGCCTTAAGGACATATATTCCAAACTGTAAATCTGTATGTGAAAGTCCTTTTTTATAAGATTAATTTCATGTGTAACCAACTACAAATGAAGTTTTGGTAAGTACTTTTTTTCATCACTTTATTTTAAATCGGTTGCACAATGACTGGCAAAAGTTATAGTCTATTAACACCAATAATGAGTGAATGAATTGCATCCTTAAATTTCTATGATTAAGATTATATTGAACTAAGTTGTTCCAATGATATATACTGGCACATGCACTAACTTGTGAGATAGCACCTGTCTTCTTGTACCCTTAGTCACTGTCACTTTAGTTATCATTCAGAAATTCTTATTTGGAATTTTTGGAGTGCAAATGTTTTCCACTTTGCTTCACAGTGCAAATTTTTTTCATCTTTAAACGCTGACCTTCAAGACTCATGGCCTCTTGTTATCTTTCAACAGGGGAGTCGCTAATCCAGTTTTACTTGCATTGGGAAAAAAACTAAAACCCGTGGAATCTCGTATGGAACTAATTGCCTGTTATTATGTGACAAAAGATTATTTTTCCAATACAGAATAGTTTAAGCAAAACGTCGTTACGGTCAGATAAGTTCATTCTGACATTAAATCGTGCTGTACAATCGCCTTGTCTAATTGTACAAGACAAATTTCATTGGCATTAACTTTCCGCAGAAGCGTGCTAGAATTCTTGCTGTAGTTTACGGTAAAGAATTTGAATTCTTTTGTGGAGTATAAAAAACTGAGTCAAGTCGTTCAGCAGGGATGGTGCAAGAGTTAATTTCTGTATTTACATGTATTTCTAACCAAATCAATTTTTGTGTGGGACACAAGGCAGACTTTCCTTCGTTGACAATAACTAAATAGACTAAAGTTTTGCTTGGTTAAGGTCCTGTGAAGCACCTGCTCCATTTGCAAAGAAACATGCGATTTTTTTCGAGTTTTGTCTCCAGTGAGTAATCAGTACCCTGATAATTTTGGTAAATAAAAAAGGCGCAGAAGTGAGGCCAAAAGGAAGAAAACAAAATATTTTATCTCGCCATTTACTACCCATGAGAATCCAAGGTATTTTTTATGTTCTTCAAAAATATCGATGTGATGGTAACCCTGTTTGATATCAAACTTAAACATGAAACTGTTTTTTTCAGAAATTCATAAAAAATTTTCCAGTCATCAAATGTTATATTTTGTTTGAACACGTGTTTATTCACATGTCTCAAGGTCTAGTATTAATCTTTCCTTATTATTTCTTATATTAACACTCAGTGGATTCACTACATGAAGTATTTTGGACGATTCAACAATTCTTCCTGTTTTTGAAAGTTCTTGGATAGATTTGCTAACAAATTCTTTGTTTTCAAAAGCAGAACATTTGTTTTGGGGGTAGTTACAAAAGGTACCTTATAGCCCGTGTTTATGATATCCAAAACAGTACTGTTTGTGTCGATTTCCTTCCAGTATTTGATGTGTTCCTTAAGGTTGCCCTTAACTATAATATCGTCACTGATTTGCTGTTATCTAATCTTTCACAGAATCAGAACACCAAAACGAAGTTTTATCACACTTAACTTTTAACGAGTCCTTTTCAGTACTGCTTGGTATCTGGACAGTTTTTTCCCCAGTGTCCCACTTTTCCACATGCAAAGCAAAGCGATGTTTGATGGAATCCCCGACGTAGTTGTTGGCTGGCTTGCGATCCGAAACCAGGCCTCCCTGAGAACTGCGGTGGATCTTGGGAACGAGAAGGATTCCGCAGATTTTGCGATGGGCTGGTAAACGTGGATGATGGCTGGAAAGGGCGTGGCAATTGAATGTTGAACTGACGTTTCCTCTTTACAGATTTCCTCTTAGCGAGTACTCTGTTTTCAGCAGCTTTCATCCTCTTGTCGTCATCAGAATCACTGACAAGATCATCTGACAGATATTCGTCCACTGCTGACCAGCCAGCTGGCGAAGCGAATGCACTTGTTACGTTTTCGAAGAGCGGCCACCATGTTATCGATGCGTTTACAGGATTGTGTTATAAATTCTCTTTGACAAGAGATTTAAGACTTTAAAGACTTTCTATAAAATTTGTATTAAAATTATATTGTACCTTATTGGCCCGATATTTGAAGGTTGGGGCTTCCTGATTCTTTTTCTTCCAGCAGTTTTGTATCGAGGGAAATTCTTTCTTCCAGCATAGCATTTTGCTTACTAAATTTGAGATCGCAGTAAACTGTAATTGACTTTAGGACACCCGTCACGTTCATTTGTATGCGGCAAGTTATTATGCGCATGTGCGAACATTTTCTCTGAAAAAGCCGTTAAAGATGGCGGAGTGAACTGGAAGAGAGATTGCTTTTATTTGTTTTTCTGGATGAATATGTAATAAAAAGCATATCTAATACGGTTAGAGACCGCTGACCGAATGTCATTGCAGACACAAGTCATTACTTTCACTTTTAAAATTATTTTTTTAAATTCTACTCACGTGGGGAAGAGTACAGGATCAGCAAAGCGAGCACTAAACAAACTGCATTTCCCAGAGGGTATACTGACTAATTGCTGAAATATATCACAAAAAAATTTTTTCAGAGGGTTTGTTGAATATGTATTGGTAGTATTAAGGTATATGAAGTAGATGGTGCATAATTTGATATGGTGTCAGTTTTTTATGGGTATTTGTTTTGATTCAAAGATGGCTCTCAGATCAAGCACCAAAAACCTTCATTCAGGAACACTTTACTTCAAGAAAGACTGTGAATGTGAAATTGTTTTAACTACTAATAAGCTATATACAAAAATAGAATGTATTTTGAACCTTTGCATTTCCTTTTTTGTCTGCTGTGGTGTCATTAACTGGGAGAAACCCAGTTCTTGAATGCGGCAGATGTAATACGAGTTTTTAAAATTTCCTGATCAATTGAGTAGGACTGACGTTTCACTTGTTTCATGATATCTGTTTTTAAGCAGTCCCATCTCGATTAGTATATTGAAAGCTTTTGAATATTTTAATTTCTAAAGTGGTAAATCGAGTAAATGTAAACACATTTATTCTGAACAATGAGTCAATGAGTTTTTCTGAAAGACTGTTTATTCATTCCCTTATTTATATACCTTATGATGAAGTCAGCTTTTATAGATATACATTGAGTTACTATTTTTTCGAAGAAGCTTCAGAAATTCGTTTTACTTTCTAACAAATGTTGATTCTGGAGACATTGATGGGTAAAAAACTTGTGATTTATGCATTCAATAAATTTATTCGCAGAATAGTGTTTTAACGTTTCATTGTTTTCTAGCAGATAATGTAATAAATATATAAACAATATTCAGTATGAAAATGGAAAAGCTTATTGAAGTGAAATATTCAATTCACAAAGAGTGCATAAGAAAAAACAAATTGATGCTTGTGAACATAGATAATTCATAAAGTATTGGCCAAAATTTGTGACTATTATCGAGGACGAAACTGTTGAAGAAGTAATCTTTTCTAAAGTGACATTGTTCATGTAGAGAATGTTGAGGAGGAAACCGTTGAAGAATTAACAATCTCTGAAGATGCAGATGTAACTTGTTGATTAGGATGTATCAAATTCTATGACAATTCCTCACTTGTTTCGTACAACAATGCTGTGTTTTTGGTGAAGCTTTTGAAGATACACTGGAATCTTGTTATGATTCGTAGTCTTTTCACATCTCAGTGTAACCTTGGAACAAGGTTTGGAATGAATTTGTGGATTTTTTCTGCAGTCTGCCTTTCGCTTATGTTTTCACAGAATTGCAGATAACATATTTGGGAGTTTCCAGACCACTCAGTAAAGGTGTGATCCTCTCTGTGTGTTCACGAAAGTTTCTATATTCCTCCAATTTGAATAGCAATTCAAGTCAAGCATGTGTTTTTGGGGTAGATCCCTGCTCTATCCTGACACCAGTCAACTCAGAATGCTATCTTTTATTCTGTAAAGTAAAAGTATAATTTTAAAAAGGATTTTTTTCAGGCTATTTCCACACGATCTACTAAATTTCTCAAATGTACTTCAAGAGGGTGGCCATATTGAGGTGGTTGACGATATTTCCGATAACATCCTTAAAAAAACTGACACCAACGTGGAATTTTCAGGAAAACTAGATAAAAGATAGATGTTTCGAATTAAATTGTGTTTCTTGACTTAAAAAATATTTTGATGCTTCATTTTTGTCGTTTTGATGATGCTATGCCTGAGAGCACGTCTCTGTAGTAAATCAGAGAATAGCTATCGATTCAATCGAAAATCGAATATGATAGCTGTGTCTGTCTATTCTGTGGTCTTATCTAATTCAAACAAATACATCTGCTTTCGCATTTTATTAACGAAATATGATAAATTTCCTAATTTAAGAAGGTATATGAAACTACTCAAAATCTTTCATCAGAAGTTTCCATGTTGATTTTTCATAATCTCGCTGACGCATGCGCATAATAACATTCCGCCTGCACGCAAAACTGAACGAACGTGCCGTGGTGGAATAAAGTCTTTAAAATACCCGTGGTTTCTCCTTCTGCTACTACTACTACTACTACTACTCCAAGTTATGAACGTTTTTGTGCAACGTTTACATGACATCGTTCTCGAATTCGCAAATTTCGTAAAATTCGGACTTCCAGTAGGCCAATTTTCATGAAATTTTGCACAGAGCACAATTGAAAGGTGCTGATTTCGAATTTGACAATGATTTTGCCAGGTTTGACTGAAATTGGGCAATTCAGGCCAAATTTGGACCAAATTTCGAAAATTCTTCAATTTTCATGAAATTTTGCACGGTTCACAATTGAAAGGTGCTGATTTCGAATTTGACAATGATTTTGCCAAGATTAACTAAAATTGGGTAATTTAGGCCAAATTTGGACCAAATTTCGAAAATTCTTCAATTTTCATGAAATTTTGCACGGGTCACAATTGAAAGGTGCTGATTTCAACTTTGAGAATGATTTTGCCAGGTTTGACTAAAATTGGGTAATTTAGGCCAAATTTGGACCAAATTTCGAAAATCCTTCAATTTTCATAAAAATTTGTACAAAGCACAAATGGAAGATGTTTGCCAGTCAATTTGTTAGATTTGATCGTAATTTGGCAATTCGGCAAGTTTGTATTTTTGAAACCAGATGTGTATCGCTGTGTTGCGTCCTGAAGTCTTCAAGCCAAGCGGCTTCTTGTTTGATCTATTACACCCGTTGGTTTTAGTATCCATTGGTTGGTTACCAGTAGCAAGATCAGAAAGTTCGATAGATGCGTTGCTAGCAGCCATGGTACGAATTTGATAAATTTAAAGTATGTTTAACTTTACCAGTTCGAAGCTAATTGACATGTGACTGTTTTCGCGCCATTTCCCATTTTTATACTGAAGTCTTGTAACATGTATTTACTTATTTACTTATAATTCATTATATCTAATAAATTCAATTCAATTTTGTCTGACGTGTGAATCTGTTCGAAGGTGACTATAACAACATTAGATGAGCGAGGGAAAAGGTTTTACGGCTTCAACACACAAAACATTTGAAAAGCCGATTCTTAAATACTTACAGAATCTCATTGCCTTTTTTGAAATCTGGCGTCATCTTTTATCATAAGTAATTTAACATGAAGTAAGATGAATTTCAAAACAACTTTTACAAGCATGTGGTGTTGAAGCTCTGGCAAGGCTGTATATAACCTCATTTTGTTTTGTTTTTTTATTCTTTTATCACAATGACTTTTTAGAATTCAAGACCCTCCAAAGCATGATTTAGAGGTCGCCTTTGGATAATGTACTTAAAGTGGTGGGTCCTTTTAATACAATCGTATTTTGAAAAAAATGACGACGCATACCTTATCGGGGAAAAAAAAGTCGGGATTTATTTTAGTCGGAGAAAATTTTAGTCACCTCAATTTCTAAATAGAAATTGAAAAAAAAGTAAAGGTGACGTGGCAGCGAGAGTTTTTTTACAATTCTTACCTCATTAACCAAAACTTAAACATACACAGAAATAGCAAGGATTTGGTGGATATTCTCGTAACAGCATATCGCGCGCCAGAGCCGTACATGGAAGTCCACATTAGTGTGTACAAAACAATAACATACAATGTCAAGACTTCATCAAAGGTAACTGGTGGAATCTGTGCTAAAAAACCCTGATAAGCATAGTCGCAGAGAAAAACCGTGACCCTAGTGTCAGAGATAATTTGGATTCAATGAAGATCGGTTTAAATTACTCCAACTTAATTTTCTTCTACTCCGATTGATGTCCGATAGAGCAATTCGATGTGACATAAAATAAAAAGAACAAAACAATGATCTAAATTTACAGAACCTTTGCTGCATGCGATATGACAAAGCTGAGAAAGATGCTACATTTTTCTCCCAGCATCTTAAGCACATGCGCTAACAGATATAGCAAACCAGATATCGTCCAGAACTGAGAAAAAAACTGTAATTTCGCCTTATCTGGGTAACAGCCAAAATATCACAAGTTACACACGGCCATAGGGTTTTTTAATCAATTGGAGGAGAGCCATACATTTATCAAATATATTTCTAAACAACATGATCGTAATTACTTTTATATCTACAAAGAAAACAGAAGCCTTTTGAAGTTTTCTAAAACTTTCAACTAAGTCAAATAATCGGGTGTCTTCACTAAGAGAGTCACTGAGAGAGTCTCCACTAAGAGGGAATCTCCACAAAGAGGGAATCTCTACTAAGAAAGAATCTCCACTAAGCGGGATATCCTTCCAATTGGTTCTAATTGGTTCCGACTTAATCACTTGGCTGTGTGTACCAAAAGTAAATATTAAAAAACATAAAAATATACTTGTTATACTACTACTTATACTACTACTTATACTATAAAAATCTACTATGAAACTATTGATAATTTATATAAACCTTTATTTTGTATCTTTTTTGCAAGCATAAACTTACTTAACAACCTTCAAGCAAACAATCCTATCAATCGTAGGAAAGTTGTTTACATCATGTAAGTACTTTCTGACTTCATCTTACCACCCGAAAAGCCTGAATTTGTGACGGAATCTTACATAGCGCAATGACCTGATAATACCAAAGATACAATGTTACCCGTATAACCTAGTAAAGAAGCGGTAGAAAATAATGATAAGAAACCTCTTCAAAATATTACACTTATATTACTCTAAAATATTAAAATTTCGTAGAATCTGTAGCATAGTTGGAATATGTGTCAAACGATTGTACATAAGCCAACAACACTTCATAGCAGAACTTGTATTCGGCCTAAAGATGAAAACAGAATCAAGGCATTAGTATAACAAAGTCACATCGTCGTGTGACCATGCGTGTATGAACAGCTCAAGACTGATGGTAGGCAGGAATACGGTTATGGTCACACATACCAATAAAACATAAGCTTAGCTTTACTCACTTAACTCAGAAAAAAAGGGAGAATTTCAACCTATGAGCACTTACATAATAATTCACTCAAGCGAACTATTACAACTAACAAGGGTTGTGTGACCACTTTAAACTATCTTACCGCAGTTCCAACAAACTGTGGTTGCACTGTCCGTATTTTCTTGACTGTTTGGAATACGTCCACATGTTGCTCCAGTCTCAAGTATTCCATCAAGATTGATATGGCAATGAAACAACCGGCTCTGCCTGCGCCATCACTTAAGAATAAACAAGTTTGTGAAACGTTAAATCTAAGTATCTAACAGAAATAAAATCTAAATAACCCCGGGTTTACAAAAACATCAGAAAAACAATTAATGTTTTAATCAAGTGAAAGTGTTTCCCCAAGATCTCGTTTGACACAACAGAATCTTTATCAGAGTAAATGTCTTTTCAATAACCTGCACATAACAATAATCGGATAATCTCCATGTTCATGTTGTTGCTTCTCAATGAGGGTTAGAAGATTGACTATGTCCAGAGCGCTCTTTGGTGTTTCGGTCTTTCCCCATGAGAGATATTGAAACATTGTACAGTCAACGATCTTCTGATCGTCCTAAAATATCACAGACGACGTCATCAACACTTATAGTCAAACAAGGTCAAAACGCGATTAACTGTATATGCATCTACCGGTTTCAAACCAGCTAATTTTTACGGTCAAAACCTTGTTAAATTTGTTTGGGAGGGTGATGTCTCGTTCTTTCAAACGCTTTTAACAGAGTTTTTACTGAGAAGTTTGATGGTTTGAAACCGGTAGATGCATACCCTCTAAGGATAAAGCAGTATAGGTCTTAGATGCAATGTGGAGGTTAAAGGACTCTGAATATCTTAGTGAAGTTACAAGAAGAATAACTAGAATTCTGAACTTTATCTTATGCTGCGTCATATTGAAAGATATTGAAAGTTTTATATCTTTCTATGACTTAGTATTGTTGAACGTGCCAGATGCTATTGGAGCATTCATAACAGAGAGTGCTTATGTTTGGTTAATACATCAATCGTGTGTGTGTGATTGGTTAATATATCGAACGTGTGTGTGTGATTCATACAGAATTAAAACTATTGTGTAGTTTGATTGAAATCTTTGTTTTGATTTTCAACTAAGTTGCTGAGTTCCGCCAAGAGTGGATATCTTTGTTTGCGTGAGAAATTTATTATTGTTTGCAAACATTGTTCGGTAAAATATCTTTAATGTTTTCAATGTTTCTTAAATGCTTCATAGCCAAAATTTTTCAGATAGTCATGTGAAAGTCATCATGATAAATACACGCCCAACTAGCTGCACATACCTTGTTGCTTTTTACTTGGATGTTTCTGCTCGTAATATTCCGGTCTGTTGATTCACTCAAGACAGACACTGCAGTTTCATCGAACGATAGGGTTTCGTTTACATTGGGCCAAAAGCATTCATAACACTAAATGAAGAAAATATGACGCAAAACCATCAATTTAACTCATCAATAGTTTGGTAGAGAATCACAATATCTCACACTTTTATCGCAATATCATACATTCATACGCCCCTGTGAGAGAACGCCCTAATCTAAACTGTACGCACGCGTTTTAGCTTTATCGCTTCGTCTTATTTTTCGCGCCAGAATCACAGTAAAGAGAAATTGTGTAAATGAAATTATGTAAAGTAAGTGTGACCTCGTCTTCATACAGACTATTGAGCATGACAATAGTTCCAATATTGTTTTGATTAACCATAAACCAAAAATCTTGGACAGTTGATGGAAGAGGATGTTGAGTCGATATAAAACAATTCTTCTTCTTATAACCCTATGAAAGAACTCAAGCAAGTTGTCGATTAAATTTCTTTGAATTATTCAAGTTATTCGAACCAAACCTATTACATTTGGCAGACACAAGGAAGAAAAAAGCTGTCTCAAGTTAGCTACTCTGGAAATACGGAATTAATGCTGAGTTGCTCACATGAACGAACACCGCATTGATATAGTCGTCATCAGTATCAAAGCGCAACAAAAACACACGGCTGTCGTCACCTAAATATTCAACAGGTGTTTTGGCTTGAGATAAATAAGTAAATAAATTAGTGGTGATAACACTGCACATGCGCAGTGAAATAGTTATGATGTCACGAAGGTAAACCCTATCATAAATAAAAAACCGATTATTCGTTTTAAGAAAACCAAAAATAAGTTGAACCACAACAACTTCTAACCCAGAGTGGGCTTCAACCAACATCTTATGACGAAAAAACATCTGGTGTCGAAGTTGATATCACATACTTACGAGGTAAAATAAAGGAATGACGATTTTTAGATTTGTTTTCTGGCTTCAATGCAGCAGTTGTAGCAGTTGTTTTGGAGTTAATGGTGGCTACATTTAAATGCTGAAATAAAAACGACCTTTCCAATAACACAAATAGAAACGGTAAGGAATGGGTCAAACAACAAAAAACGAATTGTCACTATGGCAACCTCATATTCAACTTGGAACCCAGTCTTCGATGTTCCGTCCTGACGGGACAGACGTTTGCAGGTACTCTGTATATCTGACGCCTCAATTTCCGTTACGCCGCACGTCAGAGATTCAAGGATGGCTCGATAGACAAACAAATATTGGTCCTGACAAAAAGATGTGAAATAAAATGCTCACCAAATGGTAGAAAAAATTTGAAAGATTCAAAAGGAAGAATTTCTGTGGAAAGTTTTCCGCCTCTCAAGAGGAGTTAAAAGGACAAATGATGAAAGTGGATTCTTTTAGAAAAATTTGAAAAAAAAACATGAAGATAAGGAAAGTCACTCTTTAACCTAATGAACTATTACTAGAGCACCGTGATGATTTCAGCAACGTTATTCTGTTTGGCGAACAAAGATTCCCTATGGAGATCCCACCCTGACTCAGTAACAAAAAAGACATTACTTCGGTTTGAACCATATGTATTCTTCTTGATCTCATAAAATTGACGAAATTGAAAATGTCCACTTTGCTTTCTTGTTGAGCAAGATCGAGCATTTCATCGATACATATGAACGTTCCAGTTCGGCCAACACCAGCGCTAAAAAGAAGACCAGATGAAGATATAACGTTCAAGTGACACCAGAAGCCCATGGAGGGGGTAGTGAAATTTCAAAAAGGAGAAAAGTTGAACTATATAACCGAAATATAAAATGTGCTAACGACCTGAAGAATACTTAGTTTAAAAAGAAATTTTAGTACATTGCACTCATTTTTTAAAAGAATATCCATGACCGACCTGCAATGAACAAGGATAGGACTTTCTGCATGATCTGCAGGGTATGTTTTGCGCATCTTATTTCTAAACTCGACAAGATCGATGGGAGATTCAGGTACACCATGGTCTGGCCAACTGATGAAATGGAACTGCATCACTTCTCTGATGACATCACCCTAAACTCATACGTATCACATCATACGGGAACATTGAATAGAAAAAAAAGAACAGTTCAACATCTCTACAGATGATGAATTTGTGTGACCTTTTCCTAAATTACGTCAAAACAAAGAAAGCCTCGGTTTCATCCTGAATAGTAATGACTTTTCAGCTGATTATGGGGAGAACCGAAAACACAGGGTGAAATGTCTCACGATATTCTTAATTTCTTAATGACAAACGTCATTTGTATTCAGGATGAAAACGTGGCGTACCTTCTTTAGTACAAACGTTCTTATGATGAAATGAGAGTAAGTGTCGGTTGACGACAACGTCACTTCAACGTCACCGAAACTACAACCACCAGATGTCGGCCAGTACTGCTCGCATTTTTTCTAAACATCAAATCAAAATCAGAACTAAATGCAGTTCGAGAATTATGTTCTTTAAAACAATATAATACAACTATACCTTGTTCTTTTCAACTAAGTTGGTTGTCATGACAATAACATGGATATTTTGTACCCAGATCATCCACCAAAAGTCATTGATTGTTTTAGGTTTTGGGCCTGGGTAAAATTGATAAATTCAATTTCGTTAAAATTTTGTTTAGGAACCTAACAATGCAGAACTTCTTTTTTTTTTGTATTTTTATCAAACAACGATATTTTACCGAACCAAATAAATAAAAGTCTCGTTTTGATGTAATCATTAGATAAAGTTTCATCACAAATTGTCGGTAAACATCATTTGCATGGTCATGTTCAACATTGAAAAAAAGTTTAAAATGGTCTCAGGAATGAAATTTGTCTCCACAAAATATCTTTTCAGCGATAGCCTCTACAAAATGGCGATTGAGCGTCGCGAGCAGGCTTTCCACAAGAATAAACCAAACATTTCAGCAAAATAATAGACAGCCATTACCTTGAGTTGCAATGTACTTGTCATGCTTTCGATATCCCTAAGAAACAGTAACGAAACCATTTGTCATCTTCATGACTTTCCAATTGAAGAAGAAGGAGATGAATTTATATATTTATAATAATAGTAAAAATCGAATGATGACACACAAGGTCACGTGACATACATTCTTTAGAACGAAAATTGAATGAGATGAAAGTTTTCGCTAGGCGAATCATATTCCGCACGTTATCCGCCGGTCGCATAGCAACATTTCTCTACTAAAGTAGAAGTTTGTTGGGGATCAGCTGATGGTCTGGGGATCATGATGGACTAACTTACGTGGATAGAAGATGCATTGATGTAATCATTTTGGTTGGTAGAAGATGATGGTAAGTGAATCCTCGAATGATTATCTAAAAAGGGCAAACCAATCACATCATGGAATTTTCACAAAACAACTGTAATCACGCGATGAACCTTTTCAATTGTAGTGAACTTGATGAACTTTCCGGTTGACGAAAGCAGAAAAATGGCACATTATGTGTATACTGTCTGGACAGGACATTTAAAATGTAGAAACCTTAAAGTTGTTATCTTGAGAGATTACTGACGTTTGAGTTCACGACATCACTTTTGGTTGTATGCCTTGTTAACCCAAACAGAAACTAATAGTTACGGCTGCAAACATGTGATAATCAAGACATCTACTTACACGTGACGATATTTGCATATCTGTTTTTCTCTCTTGATTCAGCGGTCATTGCATCGTCCCATCGAAACTGCTGACCAGACGCCAAAGCCTATGGACATGAAACGTAAACATTTCATTATGAAGCAACAAAAAATGAATAATAATTTTAGCAGCAATGTTCTCTCGTATTAAACCATTTGACTCGTAATTAACTCAGCATCTCATGTTTCAACTGACATGAACCGTTCGTGATAAGTCATGCATGATTTTTAATTCTCTAGGAGATCAATATAGTCAAAGCAGATACCCTTCAAAAAGTGAGACATGTAACATGCTTGTATGTAGTGAAGTATCAGGTGTTGCAAGAGATTCTATCAAATTCTATTAACCTTGAATTCTTCCGTCAAAGCAATGTTGCTATCTTTCTTCAATTGTTTCCATTTGTTGGGAAAGGCTTTCACTGTTATTGCAGGATGTTTAGGATCGATGACAATTTTATCAGGTGGAGGTCGATCAAGAGCGTCATCTTTCATCATTTCATCATTTTCATCTGCATCCTGTCCGTCATTGACTAACCCCATTTCAATATGGGTTCTCTTCTTCACTGGACTCCTGGTTGATTCGTTATTTCCTTGACGTTTCCTAATTGCAAAGGACGAAGTAGCAATTTTGGAAATTCACGACTTTTAATTGGATAATAATCGTCGCACAAACTGGCAATTAAGACAGAGCACCTTTTTGCCTTGATGACGGCTCTTTTTAATAAATAAGTAAATTATGGCGTTGTTTTTTCATACATGTAATAAAAATAGAAGAATAAAAATTCAAGAAAATTGAATCTCAGGGGGACACACAAAACTGTTGGAATTTCATAAAAATATTTTTTGTGAGAGAGTATGAAGATAATGTTTGAAAGTTCGAGTTATCAAGAATTCGAGTAACTATAATTTCGAGTTACCGACATTTACAGAAAATCCGAGTAAAGAAGTTCCTACTTCTTAACATCATAGTTTTTAATAAAAACACTTTCTACATTATCACATCAATCACCTCAGTTTAGAAATATATACTTGTGCAGTATTTTTTCTTGAGGTGGAGTTTCCACAGCAAAAAATTTCAAAACGTATGTTGAATTGATATTTTTGAAAAGGATTGAATAATTGATGGAACAAACGTATTACTTATGAAAAATTATTCCGGCTGCAATGCATATTCCAACAACAACAACCAAAATGACGACCACCACGATGATCAATGATGTATTGTTGTCGCCAGTTTTCTTCTCCTGCGGTGGAATATGTTTTCCTACAACAAGAATATGCAGAAAATAGAAAAAAACCCTGAAAAATCCTGACAATATTAATATAAAAGGTTATAGGTAGCTAGTTATAAGTAGAGCCTCAACAGGTATATCCATTTGCTTGTATGGATATTCACATAGTCATCAAACAGAAATATCACGTATATAAAGAGTTGGGTGGAATGAAACCTTTACAGCTCATCATCGCGGGACGGCTTCAATAACTGACACATTGAATACCAGTTTTAATATTGAAAACACTAACCCATGTGAATTAATTAGGATCAGGTGTGGAATTCGAACATCTGGTGACAATTCAATCAATCAATCAGACAAGTTGAATATTAAACAGCAAACTTGTAGGTTAGAAGAAAGATATGATGGGAAGTCAAAAAAAAAAATAATGAAGTAGCTACTAGTGAGCGTACCATGTGTCCGAATTGATGTCAGCCATGGTGATGAGTAATATGTCTGTAAATAAAAGCAATAGGTCAAATTCTATAAAGCCTTTACCATGACAGCAATGAATTTAGGATTTTATTTGTTTACATTTTCATCAACAATGGCCAATTGAATCACAGAATAATTTGTGCCCTTTTTCAACTTGACATTTTCATACACTATTTGTTCATATCCGAGCTGGGAATTTTCAGGGCATGGTTTTTCATTGCCAATCGTGAATGTTTTACATTCTTCAAAATCTGCTGCAGAAATGTTAGCAGTAATATAAGGTTCGCCAGCTTTTTTGAATGGTTTCAGTTTCTTTGGATCTGGTCGAAGAGAATCTTCATATCCTTCAACCACCACAATTTGATAAAACCTAAACAGAGAAAGTAACCAGTAATTCTTAGTTCTTCCATCCTTTAAAGGAAGGCTGTTCTTTATTTCAAAGACTTTATCTGAAGGCTGTGATTATAGCGACTGAAAAAATATATTTTCTTAGCGTCCTATTGATCTAGTTCCACTATATCAAAACTACTTTCTCACCTCGTTCCACTTGGTCCTTCTAATAACTCAATCGATATGGTTGTGTTTGTAGTACTAACAGCATTTCGATCCATTGTTTGCAAATCTCGCCTTTCTATAAGAAGAATTTGCACTATGAGGAACTATCTCTTCAAATCATATACTTAGTAGCAAATCTCATAAAACGTATACATTTCATCAGGAGTTAGCATAAAATAAGACAAGAGGTTTATTTTCCAAAATTTGATGACAACAATAAAATAGATACCAATTATTTCTTTTGATAAAACACCATTTATTTTTGTTCCCTAAAAAAATGATTAAACAAGATAAGTTCATTAAACACATTCAAGAGATTGAAAATGATATCATAAAGAAAAAATGGTTTTTGTCAAGTTACAATGAAATGTAATGAGATGATTAATTTTGTGTAATTCGTTCCATAACTCAGTAAAGATATTAGGACAGCCTTAAACGACTGCATAATTGCCATGTCGAATTAAACTCCATATTAAAAGCGGTGAAAATTCGCCTGTATAAAGTGAGAATAAATTAAGGCGACATAATGAATTCAGTGCAACAGACTTTGTCGAATAAAACGGTAATCTTCGACATAAAATCAGCATGATTTTATACAGCCGCATGATAGTCGAACTTAATAACAACTTGTTGATAGAACTTCGTGACAAATTGTACGAACTGAGAAGACTAAGAAATGACTAATCTTGCTTGGCTAATCTGCTTTAAAACAAATAAATGCGCGTTTTGATTAAGTAAATCTGAACAGGGTAATAAATTTATGAGATATTTATGTGGCTGTCTAAAGTCATGTCAAATATGATATTCAGCAACAAAAGATTTAAAAAATTACTGCTGCATTTTTACGGAATGTCACCCGAATAGAAGTAATTTAATTTGACACAATGATTATGATAATGCGCATGTCTTCATTGAATGAATGAGAGAGACTTACATCATGATTGATTATCACAGCTTGCCAACAAAGTGTAAAGTTTCCAATAAGATCCAAGGTTTTTTGTTGGCCGAAAAAAATGACTTCTTCATTCCCTTTCTGTATCTTCACGTTGTTTCCCGAAGTAGATAAGTGTTTTTTGTCAATTTCAAGAGCAGTGAAAGAATTGGACATCTTGCTGGGACAATCAAAAGATGAATTTCCAATATTCAGAAGATAATAACTAAAGAAATAAGTTAGAAATATAAGGAAAAAAATCTTCAATCACTTTTTGTTGGGGCAAGGAGCATTTTTTTGATCTACGCAAAAGACTGTAGAATGACCTATCATCAAATGATCAATCAAACAAATCAGTTTGAATCAATCCAATCTCAATCAATTTTATTAGAAATATGAAAACTTCGATATCTTTGATATCTGAAAACACAATTTATTTTCAAATTCGGATCTGCGAAATTGAATTTATGTAATAAGATATGCAGTAATAAATTGACATGAACTTAAGAAGAACAACTAATGCACAGAAAGCCTAAATAACATGGGATTCCACAGTTATTCAAATTGCAAAATCGCAAAATGCGACACACCTTATCGGCCCAGTGTAAGGCTTAACACTGTAAAACATGATTTCAATGTCTATATTCGATCTGTTGACAAGAATCTTTGCAGCATATGGTTCTAAAAGGATCATTCACAAATAATTAATGGAAACAGTGACACCAGCATATTCATTTTATAACAGTAAGGAAAAATACATAACCATCTAAAAATCAATCTTACTATCATAAGTAGTATTGACTTCAATGACGTCAGATTGTGGTCCCGTTCCACCACCTGTTGTAGCATTTATGGAGATGTAATAAACTGTACCAGGATATAAGTTGTCCAGATGAAAGACTGAAGCACTTGTTACATTCTTTTGATGATGTTTAAAGTTTTTGAAGTAATCTTTAGAGCCAATAGTGGAAATCTATGATATTAAAATATGTAAGCAAAACACAAAGTAACATGTAATGGGGTATTTTTTTTGTTATGACGATGAAAATCTTGTACCGTATATGTTTGGATCACTCCATTGATTTCAGAAGGTTGTTGCCACGAGATGTTTACTGATGTTGATGTAAATGGATTACCTTTAACATTTTGTGGAGCACTTGGTACTGCAATGAAGTTAGAAACCCTTTCTCAGATACCAAAATCATTTTTTAACAATTCTCATTAGTAAAAATATCTTACTGCCTTCAAATGTTTGTTCGATCCTCCATTCACTCCATGGACCAACAAGAAGATTGTTGTTTGTATAAGCTCTCACCTATAGCATAATATGCTTATATGTCTTTATAGCATCATTAAAGACATCAATAAATAACATTTAATATTAAACTAAACATTTAAAAATGATGAGTTTACTATAATGTTTAGTAATAAAGTTTATGATTTAAAGATAAAAAAAACTTCAGAACACAAACTTGACAAGCAACAAGACATTGCACTTAGCAGTAAGGGCTAAGGGAACACATTTTGTGACGCTTGCTCCTTTCAAATATTTCCTGAAAGTAGAGCGTTATCGAGAAATCTTATGTTTTTGCCATTGAATGCTAAGAAGATAGTTTTTCTGTTAGTAGTATCTATTTTAATATAACTTATTTTTTAAGCAAATATTTAGGTTAAATTGGAGCTTAGCAAAACATTATGTTATCTAAATTATAATTTCTTTTATGTAAACAAGAAATTAATCACAACCATCATCATAAAACAAACTTTAGTAAATAAATATAACAGAATGAATGGAATGAAGATTGTTAAAAAAGGTGAGATACAATAAAATTGAACTTGAATAAATTCCTTACTCGCACTTTATAATGTTTATAATTCTTTAAGTTTGATAGGGTTTCAGTAACGTATCTTGCTTCAAGGGAATTATCTATAGCCACCAAGGAGCTGTTTGCAGTTCCATTGATCACGTATTCTATCTCGTACTTGGTAATAATGCCATTTGCTGGAGAAGGTGGATTCCAGGTAACAATAATGTCTTCCTTTGATTTTACCTCCAAATTTAAATCTCGGCAGACTGATGGAACTATAGTTCAAACACAACACTTCATTTATAACTTAAAATCAGATTTAAATAATTATACATCTGCATTCAGGTTGCTTCAGACGCAGTGTAAACTCAGTGAAAACTATTGTATTCTGGTTGGATGTTAGTATATGATGAGCAGAATGACTGAAGAAATAACTAACTAAAACATTTTTTCTGTCATTGGAATTCCCAATCATTATAAGTTAAACATAAACAAACACAGACCATGACAGATTTTAGAAAACTACCTCCTTCTTCTGTTCGAAAGGTTTGAGCGACATCAGTGGATGAAACGTTTAGCCGGTTATAAGCAATCAAAGCGACATTATAGTCTGTATGTGGAAGTAAGCCAGTTTGTGTTACAGACATAGTACCAGATACGTTTTTGCTGTACCATGTTGTTTTGTTGAATATTAGGGCATAGGCAACAATTGGAAAATCAGATTTTTCCTTGTACGCTGTATGATTCCATGTAAAAGTTGCTGTGGTATTTGTTTTCGTGGTTTTTAATAATGGTGGAACAACTGTAGCTATAAGAAATAGTGATAATTCATTTATCAATCAATTTTATTTTAAACAATGTGAACTGAATAAAACAGCTTAAGGGAAAAAGTCTGCATTTAAATAAAAGATTGAACAGAAAATGAGTTATAATGAAAAAAATATCAATACATTAATAAAATGGCGATCCCTAGGGAAGATCAACAGATAGCAAATCAACAACTTCGTACCAGTGGTAATTTTATACCCCAATATTGAAGACACATACTCTTAATGCTATTAAAGTAGTTTGACATTGTTTGCATAAAATGAAATTAAGAAAAACACAAACATACCATTGAGTTCTTCATAGGTAACTTTGGTGTGTTTATATCCTTTAATAGTGTCTTTATAAAATGCCACACAACTGTAGTTCAGATAACATGTGGCTGTATTTTTCACTGCATTAAAACTGCATGGCAAGCTACTGTCACCAATGAGTTCAGTAATATTTTTTTGTATTCTTAATACCGACACATAGGTGCTGTGAATTTGTCTCTCTTCTTTGAAAAATGTTTCATTCTTTAATTGAAGATGGTATTTTTCATAAGGTAAACTATAATTGCCATTTAAAATCCACTCATGATGAAATCCAGGCTGAGATACAATCTTGCATTGTAATGATGTTGATTTTCCTTTATAAACAGTGACAGGATCAATGGGAAGTATTTTTGGATGTGAGCCTAACACCAAAAAAGACATAATACATTATTCTGGCAGATTATACCAAACTACCATATCATTAAAATGAAACCAGTGATGATGTTAACACTATAAAGATTAATGGAAGCATTAACGTGATGAAAGTTATTACCAGACTAAACGAATGCTATTATTTTTGTGTAAATTTTATCATTATTTAATTGTTGGTATAACAAAGTATTTTACATGTTTAATAAATAGAACCAACAAAATTTTCTGTGACAATTTCATTCACATCCTTTACAGACGTGAACAAACATTTATGTACATTAAAATTCACAGAAGTTGATAAAAAATCCACTGGTCGAACGGATTTAAAAAGACACAAGGCTTTCCAATCTTCATGCGCTGTTTAAGGAATCATCATTTACCTTTATTGCAACCTAACAGATCCCAGCGAATCGCACACGTTTTTTCTTGTGGAGTAAGACGTAAACAAGCAGCTGTAACTGGTACAGGAAAGTAATTGACTTTCGTAGAATATCGATTGTACGGACCATTAAATGACTAATAATAACAACAAAATATTGCTGATAAGAACACGCCGTTCAGAGTCATTAATAGAGACAGTGTATCACAATTGCTTGTATCTTTATGTTTTATACATCAGCATAGTTTGTGGACAAATCTAATTTGCATGACCGTAATTAATTATTAGAGATTGGGCATTAAGTATCATGTGATCATATATACACAACAAGCCCATACAGGACACAACAACAATTTACACAATAATAGTTTAGTGTAAAATGTGGAGAGAAAAAATATATTATACAAATATTTGTACAAATTATATTTTCTAAATGACTTATAAAGGTATGAAAAATGCTACCTGATTTTTACCATCGAACACATAGTCCCAAAATCTACTGCCACTTTTGTAAGCAAACGAAATTTGATAATTGTTTATTTTTCCAGAATTGTTGTGACCTTGGATTGCAATAGCACTAACAACTTTCAAATCATTGAAACAGATCTGGATCCAATGAAACTCACCTTTGAATAAGTCATAACAACAATGTTAATGAACCATTGTAGTGATTATTAGATGTACATGTAAAGAAATTAAAATACCAATGTTTTTGGGACTCCCAACTGCATTTAACTTGAAGTCATCAGTAGAAGTAACAGCATTTGATGTTATTATTAATGGTTTCAAATTTGATTTTGTCCACAATTTCTCCATGCATGCTAAAATTTCAAACAAAAATGACTTACTTTATAATAGTTGATGAACTGTATAATTCATAATATTTCAATTATCATTGATTTTATTTGGCATTATCTGAAGTAACTAACTCGAAACTAAAGGAATTCATATATGTTTGGACACTGATATGATATATTATTTCATTACAGATATCTTATTTTGCATGTCCAAGGCAATAACAACACAGATTGCCAGAGAAGAAAACAACAAATTGTGATGACTAACCAGATTTGCATCCAATGATCAGAAACGAACTGTTGCCTTTATTTTCAATTATTGTAAGAAAATTACTGACAAATGTTGTGTTGAACCAATGCATCACTTGCAGCTCATTAGTGAAGTCGCTTTGAAAGTCCTGCAATATGCCAGATAAATTATTATCCATTCTTATATATGCCTGTCTGCAACACAAATTTTGATCATACCTTATTATACAAAGGAAGTACATTTCTTTGCTTACTCCCAGTTTCAATTTTAATGTTGCTTTTTTGGGTTTTATTTTTTTTCACAAGAATTCCAGCTATGGTAACTTGTTTTTTCATGTCATAGTTGATTTTACTTAATTCAGTATCCGAATGCTTCACTTTAGTTGCTTTGATCGATTTCGGCTGCAAAACTTCAGAGCAAACTAAACAATAAAAGGACTTGGTTTTTCAGTGAATTGTAAGTGCATTGCTTCTAAATGACATCAACGAGGAAAGATCAGAAA
This sequence comes from Turritopsis dohrnii, assembly GCA_027922465.2. Taxonomy (NCBI): domain Eukaryota; kingdom Metazoa; phylum Cnidaria; class Hydrozoa; order Anthoathecata; family Oceaniidae; genus Turritopsis; species Turritopsis dohrnii. The sequence continues at coordinate 323,206 of BQMF02000397.1, forward strand.
CTTACTTTCCTCACATCCATATAACTCCATCTTGAAACAAATTGGAACAGCACCTTGGAAATTCATTTCAATGTATCTAGCAGTAAAAAAGTCTTTCTTTTCGAACCAGTGTCTTAACGTTAGTTCACCAGCTGGATATCGATATAGCTGAAATATAAACAAGCAATGTTATCATGATAAAGTTTGTTTTTTATATCATAACTTCACGGTGTAATAGTAAGACACTATAATCAGTAACTAGTTAATTAACGTTTCGGTCGCCTGTGAATCATGGCTGCTAAAAAAAGATATTTCAAAGGATAATTAGAAACTTGAGGGGAAAAAGAGTTTATGATTATCGGCTATGCGGTTACAAATGTTAACCATGTCAAAATGTAAGAAGCAGAAGTTGCTAACAAGTTGAAACCAAAATCCCCTGTAAAGTTATAGTGATTATTGCTTAGGTTGTCCTGTGGAATTGCTTTATGCTGATGATCTCTTTTGTGAATCAGTTGCAGGTTTAACTGAAAAGTCAGAATTATGGAAGCGCTTAAAGAGCTATGAGCTATTCTTAAGAAGACAAAAGTGACTAGTGGTGATGATAAAGGTAAGAACAGAATTTGCAGATATGGCGTTGGTGGTAATTAAAGTTGATGGTAATCACAAAAATCACAATACACACCCTTCGTGAATCTGTGCCTTCAGTCCCATTCATCAACAAACTCATTAAGCCCTTCTCAGTTCCGAAACGAATATATACATTTTCGACACTGGAGTTTCCTTGAAATGCCATCCCAGTAATCGTCATTATCTTACCAAGATCAATACATACCGGCTGCTGCAAATTCAAGCAAGGAAATTTTTCACTATTTAAGCGTGGTTTTGGCACAGATTTTTTACCATATTGCAACTGTTCATCTGGAATTAGTCCGTTTTCAATCCCAACAGGTAAGCTGCAGACATCTAAATAATTCAGAAGTCGGAGATCTTCGATGAAGTCGAAAATAATGCTCTCTTATCATAAGCAAACAATATGTCATTGCTTCACAATCATTCCTCTTTTTAAAATCCTGCTGCTTTTACATCATTTATAGTAAAAGGTGATAAATAACATTGGAACATCAAACAGCACCTTTAAACATTGTTTTTGCTTGAAAAACAGAACTCCACTTTCCAGCAATTTGCCCTTTGGCAGTATAAGCTTGGATCTACAAAACAGCAATATAAAGGATAAACAAATAACAAATAATAACATGTTTATAGCTATCGAAACACAGAAATCTTCTACCTTGCAATGGTATTCTGTGGAGGTAGCCAAACCATAAACAGTAGCACTTTCCATACTCGCTGAAATATCATCACGAACTACTTTTTCTTTGCAGTTGCTTCTGCAACACATTATCTTGTAGTTATGAATAATGCCATTTGTAATACTTGGTTTTTTCCATTTGAATACCAGAGAGGTAAAGTTAAACTGGGCGCAGCTGAAAATTCTTGGAGGTTCAGAAACTAAAATGAATAGTTGAATTTAATGCTGACATAAAATCAAAAGTATTTCATGACAAGTTTTAAAATTTCTTATGTGAAAATAAAAATATTAACAAATACGTTATGATACTGATGATGGCATAAGACAGAAAGGTTTTGTCGCTAACTATAGAAAATAAGATTTTAAAACTTCTTATGTGAACATCCTAATTTCAGTGACACAAAGCATGTTTGAATTGATTAATCACTGCATCTTTAAAGTGCTTTGACATCAAAATCAACACAAGTATTACCTCCTTGTTTTGTAGAAAATATTTCATTTGCAGTCAGGGAGATGGAATATTTATTTCGACTTGTTATCTTAACACAATATTCGCTGAATGGAGTTAATGCCTCAATTAACAGTTTTGTTTCATTTAAATTGCTGACACTGTGTATAATGAATCCATTTCTTTCAAGTACTAGATCAAACGACAATGGTAAAATTCGTCGGGTTAGACAGGTTGTCCAGTTTATGTGTGCAGATATGTTTGATGCAGTTATGGAAATGTCTTTAACACACGCCGCTTCCTCTAGAAAACATCAGTACCATAAAATAGAAGGGAACATCATAAAGATAAGCATTTTTGCAGCAAGAGCAGAAAGAAAAAAACAAAATGTCTCTACTTATAACGAATTGTTTGTTAATACCATAATTTATCATCACTTCCTTTACCTTTATGTTCAACTTTAACATTAAATTCTTTTTCTGTAGATTCATGTCCATAGATAGCATTGCACAAATATAGTGCCGAACATAACGAAATGTTTCTTGCTGAAACATCTTCACAATTCTTGAGATCAAGAATGGTATTATTGATATCCTTATTAAACTTCAATGTTGATTTTACATATCCATTAACATTGCTGTCATTGGTGGTTATGATAGTGTATAGCCTGTTATCAGTATCCTGTCCATTAACTCTCCAAGACAATGTTGGTTGAGCATTGTGTACCATACAATGAAGTGCTGTTTCTGATTTTGTAACATTCGGTGTTGGAAGAATTGCTACAAGAGTAGTTAAACATTTCTCATGTCTCGTTTTAGTATTGATTATAGTGTACTTACCCTTACGAATAACCTTTTCTGCCTATGATTAACCTTGAGCAATAATCAGTAATATTTTGACATAATGTTTTGCTATTTTCAACTTACCTTTTTTGCAGCCAAGCATTTCAATCCGAGCTGCACAACGTATAGAACATTTCATGTCCTGTAATCTGATACATCTTGTATAAAGCTCACGTGGAAAACTTCTGACACTTGTTCCGTACCTTGTACGAGCACCATCAAATAACTATGCAATGATAATATGAGTAATGGATAAATTTTACAGCATTGCTATATATTCAAAACGTGATTTTTCAAGCTTCAAAATATCTATATACCACTATTATTGTTTCTTAATTAAACCTCATAACTTACGTATTTAACATTTTTAAGTTTATATTCTTTATTGACACTATCATTTGAGTAGCCATAACGTATTTTAAAGCTTGTAACCATGCCATCACCTCCTTTCCCTTGGCCTTGTATAGCCACTGCAGATATGAGATGCACAGAGTTGAAACAAACTTGTAGCCAGCTGTCCACAATACCTAACAATTAAACTGACAGTGATTGAGAAAGCAAAAGATGAAATATTTGGGATTTTACTTTGATAACCCAGTACAATTCAAATGAATTCGGTTGTCAGGGAAACAAGGTTAAACAGTTCTTTATATATTATGCATACTAGTGTTTATGTCTAGAAATTCAATTAGTAAAATCACAATGCAATCAAAATTTCCTTTTGGATTTAACCCACAAAAATAAATACACATGTAATATGAACAAAATCCATACCTACCTGTAAAAATCAGCTTTTTCAAAAAAAGAAACAATAAAATTACTTTTTTCAATTATCATCATATTTTTACGCCCACATTTTGTAAAAATTAACCTGAAACAATAATCACATTTTCCCACTATTCTAAATTCCTAAGAAACTTTACGGTCATTCCTGAAAATTCTTACATGCAAAATATTCAGTTACACATACTTGAGCTCACCCAGGATGTCATCATATTATTCAGTCGTCCTTCTATAGCGTTTGTTGTAACATCATCCGATTTTGACCCACTTAACTGAATATTGGAACCTTTATTTTCAATGCCAAGTTTTTCAAAACAACCTGAATAAAATTAAAATTCCATTAACAATTATTTTACAACCCATATTCTGTAGATTATGAAACTTTATTTTTAACGATAAATGAAACGAAAGGGTAAAGTAAATGATATGATCAAATGATAAATGAAATGATAAATGATATGAAATAATAACTCAAATAATATTGCATATAACAGCTATAAGATAATCATTTTGTTAATAAATGTCAATAAATGCTGAAAATGTTGTATCAAACATCACATATTTCAATACATACCTGTATTACAGCCCATAAATGTCAACCTAATACAAGTTTTCGTAATTGTTTTAGATACAAATGTTAAAGAAATATTTTTGCATATTTCTCGGTGGTTAAACCAATGAATTGCCAGTGAACCATTTTGTCCATTCCACTGCTTGAATTGCTAAATTATAACCGTAACATTTAAAAGTATTGTAAAGAATTTTCTGAAAAGATTGCTTTTAAAGTACATTATAAGAAAAAATATAACATATGTAATAAAGGGTTGTTCATTATTATCATGTACAACATTTTGTTGATAAACTTCGTTGCTGATGGAAACTGCAAAATATCGCTGGAAATTTCAAGACTTTCAAAAACATTTGCAAATGCGTGATGTCTTCCCAGTGACAGTTTCTCATTTTACTTTATCATATGTTAAGTTAAAGTTTAAAGAACAGTAAAAGGGTTGTAAATAATGTAGAAGAAGCCAGAAGTCACATATCTTTACACACATGGTGGATAATGGACACCAGTCAGAAACAAAGGAAAACTTTACAGTGCTACTCAGTGAAAAACAATTAAGTAGCCATCATATGGCAACAAATACCAAGGCATCAACAACAAAAAAGAAAAAGGCAAGGAGGAAAAGATTCCATTACAGGTTTTTGTGTCTACACATCTTGTTGTATATTAAGCCACACCAACCTTTCTGAAATAGTTTTATAAAAGACATCACATGATAGTAAGAACCTTCCTTTAAAAGGAAAACATGCCTTAAATTGCTTAAAAATTGGTCGTAATGGATACATGCTGACAATACGGATGAACTATTTATAAATTTAGAGCTGAAGGTTGTTCTATAATGATGTCAGTAGAACTAGAACTATTGAGAAATGGTCTGAGAACGAGCAGCTGTTAGGGTAGAGATAGGAAAGTGCCGATTATAGGGCAAAACTATGACGTCATCATAAAACATATGATTTCGGGAATTTCCCTACTATAGCTAATATTATCATCATATAAGATCTTTGTTTTCATAACGCGATACGAGTTATGAAACGTGTTATTTTGATTACATAACAAAATTCTCAAATAACAGTTTCTATTATTATAACCACAATTGTAAACAATTAAATATCTCATAAAAAATGTAGTAAAAAGCAGTTTGTAGCAGTTTCATTTTTATAACATAAATAAGCTAACAATACATATGATACACAGATCAGCGTAGTCTAGTGGATAAGAACGCTAACTTGTAACAACAAGGTCGTGTGTTCGAACCCCACTCGGTCTCTCATGTCCTGGTTGAAAAACTTGCATGAGTGCGCACTTCCCCGCAGTTGCGTTGGATATATCGCGGTTTGGGTAGACTTCGGTCTGGGTGATTAATCACTGTCAGGTTTCACTGGTCCACAGAGACATTCAGGTTACCGTCAAATCGATCGAAATTCAACATAAACGTCAGGGCTTGAAGGTGTTAGCATGAACCTAAACTACTATGACATGTGGCTGTCGGGATATAAACGCCAGGGCTTGAAGGTGTTAGGATGAAGCTAAACTACTATCACATGTGGCTGTCGGTACAAAAACCTAAGGGTTCTCTAAAATAGAGTTTTGTTTTCAATAATAATAATAATACCATATACTAAACATCGTGGTAATCGCTAAAACCAAAGCTATTTTCTCTTCTTCATGAGATGGGAGTGAATCTGTTTGACTCACTACTCTTTTGTGAACTTCTTTTTGAGAGCTAGTCACTTTGGGTAAAATATGATGCTCTTGCATAACATTAATCATTTTGTTTCTACCAAGGCTCAAGTTGTCATTAGATATGAGAATTTTATTATTATAACCAGACACTCCCGACTTGATGTTTAGATTCATGTCACTAGGTAACATGTAAATACCTTGTCCAACAGAATAATCAACTTTACTTGAAGCGTAATTTAAAGTATCTTGATAACGTTTAATGTCATCTTGAATATCAACTCTGCTGTTAACAATGTCTTCAAAATTGTTCAAAAAAACTCTTTGAGCTGTCAAAGCACTTGAATTATTACCTAAAATAGAAGAACGAGCTGAGGCTTGCGAACTAAGAACAAGATAAGCATATGCTCTAACACTCTCTGAAATTTTTACAAGACCTGTTTTTGTAAAGCCTTTAGATTTTTCTATAATCCATCGTGTCATGGAGTCGTCCGTGAAATAACTCAGACCTGGCGTTGGATAGTCTCTACGTCTTTTTTGATATGAACTGTAAAAATATTGCCCTTTGTATTTTTTAGGATCAGAATCAACACCATATTCACTACAGATTTTTAAAAACTCTTCTTTATTATAAGGATTATCGTATTGGTTGAAACTATCTTCAAAAGGTAGAGGTGTCTGCAGACGCTTAATGATTCGTCTAATATGATAATAGACGTGAAAACGATATACTGCTCTAATCATAGGAGTAGAGCGACTTTCTTTCAGATGTTCAGAACTGACTCCACAAGCGCTTGAAGCACACCAAGTGACAAAATTGAGTTGGGTTTGCCATAATTTAAACGGTTGTTCCTGCCAAATTTTCATACGTTGATCATTTTCATCCATTTCGTAATTAGTAAATATATTTGGAAAAGTTGCGGGGAAAGAACCGCTCTCAGAGACGATAATTGTTTGTTTGTATAAATCTTTAGCATTCAATATCTGAAGGTATTGCCCTCCATTTGGTTTATAAAGCGCGTTGGGAACATATTTAAAAATATTCTCCATTATTATTTAATAATATTATCTTCTATTTAATACAAGAAAATGTATATCACAGCAAATCTCGTAAGGGGTGAGAAGACCATAAATCTACCTTACCCCATTCGAAATATGGACGGTTCGAAAGAGATCGCATTATTTGAGATATTTGCAGACACCGTCACCTATCAAATCACAACACCGACAACATTGAAAACGTCTGACGATGGGAAAGTTGAAAAGTTGATACCAAAACGAAAATTCACTGGTAGAGAATTGAACGCGTTTTTAGCAGGCACCTTTTTAGAAGGCGATATAGAACTTAAACCATTAGGTAAATACCCTCAAATAATCAGAACAAATACGCTAGCTAAAATAACCAAAGTGAATTTACATCTCTCTGAACTCGACAACACTCAAAATCTTGAGGATGGAAAGCTAAGTGATATTCTACTAACTGTTCCCATCCCTAATTATAGTGGCTTTACACATACTGAGCCTAAAAATCCCCATTACAAAAAACTAAAAAACGGTGTATTCCAGTCTCTCACATTGAGACTGACAGATCAGCATGGTGGTATACTAAAAGAAGATCTGGGTACAACCGTTGTTTTGTACATCCGCTAAACCGAGATAAAAAGTAAAAATTAATTATATATATCATAATTAATAATGGAGTATGGAAAGAGGTTAAATCCAGAACGTTCACTTAGAACTGCCCGCGGTGTAAAAGGTTCTCGTCAAAAAGTAATTGTCACACACAATCCGAGTGAGATCGATCAAAATCAGCTATTATTGGTTAGGTTTCCAAATTTAGGAAGTGATGATGTTATTATCCCAGGAACAACGAATCTAAGTTTTGATATTGAACTCGAGTCGAAAGCTGACTCAAAAAGAACATTGGTCAGTAACATTGGGAGAGCTATCGTTAAGAAGTTGGCTGTCAAGTTCGAAGGTAACGAGATATTGAGTATCGATGACTTTGATCTTTTTGGGTGTTACAGAGATTTATGGTTAACCAAGTTTGAAAAGAGAAACGCGATAAGACAAGGTATCATCATCGACGATGGGTGTACAGAGAATTGTATGAAATTAAGAATTGGTGCTTCTGATAAAAAGGACGATGATGCGGAAGACAAAGCCATTGCTGACACCTATAAAAACAAGTTTGTCATTCCACTCGACTTTGAGATGCTAGATAGTACTATTCCATATTATCAAGCAGGTTTAGGTAATAGGTTATGCTACGAGATCACATTTAACGACTATAACCGAGTTATTTATTCTGACCCTCCAGATACTGCCGCAGGTCAAAAACGTAACCCAGATGGTAAATACAAAATATCTAACATCTCACTTGAATATGAGCTTGTGACACAACCCACGTTGGCTAGACAAATCGCTTCTGAATACGAAAACATGGCTTTGCTCTATGATAGGGTTTTGCGGCACAGACAAATTAGAGTAAACAAGTCAGACACAACATGGAATTGGTCATTCAACACACCTGCCAAATCTTTGAAGGGTATTTTAGTTCTATTTGAAGAAGAAAAATCCTACAAACGAGAAACTTGTAAATTTTATAATCCAAAGATCGAAAAGGTATCTGTCATCGTCGAGGGTAAGCCAAATCAACTTTTTGCTCAAGGGATGCAGCCGTTTGAACAATACAATGAGATTTGCAAGTATTTTGCTGAAGGAAAACCAAAAGATAATAGCGTCGGCGAAAACCGAAAGCGCTTGGGATTACATGATGTAAAAGTCTCTGATTACTTAACAAACAAGTATGCTCTATGGTTAGATTTCAGAACAATTGATGAGAATGCTTTGCATGGCACCGGTCGAAAGATTGAAAATGCAAGTGAAGGCATCACTTTACAGATTGAAAAGACCGCTGAAACTGCAGGAAACTTAAACGCATATATATATCTAATAATGGATGCTCAATTAAACATACAAAACGGTCAATTTATGTCTACATTATATTAGTAAAATGAACACACTTTACATGAAAGAACCTCACACAGCATTATTCGTCGGACCAACATCGTGCGGCAAAACGGATCGTGTCATAAAATTATTAGAAAATGAATACTTTAATCACTTTGATTTCATCGTGATTATATGTCCCACCTTGAGGTGGAATCAGACTTACAGAGATCGAAAGTGGTTCTGGAATGATAGCTATGTGATTTTAATTGAGCCGGAAGGATCTTTGTATGAATGGATTAAGAAAATGAACTTTTTCTGTGCGGGATATAAAACCTTATTTTTGATTGATGACATAATCGCTGATGAAAAATTGGATAAAAAGAGAAACCCTTTGCTCGAGTTGGCAATTAGTGGTCGCCATCGAAACCATTCGCTATGGTTACTTACACAATCATACACGGCTATACCTAAAAATTTACGACGGCAAGCTAAAATGTTATATGTGTGGTATCCAAAAGATAGAAACAATCTAGCCACCATTCATGAAGAGAACGATGTTATTGAATCGCAAGAAGAATTGAAAAATGTCAAGGAAAAACTGAAAGAAGGGAAACACACGTGCCTAGTAATGAGAATGGAACACCCAAGAACGCATATGATTTGTTAAACAGGTTGATATATTTGTTACATGACTCTTGTAACAAAAACTATAAGACTGTTATAAGTCTCCTATAAGACTACTGTAAGAGAATAATTTACGTCTCAATACAGGATCTAGAATTTTACCAATATGCTTAATCCTCGATTCAAAGCGTACTCTGTCAGCAGCAGCCTCTATCCAGTTACTTCTACGAGATTCACAAGCAGGGATATAATGGACCATTACTTTATCATTAAAAGTAACCCTTTTTGTATCTTGATGGGAAAATATAATATCATCATCTGAGGATTCATCATCGAACATAATTGTTTACGTAAACAATGTTTATTTTATTTAACAATGTTAGAATATATTATTAAACATCATCATCCTCTTATAATTATTTTGTCAACAAACTTATAAGAAGATAGCAAACTCTTATACAGCAAATTTCAACAAACTTATAAGAAGATAGCAAACTCTTATACAGCAAATTTCAACAAACTTATAAGAAGATAGCAAACTCTTATACAACAAATTTCAACAAAATTATAAGAGAGTATAAGAAAATTATAACAAACACAACAAAATGATAGAATATGTCAACTTTATATTATTAAGCATACTGCTGATCTCGCTATTTTACTTTTATTTTGTGTTAAAAAAATACCTCTCTCTAATAAAAATGGCGGAAACAGCGATCGATAATTTAATCAACCAGAGTTATGATGTTCCAGGTGAATTTCCACCTTCAGATGGTAAAAGACAAAAATTACTCGAGTGTGTCTTAACAGGTAATAGCAAGCTATACTTAGGGAAAATGTACACCGAAGAGCAAATTAACAAACTCAAAGATGAAGAGGTAGAAAAACTTTTTAGTATTTACGAGGCTAAACTATCAGGTCAAATGGTAAAATCCTTGGGGAAATCACTGATACGCATTTATTCGATGGGGGCTTGTGCAACATTAGGAATAAACAATCAAGAAGCGCTGAGCAATGACCTGGAAACTGACCCCTTCTTAAACTCTGCCCTTCAAAGATTTACGTGTGACTTATATTATAAATTCGGCTCATTATTAGCACCACTCAGTGTTGGACTTATTACCGGGAGGCATTATATCAATGAAAGGAATTTAAATAAATCCGATGATAATATAAATACAGTAGATAATAAAAATGTCAGAAGAACAGAATCCCATTCAAGTGACAACGAAGAACCCAAAAAAGGTTGAAGCGGGTAAGAAGTTGGCGGAATACAACCGTAAAAAACGAGAACAATTAAAACAAGTGTCACCTCAAAAAGAAGTGAATAAGCTCGATGACTCTCTCACCAAACCAAATGAACAACAACCTATGAATTACACCTATGGTGTAGGTGGAATAATAGCTCTCGGTTTAGTTGGTGGATTTGCTTATTTTATGTATAAAAAGAAAGAGCAAATATTACCCCGTGGGTCACCATCCACCCCACTTCCACAAAAATCTAAAATACCAGTGAAAATCAATAAACATGAAATGGAATAAAAAGAAAAAAATGTATATATAACAAACATGGACAAGAAAAGTATCATCAACGATTTATATCATGCATCAGTCGTCTGCGTTTTCGCTATCGGCTACTCTATGCTAGGAAAAAAGGTGTTAAAAATGACACCACCCTCTATTCAAAAGTTCGACTTGGAAGATACGGGAAAACTAGTTGCCATTATCGCCGCTAGTGAAGTGACAAAGGACTACTTAATCAAACAAAAGATTTTGCCTGAAAATATCAATATCTAAATATGGCTTCTATCGCAATGATGTTGGGTGGAGCTTTGGCTAACGCTTTGGCTTTCACAGGATCAAGCTATCTATTTTCAAGTTTATCCAAAGACAGAATCGATAAGGAAAGAAAACGTCATGATTTGGCCATAGAAAAATTACAAAAAGCACAGATTGAATGGCAGCAAAAACGACAGGAAAGGATCGATTTCATCAATAAACAACTATTGCTCGAAAAGAAGGCTGATTCAAAATTCGTAGAACTAAATGATGCAATGAGAGAGTACAATAGTGTATTTAGTAATCATCTTGAACCGCTACCACGAGAGCCTGTATTGAGCGACTTTTATACACCGAGTCATGATCAACATGAAAGAGAATTGGCTTTTATAGCTCTGAGTATGCTCGGTATTGGTGGAATTGTGTGGTATTTTGAAAGATAAAATGTATATTCAATTTGAGTACAAAAATTATGTTACACGTATCGTGTAACATATATATATATACACACTCAGATGGTTACCGTCTAGTCACGAGGTACGTATAGATCATCCATCCAACCCCTACAATCAGAGCCCATAAATTTTGACTCAACCAACCTACAACTTCTTTTGCTCTAGTGAGTATCCACGATACGATAGACCCAATTATTCCCGGTAAAGCCTCTGCCGCTTTAGACGCCAATCTACCTAGAAGTGATGCTAACGCTTTTAGTTTATTTTTTATCCATTCCTTTCCACCGTCCTTTTTATCACCACCTTTGTCAGGATTTTGTGAAGAGCTTCCAGCTGCTGACCCTCTCGGTAACAAAGCTTCCACAAGGACACCGATAGCCATACCAAACGCTGTCAGAATGCTAACGATTGTTATACCTTGTTCGCGGAATAGTGTTCGTATCCTTTCACCTAATGAGGTATCTTTGTCGAGGACTTTAGCAATGGTTTCTTTGATGTTCGTAACTTGACTGTTTAATTTGCCTTTGAGAATATTAATGTTCTCTTTCCTAGCTTTCAACTCTTCACGTAATCCCTCAATTCTCTTTTCAACCTCTTTTCGTTGTTCGTCCGTGTACGTCGCATCATTTTCCATTTCTTCCAACTTGTTTTTCTCCTTATCGATATGCTGTTCTATTCGAACCTTTTTTGCAGCCTCTTCCTGAAGACCTCCTCGTATGTTTCTCAGCGCTTTATCCAATCCTAACAGCTCACGCACAGGATATTCAAATAGATCACCGGTCTGAGTTGTTTCATGATCGACCGATTGTTGTCTAAGCGTTGAAATTAAATCTTCCGTACTGTTCACCACATCACCAGACATATCTTCCAACTCTACATCGGTTGCTGTTGTGATTTTAGATGTCGAAGGAAGCTCTTCTGCTATTTTATTAAGTACAGCTGCCTGTCTGGCTGAAAATTTGCTCTTAGGTATATCATACCCTAAACTACGTAATCTGTTCTTACCCAATATGTCAGCTATAGCACCGGTAGCCCTTAGTCTTCCATTGTTTGTCAATGGTTTGCTACTGTCTTTGTAGTATAATTCACCATCTCTAATTTCAAACTGATCGGTATATAACGTCTCAGGTTTTGGCTGGAATTTTTCGGATAATCTATCATACAGCCCTTCAACTAGTTCTTTCAAAACTCTAGTATTCAGACTGTGACCTCCAAATGATGTTTCTCGTTCACCTGATGTATGTATCTGTGCACCCGTACGGTCACCGGTCGGTATGAGAGGAAACGTCTCATCGGTTGTTTCATCTGTCGTCATACCATGTTCTCCAAAAGGATCTAAGTCAATGTCTGCCATTTTATTTATTTATTTAGAGGATAATTTATTATTAATTATGTTATAACAAACCTCTAAATATGAATTTTAAAATTTATCCAAAACTACCCACTGCTCCTGAGGATTTGAATGAGCAGGAAAAGTTTAACGCAAGCGTAATAAATTCTGAGTTTGAAGAGTTGATAAAACTTAAGAACAAGTTTAGCATCAAGCTCAAGAGATACAACAAGGCGATAGAACGATCGATGCTACTAAATGCTAGCTCAAGCGCTATAACCATTGGCTCTGGCATCGGTTCAATTGCAACAGGGGCTACGATTATCGGAATACCTATTTCTGCAGGATTAGGTGGTGTAGCCCTAGCCGGCTCTATCTGTACCGGACTTACCACAGCTGTCATCAAAAGATATCAAAAGAAAGTAGAAAAAGTGATAAAATTATATGATATTGTTACATCCTCAATTTCTGTCTTCGAAACAAGTATCTCACAGGCGCTGACTGATGGAAGGATCAATTACAAAGAATTCCAGGTTTTGCAGGGAACATATTACAAAGCTTTAGAAGGACTCAGTTCTACAGATAGAAAGATGGGTACCGAAGCTCAAAATCAATTTCAAAAAAGTTTGATGGTAGAACTCCAAAACTTGAAAAAATCCATAAACGAAAATGGTTACTAGGATGTGTGGTTATGTGTTCCTCAATTTGAAAAGTGATAAAGTGATAAATGAAACTGATATAAAGAGATATGATCACAAGTATATATAGACAATGGAATTTCCAACAGTTGATACATTCGAACAAACAATCAACAAGCAAAACAAGGAACAAATGGCAGAGATCATAAAGTGGCGAGAGCTACCTGAAAACGTGATTTATCATGTTAAATTTTTTTCTACAAAAGCTATGTATGCAGAGTTGAAAGACGGAGCAGGAAATATATATAAGGTGTGGTTGCCTGAAAGACTTTTCATTGAATTAAATGATTATGGTTGGAGCTCTAGAGAGGCCTTTGTCAGACCGAAAGGTCTCAAACAATCTCAAAAGAATTCAGAAAGACAATTCTTTGATTATGACGTTATATGGCGCTAGATAAAATCTCGTCGACTCATCTTTACTTGTTTCTAGTAAAGATACTTTTGTATGAGATGTACGATTCACCAACCTTGCACATAATCAGGAGGTAGCTCTGTATCTTCAGGTATTAATATCAGCTCTTCTTTCACAAAAGCTCGTTCAGGTCCATCTTGAAGGTAATACATTACACGGTTACCAGGTTGCTCTATTACCTCACTCAATCTATATGTCTTCTTTGACCATATGATATCTGTTGCTCTTTTTCGATGGTCATCGTGCTCTTCACCCGGTTGCAATAGATATCTATACAAACCATCTTGAGGTAGCTCTACTTCAGGTGGATAGCTCTCTCGTTTAGCGAGAGGCACCTCTTTCAATTTGATGGCATCTTTCGGTTTCATACCGATCATCTGCGTCTTCGTATCATTCAATCTATTCACAAGTTTATACAAATATTTGACCCACGTAGATGATACCTTTTCCGAATCGTTCAGTTCTTGAGCATCTTGTATTTTGAATAAATTTTCAGCAAGTATCTTGTTCAACGCCTCGACAAACGCTGTATGGGTATGCTTATATTTAGTAGTTACTCTTTTAATTTCAACGTTATTCTTCTCCAACAGCTTTGTCACATCGGCTTTGAATTCTGAACCGTTATCACATTGAAATACTTTTGGATAGTTTAAGGGTCCAACTCTATAGATATCTCTTATCATATCGGCAACCTCTTTGGCTTTCTTAGTCTTCAAAGGTCGGGCTACTTTGTAACGTGAAGCAACATCGATACCGGATAAGATGTACTTGTATTTATTACCATATAGCATATCACTAGGCATATACAATATATCAAATTGATGAATCTCATTCGGTTTAGTTACCTCATAATGTGGACGTTCAACATGTCTCGGTGCTGGTAAATGTACTTGCCACAAAGCTTGTTTTGATAACCATTTCTTAATTACCTTCAGTTTGAAACCAAATCCTCTTAGATTGTGAACGGCCTTTTGTCCTTTCCATAAGTTTTGAGGTTGATAATAAATCTCTTGAAGTTTAGTGTCTGACATTTTTATTTATAAACAACGTTTTATTTTAGCTCATTTTTGTTAAAAAATGACATTAAAGTGGCTTAAAAGTTTTTATTATCTTTATATAAAGAATAAACATGACTGATAAAACAGAATCAGATTACCAATCAATGACTTATGATATGTTAGTAAAATTATGTGCATCACGAAAAATAAAATATGTTAAGCAAATGAATAAAGCTAAAATGATTGATGTACTTGAAAAGAATGATAAGGATCCATCTTATATTCTCGATCCTGATACGAAACAAGCATTTTATACACGCTATTCAAACTGGATAAATAACAATGAAGAAAAATATCAAAGGTATCGAGAGCATAATAAAGAGCAGAAAAAGATGGTTCGGAAACAAAAAAAATTGGCTCGTTCAACCTCATAAAAGGGTGTGTTTTTGTTACTTAAAACCAAGTAACAAATGTTACCTAGAGAGTTTGAAAAATTGGAAATTTTTAAAACATCTTAAAGAATCATGATCACTTAAATATTACACAAATAATAATTATACAATATGACTTCACGAAATACTGTTGTTGAATTAAAAGCTATTGCGAGAGAACGCGGTTTACATGGCTATTCAAAACTCAGAAAAGCTGAGTTGATCGAATTATTAGCAAACCCACCTGTCCGACCTGTTCCACTACCAAGACCTACTAGGTTTAACCGACCTGTTCCACCACCAAGACCTGTTCCATTTATTCCTACCCAACAAGATATGGATTTGTTTGAGCAACAAGAAATGGGAAAATCTCGACCTGTTGTGAAAAGCAAGTTGAATGAATGGAGAGATTGGTTAATAAATCATGTACCTAAAGCTATTAAGGAGAAAGTGAGTGGCGCTTTCAGAGAGATGAAGAAGAAGATTCTCAATCTCTACAAGAGGAAGACTGATGAAAAAGATGAAAAATTGGTGGAACCAGAAGCGTTTGTCCCCATTGAAATGGCGTTTGAGGGTTCTTACAAAAGGTTCAAGATAAACTCAGATGGAAAAAAGGACGTTGATTCGTTTCTCGATAAGGTTCGACCCATTTTAAGTGATCTGATTATGAGAGAACTCAAAAACAAAAAATCAATAAAAATTCAAGCAACTGTGTGGATCAAATGGAGAAAAGAAGATCTATCCAATCCTGAAGCAACAATCTATGTTGATAAGGCGTTTAATAGCAATATGGAAACAATTCACAATGAAAGCGATATATCTGATGTTATTAATAAGATGTTCAATAAGATAATCGAACAGGTTGAAAACCCTGCGTTACCTCAATCTGGCTTTGTTATCGATAAAATTTTAAATATTGATGTGGATTTTCACAAGCTAAAATTAACGAGAGGCAGCTCTTACTTGCCGCTACCTAAGAATTTCAGTGGTAAGTATTCGATAATCAATCCTAAAAACAAAGATGATGAAGAGTGTTTCAAATGGGCTGTTATCGCAGCTTTGAACCACAATGAGATTAAGAAAGATCCACAAAGGATAACGAATCTCAAGAAACATGTTGATAAATATAATTGGGAGGGTTTATCGTTTCCAATAGCGCTAAATAAAATAGATTTGTTTGAGAGGAGGAACCTTGATATCGCTGTGCATGTTTTAACAAAAGACGAGAAAGAAGGTATCTATATGTGTCGTAAGTCGAAGCATCTTGATCGCAAAGAAACGGTTGTTTTGTTTTTATTATGTGAAGAGGAAAAGAGACATTATATAGCTGTAAAGAACTTGAGTGGTGTCTTGAGTAAGGTCAACTCGAAGCACAAAAATAAAGAACATTATTGCTTGAATTGTCTCAATGGATTCTCAAGTGAGGAAACTAGAGATGAACACTTTGAATATTGTAAAAATAATGATGTCGCGAAGATCGAAATGCCAAAGGAGGGTAGCACCGTTAAATTTCATGATGGTCAGTACCAGCTCAAAGCTCCTTTCATAATGTATGCTGATTTCGAAGCTTTGTCAAAAGAGGTTTGTAAAGAACCGCGTAGCGTTATCGGATCATCCACTAAAAAGGTTGGTATACATATCCCCACAGGCTTCTGTTGTTATAGCAAATTTGCTCATGGTGAAGTTTCAGACCCTCTAACGCTTTATCGAGGTGAAGACTGTGTTTTACGTTTTGTAGATCATGCGGTAGGTGAAGTGAAAAGGCTATACAATATGTTTCCTAAACAGAGAATGCGAGACCTCGCATATGAAGAGGAACAGGGATTTACCGATTCAGATAAGTGTCACATATGTATGAAAGAATTTGAAAAAGATAATATTAAGGTTAGGGATCACTGTCATTTTACTGGTAAATTTCGTGGAGCTGCACATCAGTCTTGTAATCTCCGTTACAAAGTGCCTAAATACATCCCGATCGTCTTTCACAATTTGAGCGGATATGATGCTCATCTATTTATCAAAGAACTAGCCAAACAGTATGGAGATGAAGGGATTGCCGTCATCGCTGAAAACAAAGAAAAATATATCTCTTTCTCATTGGATGTTAAGGTTGGTGAATACATTGATAAAAATGGGGTGACTAGGGTTCAAAAGATACAGTTGAGATTCATCGATAGCGTGCGTTTCATGGCTAGTAGTCTGGATAACTTGGTAAACAATCTATCCGACGATCAGTGTAAAAACCTTCGAAAATTCTTCAAGGGTGATGAGCAGTTCAAACTATTGAGAAGAAAAGGAGTTTATCCTTATGAATACATTGATTCTTTTGATAAGTTTAACGAAACTAAGCTCCCACCGAAAGATGCTTTTTACAGCAAGTTGAACATGAAAGGTATCAGTGATGCTGATTATACGCATGCACAGAAGGTGTGGAAACACATGAAAAATAAAAATATGGGTGCGTATCATGATCTCTACCTCAAGACAGACGTTCTATTGCTTGCTGATGTTTTTGAGACTTTTAGGGAAACATGTATAACAAACTATAAACTGGATCCTGCACATTTTTACACTGCTCCAGGACTAGCTTGGCAAGCATGTTTGAAAAAGACAGAGGTTGAGCTGGATCTGTTGTCAGATATGGATATGTTTCTCTTCGTAGAGCAAGGTATTAGAGGAGGTCTCTGTCAGGCTGTTCATAGACATGCTAAAGCTAATAACAAGTATATGGATGCTAAATATAAGAAGACTGAAGAAAGTAGCTATCTCCAATATCTTGATGCAAATAATCTATATGGATGGGCTATGATTCAGAAGCTACCGACAGGGAATTTCAAGTGGGTAGATGCTAATAAATTTACCGCTGAATTCATTTCAAAGTTGGCTGAGAAAGATGGTAAATATGGTTATCTTCTTGAAGTTGATGTGAACTATCCTCAGGAGCTTCATGATTCACATAACGATCTTCCGTTTATGCCTGAGCGAAAGAAGATCAATGGTGTAGAAAAGCTAACTCCATGTCTTTCAGACAAGAAGAACTATATTATTCATATTCGTGCACTTGATCAAGCGCTGAAGCATGGTCTTGTTCTTGAGAAGGTTCATAGAGTACTGAGATTTAGACAAAGCGCATGGTTGAAGCCGTACATCGATTTCAACACCAATTTGCGTACTAAATCAAAGAATGACTTTGAAAAGGACTTTTTCAAGCTCATGAACAATTCAGTCTTTGGTAAAACTATGGAGAATCAACGTAAACATAAAGACATACGTTTGGCTACCAAGAAAGAACAATATGAGAAGCTGGTGATGAAACCTAATTTCAAGGGTAGTATCTGTTTCAGTGAACATTTGATGGCTGCTGAAATGCAAAAGATCAAACTCGTGTTGAACAAGCCGATCTATCTGGGACCTACAGTTCTTGATTTGTCAAAGACGATTATGTACGAGTTTCACTATGATTACATGAGACCAAAATATGGTGACAATCTAAAGCTCTGCTATATGGATACAGACAGCTTTGTCTATCACATCAAAACCGACGACTTCTACAAAGATATTGCTGATGATGTAGCTTTGAGATTCGACACTTCAGCGTACGATAAGAAAGATAATAGACCTTTACCCATAGGTTTGAATAAGAAAGTCATCGGTCTAATGAAAGATGAGTTGGGTGGTAAGATAATGACAGAGTTTGTCGCTCTAAGAGCGAAGACATATGCATATAAACAGCTAGATGGAAAAGAAGACAAGAAGTGCAAGGGAGTCAAGAAGTGTGTAGTAAAGAAGACCATGGGGTTTGATGATTACAAGAGATGCTTATTTGATGGTAAGAATGTTTACAGAGAACAGATGACCTTTCAATCGATTAAGCATGATGTTCACACTATAAAAACAAACAAACTCGCTCTCAATGCGGATGATGACAAAAGAATTATTGTAAAAGATGGTATTGCTACATATGCTAGAGGACATTATAGATATGTATAAGATAACAAAGAGGTAAGAGGTAAAAAAACAAACAAACAAAATAAACGATACCTATGGATATTGACTTTGAAGATCTTTTTGACTGCATCGATGATCTGTGTGTGTCTGTGCGTTATATGTATTGTTAGCTTATTTATATTATAAAGTTTAAACTGCTACAAACTGCTTTTTACTACAATCGGGTATTTCCCCATGGACATTTTTTTATGAGATATTTAATTGTTTACAATTATGAGTAATTTGTGGTTATAATAATAGAAACTGCTTACGTAATCAAAATAACACGTTTCGTAACTCATATCGCGTTATGAAAACAAAGATCTTATATGATAATATTAGCTATAGTAGGGA
The DNA here is from genome assembly GCA_027922465.2 of Turritopsis dohrnii. Lineage (NCBI taxonomy): Eukaryota > Metazoa > Cnidaria > Hydrozoa > Anthoathecata > Oceaniidae > Turritopsis > Turritopsis dohrnii. The sequence goes on from BQMF02000397.1 coordinate 342,838, forward strand.
AATTCCCGAAATCATATGATTTTGCGCTAGCATCCGCACTTTCCTATCTCTTCCCCTTCCTTTATCCTATGAGTCCTTTTCTTGAAAATTTGAGCTTGAAACAACTTCTAGATCATCCTGAACCTTTATTCAAGGATGTAGCACTTTTTAGAGTTGCTGCCATTATTATATGGTAACCATGGTTACTACAAAAAATTTTAAACTTGTTTCGAACTTGTAATGACTTACTAGATCCATATGTAACATCAAAATTGTCATATGTACTTTCATTCCCAAAATAATTTTTTGAGGGTCTTTCTACCTTAACTGATTTTGGGTTAGGCATTTGCCTAAGTTGCCTAACCCTGGATCCGCCCCTGGATCCCTCATCAAAATTAAAAAAACTTACTCCATTTCATTTACGGAAACAATTAGCTGAAATGCTGATACTATCGAAGATGGACTATTGTAATGTAATTTTTGCAAAAGCACCCTGTTACCTCATAAACAGAATGCAGAAACTCCAAAACTCTCTCGCTGGTTGCACCTTTAGCAGATCCGGTGGTTTTGCAGAAACAACTAACTTAAAATGGCTAGCAACTCGTGAAAGAATTGATTTGGCAACATCTAAAATAGCCCACAAATTGTTAATGTTAATACATTCGTCACGTGCACAAGTACAAAATCTTTCGCATTTTGAGATGAAGAGCCATTGTAAATATGGAAATGCTCAGAATAAATTTCGTTATTGTTGTTGTTCTTCTTCTTATTATTATTATTAAGTTGGCAAAATAATTGTTTTATATCGTGTCTTAATCTGAAATACAAGAAAAGGTCTATTTTTACAGATTCAGTACTGACAAGACTCATTTTATAATTTTAGGAAATATATTACACTTTTTAAAAACTTTTGTGTTTATTACTTTATACTGTTTCTGGCTAACTGGCAATGAAATACAACAATACATTAAGAATGTTTCACCCTTATTTTTACCCTCAACGAAATTTCACTATGTATATTTTAAAGAAGAGTGTAGTGAAAATGAGAGAGAACAACTTCAGTCTGGGTCCAATTTCTGAGCTAGCTGCCTTTTGTTAAAGTCCAAGAAGATTCAAGTGTTAAGCCATCGAAATTTTACTATGTTTTTATCCTTTCCTCCGGAAAGTTCATTGTAATGGAAACACAGTATCGAATAAGATACAGTTGAAACATTCTTGATAGTTGAATAGTAAACATGCATGGCTGAACATTTCCCTTCCACACAAACCAGATTAACCAACACCATACGTTTCATTTTTATTTCATATAATAACAATATATCCATCCATCAACAGAACGACAAAATATAACCATAACATTTCGACGACATAACACCTCCCGCCCCAGTCCCCTTTCTTTTATCGGTGGAAAATTGAGGAATGGTGGTCATCAGTAGTATTTGTAATATTAAACCCATCTATGCATCTGTGCTGTTAAAAAAAATCATACTTTAGGTGTAAAAACTTTAGCGAACAGAAAATTTCGCGAATTTTAGCCCGATTCGCGAAATCTTCGAATTAGCCTAAAATTTTCGATTACGCGAATTCGTGAAAAGCAAAAATTTCGCGAAAGCTTCTACACCTAAAGTATGTAACTTCGACATGACGTGAATGGAGGAGAAGATGCAGATTTAAGCATGATCAAATCATAGTTTTAGCTTGGTCAAATCACAGGCTATCCGAAGTATTTATCTTTAAATTCAAAATGTAAAAGTCAACAATGGAAAAAAAAAGTATTCCTCGCGTCACGACGGCGCGTCAAAGTCGCTATTCTGATCACACTCATGGTCTTGCGTAAATGGTGTCTGCTTTGGGGGATGGGAATTTAAAGAACCAGAACGCCTGGCGTTCTCCAGTGGACCGTAGCACATATTCGATTTCTCGTGTTCAACAGTTGACTCGTGTGGCATCTACAAATGAATTGATAACACATATCAAAATATATAGTGGAATTATTTCCAATAAGCATCACATCAAACATGATTGAAAACAGACTCACCAGTTGAGAAGGAGCACGGAACAAGTAACTGAAAGGGTAGTAGAGCAGGTTTACACATGAAGTAGCGTAAAGATCAGCGTATCGCAAACTTTGACTTGCAAAAAATGTTTGACGAGAACCTATAAGAGAAAATATCATGACGTTAAGAGGAACACACAACAAAATACAACAAAATACAAGCCAAACAAAAACTTACCACTTCTGAACAAACTGCCTAGTTGACCATAACATAACTCCATCTCATGAACAACTTCCTACAAAGAAGATCTATCATTAAAACTCATATAAACATCATTCACTGAAACAAGTTGAGAAAATATACCATAATGTTCTTGCGAATCTGCGTGATGTCTATCTTGTCCATATTTTTTGAATCCAAATCTCTGAGTTAAGAGCAGGAAGAAGAAAATATCAATGATCTGTCTTCAAAAACTCAAGAATTTCAAGGATGTTATCTGTTTTCACGCATCAATAAAGTTTAAATGACATACTTGTAAGTATCTGCTAATTGAATTTCAAGATTCTTCAAACGTTCGAATTTATCTAAACAAACAAAAAAGTAAAAAATAAAACAATATAAAAAAGATTGGAAAAAAAACACAAATAAAACCACGCATAGCTTACCCTGCTTTAATGTCCATACATCCAACTCCTGAGTTAATTCAGGGACAACCAGATATGTTCTAAAATAAAAGATAATTTGTAGCATCCAAACAAATGACGGCAGTCAACTTCACGTTTGATGATTGATGGCAACTTAGCAACATGTACAACACTTCCAAATACTAAAATTCATTAGCATTACCTCCAACCTTGCTGCTTCTTTGATTTCAAAATATCTCCAAAAATATGATCGCCAACAAACAAGATATCCTAAGAGAAAGTTGCTCAAGCAGTTTCATCTTGACACGTGTTTAGGGAATAATAAAATTATGTAGATGTAGATCAGGAACCAACTACCATGTGAAGTCGGTTTTCTACTCATGCATTTCCTAATTTTAATGTTTTTATAATGAGAAATACCTTTCCTTCAGCGCCAATCAAATCAGAAAATACTTCCGAGTTTCCTAAACAAAAGAAAAAGATATTTCAAGTCCTTATCAACTAAACAAAGAACATGTTAGCAAAATCAGTTTACCTCCTGAGTAGACTAAACCACGCTCGTGTTTACCGGTGTATCGACCAATACGTAACTGACCGGTCTCCTAATAAAGAGAAGGTAAACATTACAATGTTGTTGTGGGAACCATACGGAAAACATTACGACACGATGGAAAGCTACTTTGCTACTTAGGAAAATATCAACCGTTTTCAAGACCCTACCTCGTCAACTTGCCGTAATGCAGTACCTGCAAATAAGATAAAAAATGATTGAGATTCTAAGAGTGTGGCAAACAGAAGCATGATAAAGATTGCACAGGGAAACAATACAAACGTCTGACGTGACACCTCTCAACCGCTCAACAGTCAGTGACTGCCAGCTTCGCAATTTCGACAGCAGTTAAATGGAGTAGTGGTTAGTTTGGTTGTCAATTTGGTGAAATCATAGTGAGGATCTATCCAGTATCCGAAACAATGCATTTCAAGGAAATTGAGTATCATAAGACCAGCACATACAACTTCGGTCATAAACGCAAAACCGAACAATCATATCGCCGAAAGCTAAAAAGTCGCACCTTCACCAAAAAACAACGGCTTTCGAGCATCCACCAGAATCAAGTCAAACAAGTCTTTCCAGCCTGGCGGTGGAACACCTTCCTGCAAATAAGCATAAGAATTTAACATGTATGTGAATTTAAAATTTAAAATTTAGCCTTCACAAAAATTGAAAAACCAAGATTTACCTCGGGTCCCTCCTCACAATCACACAGATATGTCATAACTTCCTAAAATGAAACAAAAGTTGGGAAATTTTATGACATGCTTCAAAATAGTCCACATTGTCTCAAAACGTGAGTCAGTTGTTTGCTTTTATAAAACTGCGGCGTACTTTCGTGTAGTTGTAATCACTGTTCGTGAGCAGGAAAGTCTTTTTTCCAGCTTTTCGCATTCTAAATACAAAGATACTCATTCCATACGAAGTGGTGATGGCAAGCCAGGGAAAAAAACGCAAAACAAGTGTACAAGTTTCTTCAAATGGAAAAAGACGAAGGCCATCTCTCAAGCAAAATGGAAGTACTCAAAACACCCACAGAAACATCAAACAATACATAAATGAAAAGTAAGCGAGTAAACCAACCTGTACAGTAATCTGGGTACTCGAGGCTATCAAAAACAAAAGGGTTTGAGAAAAAGTCAGCCTGACTACCAAACTGAAGGGAAATTCGGCTAAAACTACTTCCATGAAGAAATTGCTTTGAGATATTCTTTTGAGAAGACCACTTATTGCGTCACAGATCGCTGGCTACTATAGATTATTAGATTTTTCCTCCAACCAAATGTTAATTTCTTATTTCACAATCTCTACTACAGTTATCATCACTATTACATAGCAACACTAACTAAAGTAAACTTTGCATTCTGTTACTTACATCCTTCGCTATGTATTGCTCCCTATTTTTTAAAGTCTTCTCTTTTAAAGATCCCTGAAAAAGGAATAAGATAAGCTGAGCCACAAGTTCTTGGAAAGAAAACTTCACGAGTATAAAATGTATAATACTCACATAGGCATGTACCCAGTCTGTACAGTAGCGAACATCTTGGCACATGCTTCTATATGAGATGAACACATCACCATTCACAACGCCATCTTTTTGTCTGCAATAATGAAATCACAAAAATTTGAATATTCAGAATTCATAGACATTTCACCAAATAAAACACCCTGACTTGCAGAAACGCCCTCTATGAAAACCACCCAGCCTGCAAACAATGGCAAAACCTCTAGCAAAATATATTCTGATATCTTGAAAGAACATTGCTAACAACAATGACATGGAAAATAGAATGTGATGACGCAAAAGTTTTCATTTTTGTAATAAACCTTCTGTTCACATAATCAAGACTTCGTGCGAACTTAAACAATACTAAAGATCGCCTTTCACTTGTACAATATTACGGTATAGTTCGAAACATGGGCGTTTTAAATCAAATTTAATTTGTTTTAAAAATAAGTGTATGCAGATATTGTTTTCCAAGGACCTTCTCAGAATACTCACTAGCGAATTAATGAAATAGAAGACGTTTGGCCACTGTAATTTTAAAGCAAATTATATTGGAAAACAACATTAAGTTGCAACAGTTTTCACACTGCAAGAGCGTTTTAAATGCGCAAGCAACTCGCTTCTTCAATGCATCATCTTTAATTCTATGGGTCATCATATCTATATATTAATAGCCGACTCTCTGTCTGTTTGTTTGTTTGTTTGTTCGTTTGTTTGTAAGTCACGCAAAATGGTAGATTGAGTTGTGAGCGAAATTATTTCTTTTTTTGTGTGCGACGTGAGTTCGAAGCAAATACATTGCAACCCCAATCGAACGTGACTTTTTATGGCTGATGAACTAATAGGAATAACGTTTTGTTTTTATCATTACTGTTAGTTTTATATTCCACATTATTGACTTGGCTTTGAAAACAGTACATCAACTAAATACAAAGTCACTAACTGATTAAATATTTTGGACAAAAAGCAGCAGTGGCAGAATGTGGCAGCATATGTTCGGTTTGCCACTAACTCTTGCCTGACTGTCTGAGACGGGTGAACTTTTTTTTTGAGCAATCAAAATGTTTAAAAACCGATAGGTAAAAAAAGAGTATCATATCAAAAGAAAATGTTTTTTTTTGCTTTTCTTTTAATAATTTAATTTGTTCTTTTAATTGTTAAGCGTTCTAATCGAACGTTTTTTTATTCTATTTATTCATTTAGCACGTGCCTTTTTTCTCTCCTCCGTGTGAACTTTTTAAGAAGAGAAACCATTTCCCCCTGTTTGATAGCACCCATGTTAGAGCGCGTAACGTTTTTAAAACAAAAGCTAATAACAAGTTTTTTTCTCTCTACGTTTTGAGTGCAAATAAATAACACATTAAATTTGGGTTTTTTTGTAACCATTGTTTAAACTGATATTTGATATTTGATTTCGAATCTGTCGCTAGGATAACTGACGTTTTTTCGGGTCCGCGATACAGGCGATGGGTTGACAAAAAATTTGGGTCTAACTTTTTTGGGAGGGGTCTGTGACGTCATCAAAATCTTTGAAGAATGATATCTCTGTAACGGTTGATCGTAGCGGAACGATCCCATACATTTTTTTAATCAGTTTTTCGAGCTCTACAACATGGTAACACTTTCGGTTGCCAATTCCTTAATTTTATTTTTCGTGAAGTCAACGCATGCTGAACATGGGCGGCGAGCGACGCCGCCTTGGCGGCTAGTATAATTAGAATTGTAGAAAATTACAAATAATTGAATGAATATAATTGAATGAATACAATAATGTCTTACAATTTATTAAGTGGAAAGAGGCATCAACTTACTTCTTAAATTCAGGCATGTTTTTATCGAAGACCTGCACAACACATGCAAGCAGATAGATTTCTGGCAAGTTGAATAATGTATTAAAAATTGCAAATCTGTTTTTATCCATCTAAAGATATAGAAAAATGATAAACAAGATGAAGATGACAAGAATGAGCAAAAACAAAAAGAAGAAAATTAGAACTATACCTGCACAAACTTATTAGGATATAACTTTCGGACTTCTTCCCTATAAAATGTGAAATGAAACAAGGTGCTAGTAAAGAAGCCAAGAATAGTAGCTATCATTTTACACTACGTTGATAGTGACATTATATTTTCTAACAGTTGTGCTGTTGTAGGTGAAGATAATGAACATTTCTTAGAGTCGGGTGGTGTTTTAAGTCACTTTGATCACAGCATTAAAAAATGAAATAAAAATTAACAAAATTGAAAAAAAAACATACCCTGTGAAAAATTCCAAGCCATGAATGCAAGACAAGATATTTCCATAAGTATCAATCTATAAAGAAAAAAACCTGTTTCGTCAACAAATCTGTTTTGTCAATAAATCTGTTTCGTCAACAAAACGAAGGATTTGGAACTAATGAGATGCAGGAATGTTTATTAAGATCAACATACCTTGAGCAAATTCCCATATAACCTATCAAACAATAGCCCACTAAAAATAGCATAATGAGATAATTACACAACCTTTACAAAACACAAGATGATCAATACTACTTACTATTCCACTTACCGTATGGGAAATGAGGGGTCATATTCATATTTTTGCAACTCCTAAAATATATATCATAAAAGAAATGGCTTCCAACATTCATATAACATGGCACTATCATCTGTGAAAAAAAATAAAATATCTGAAGATTAGGCACTAAAGTATAGAATGATAAACAAGCCAACTCACTGGAGGATAACCTTGTTCAACCAGTTTTGCAACTATCAATCCAAATGCCAAACTCTCATATTCTGGAGATTTGTAAACTAAGAATAAGCGTTACTTATACACAATATCAAATGTTAACAAACAACAAAAGAAAAATTACATAACTATCTAACACCTTTTGATAATATTAGGTTCATGTGTTCTTACCAGCTAAAGTATAGTCCATGTCAAACCCAAAGTAGTTGATATTCTCAAGACTGAGGCTCCTGTTAACAAACACCCTATAAACATTGGAAATTCAGTTATTGAATTAAAATTTTTGAAAAAAGTCCAACAAAATTTGATGTTGCTGTAATCAAGTGAAACTAACCGGTGGCTAGTCTCCCGCTTGTGATAGTGTTCGTATCCATTTTCCATTATTATATCAAAAGTCAATCAGTTTAAAAACAACTGCACTGTAGATTGTAACACAATCAGGTATGGAGATGTTTGAGAGCTATTGTAGATTTTTACTACAGAGTGAAGGATTAAATTCCTCTAGCATCAGATAAAAGGATTTATCTAGTGAGTTTTGTATTTATTTATTTAGTAATTTAGATGAAAATCAGATAAACAAACAAAACATGCTAATGGCAGTTTAAAAACAACAAAACTGTTAAGAAGTAAATAAAAAGATCTGGATCTTATTTGCTAGAGAAAGCAAAATGTATGTTAAATAAAAATATAACTGAAACAAATATTCAGTCAAGTGCTGCTTCTTCTTTCCTTATATGACATGTCAACTCCATTAAAGATATTCCAACTTACAGCATAACTTTTCTTATCAAAAGTCATTGGAAACCATTAAATTTCATCACAAAGTACTGGTTGACCAAGATGAAAGAACTTGTCACAAATGGGAACAAGGTTACATAGATTTCGATCTAAAGTGTGATTGAATGATCTCCAATCATGAAAGTTAATGAATATTGATATCTATGCAATACATAAAGCAAAATTTGAATTTCCTGCTAAGTTTGTTATTGAACAACATCTGTTATTTAAAAGACTTAAGATAAAATTAACAGTTTTTTCAAGATAATTTTCCATGGTTCAAAGAATCATCAAACTTTTAACAAACAACAATTAAAATTTCTGAATAACACACTTGACAACCACTTAGAGGTAATGTAAGTTCCTTGTTGTCAAATCATTTTCACAAGGAATAATAAAAGGAAATTATCAATAATCAGAATTAAAAAACTATTCAAAATAAAGGAATTTAAATTATTTGAAGCCTAATAACCACATTCTAAAAGGAGATATTATGTTTAACAGTGACAACAATCATTATTATTAAATTTTGCACTAACAAGCAAATCGTTTAGTTGACAAGTCAAAAATGTGAAATGGTCAGAGACAAACAACCCATGAAAAAATCAGTCAGTGAACAATGAGTGACATCATATTAGTGACCCAATCATCATCTGTTATTTCCATTATGAGATATTTGCCCCAACTCATTACATTCTTTTGACAGGATATGATCTTGCTAAGTGATCTCCATCTGCTTTTTGTTTTATGCAAATAAGTTGATATTGAATTGAAGATTGAAGGACATATCAAATGTTTTGCCTGTGACTCTGTTAAAAAAGGTCTCACTGACACAAAAAAATAAAATTGGTTCAAGTAGGTTTCTGTTGTGTTTTTTCGGTTCTTCATACCTTATTTTTCAAGAAAACATAACTTTTTGATGACTGTGTCTCAAAATTTTCAAAAATCGACATTTTACTTAATGCTGGTAACAAATTTATTTTGTCGGACGGAATTTTTTCTAATTAAATTTATAGATCTTTTAAAGAGTTAAAAGTTCTGCTAAAGCATTGTTTTATGGCAATTCAAAGCTTAGAAACATTTATTTTAAATGATTCCGTCTGACAAAAAAGTTTCTTCTCCTCCAGCTACCTCTAGAACATCAAAAAAAGTTCTTATTTCCTTCTCCTAATCTCTTACCAATTTATTTAATTTAGAATTCTAACTCATGTTTTCTCAAATAACCAATAATCATTCAATTTATCGTCGAAATGAAAAATAGTGTTGGCACCACTTCAAAGCCACCCCTTAAGCACTGGTCAAACCAACACAACATTTCATGCAACATTCGATGCAACATTTGCAAAATGTTGCAATTACTTGAGGGGGTAGTTATTTTCTTGTAACATTGTCTCTAAAACATTTCATTTTCGGAACCAAATGAAGTCTTTTCAAAATACAGTGGACTCTCCATATAACGAACCTCCAAGGGGAAATGAAAAAAGTTCGTTATATCGAGAGTTCGTTATATCGAAAGGTGAGAAAAAATATGAAAATTTTGACTAAATCATTTAAATCTCGCAATCCTTTGGAACAAAAACGCTTTGAATTCGTTTTTTCATCTTAGCTAGTATCCTGTTCAAAAGTAAAATAATAACATTTGAAAACAACTTTGAAAGTTACAATTATGTCTGTGCTTCCATTTGTCTAAACAGCCATCAGAGGCCTTAAAATCGGCTAGATCTTAGAAAATGAGATCATTTTTTCTTTGATAATGATCCCGTTGACAGATATATTGTTTGAGTGCACATTTTTGAACCATAAAAAAACAGCTTTATCAAAGTCTTTGTTGTTGCTCTTCTTCATTTTTTTGTATGTTCAAATTTACTTGGCCTGGTTCGTAAGCTTCTGTGATTTTCCTCTTGTTTTCTATCCAAGTCGAAACAGTATTTTTCTCTACAGCATTCTTGTTTGTACTTTTGCCCTCTGCAATTTTCTGCAGGGGTTTATACTTATCTGTTATGGAGATATTTACCCTTTTTGTATAAATACACTTACACTTAACCTTCAGATTTTGGATTGCCTTACAGATTGTAGCTTTGTTTATGTTTAGATCCGATCCAGATCAATCGATTTGAATGACATTGCATGCGTTTGATTTATTTTGAATCATAAAGTTCAATTTGCACAATGCAAAAATTGTTTTTGTTATTTTTTGTAGCATTTATTACTTTAAGTTCTTTATATCGAGGTTATTTGGGTTTGAGAGACGAAACATTTGGTTAGTTAAATCGAGAGTTCGCTATATCGGAGGTTTGTTATAGAAAGGATTTATAGGAGTTTCTTAAGGCAAAATCCAAGGGGAACGGACTTTATTATAATGGACATTTAGTTCGTTATATCCAGATGTTCGCTATATCGGAGGTTCTACCGAGAGTCCACTGTAGATACAACCATTTGATTTGACATTTGATTTGACGTTCGAAATCCAAAATTTTTTAAGAAATGTTGTTTTGATATAAGTCAGTTTATAGCTTTTCCTGGCCTCCTGTTGGTATAAAACTATGATGTCTTTTGTATTTACGCCTTGATGAAAACAGCTAATGACCTTTGCTTTTCATCTTTCAAAACGTATGATGATTAAACTTTTTCTAATTTTTCTGTATTTTTCTGTATTTTTCTGTATAGTCGGACGGAAGCTGATTAAACCACCACAGAATTTGGTTAGAGGACTTAAGAAAATATATTAAGAAAAAATTACAAATCTACATTTAAAGAATAAACAGTGAATCATTATTTATAAACATAAACTGGTCTTAAATATTCAACAAGAGCCAGATGGCGCAAAACGGTAGCAGCAAAAGTACTTGCCACAAGAATACTTTTAAATTTGAAATTTTACTTAAAGTTCTTAAACGTTCTGTAAACGTTATTTCTTGAGATATCTTACAGGTCGAAAACAGGCATAAACGATATTATAATGTTTAAAATTACTAACTCGTGTAAATAGGGTCTAATCGCAACACAACAGCAATTTAATTTATTAGAAGACAAAAGAATTATACATGCATGAGCATGTATACATGTACGTTTTTTTTATAAGAGCTTATGTAGAAAAAAAAAACGCGTTTCTTCGAAGAAAAAAAATGTATGTTTTGAATTATAATTTTTTGAAACCGAAAATGAATTCAAACAGATAACTGCCTTTTTTTAACTCGATTTTTGAAAACCTTGATGTTCAAAGACAGAACAGATAGCTAACAAACGTAGAAAGTAATAAGAAAGTCTGATCTGTGCTTTACTGACACGAAAAACATATCTATTTTAAAGTGCCAAAGTTCATTGATTCAGTACCATAAAAGTAACTAAAAGTCCCAGTTTTATGTAGACCTATTTGATTAATATCCATTCCTTCATCAATTAAGTGATAAAATATCAAAGAAAACGTATTTTAAATGTATGTGATTGAAAACCTTCGAAAATTCAAAAGGCTGCGTTCGTTCATTAGAATGTATATTGAGTTTTTAGTGGGGACTCGCATACTCTAAATCGTAGGCTAAAAACCGCCGTTTCGGCCGGAGGAGTAGTAGTAGTAGTAGGAGGAGGAGGAGGAGTAGTAGTAGGAGTCCAAGGGTGTTTTAATACGGTATTCGCTTTCGCTGCTACCGTAAAAAGATGCGTACTGGCTTAAACTTAAAGGATTTCGACCATGAGCAGCATCCATTTTTAACTAGCCTGTGTCCATTCAAATTATTGAGAGTTCTTAACCTTATCATGGTGATATTTCAGACAGAGGCTAATTTTTTCAAAATGTCTGCATCTGTGAGTGTCACTTTAAGAGACTTGAAATACAATTTCCATAATGTTGCAATCGTGAATTAACAGAAACCTTTCAAAAAAACCAGCGGCAAACTGCTTTTAAAAATTTCTCAAAAAAACCATCGGTGGAAAAATTCCTATATAAAACACCAGCTTATCGACTTAATAAGTATTAAACAAAACAAAGTTACCTTTCAGGTATTGCACGATAATCACGCACACCATCTATAATATCATTGGTCGTCATAATCTTCAATTTTTATGAAATCGATATCTTAATTTTCTTGATGTTAAACTAAAAACATGAATATAAGGCATTTGCGCAAATATCACACTGTAGCAAAACTTCAGCAACAAATTTAAAGATTTCATAGAAAGTCCTGATGCAAAGACGAAATACTCTAACATGAAAAATAATAAGCCAGAATATCTTGCTAAAACAAGCACAACAGAATGGAATATTTTCTAAATAAACAAAATCTTAACAGATATCAAATTCGTCAATAATGTAGGAATTGTTCCATTATAATTTGTATGTGTGTATATATGTATGCATTATTTTATTTTCCATAATAACAACTAAATATATTTACAAGAACTGAAAATGGAAGGAGATCATCCAATAGTGAAATACTAATCAGAGGGGGTGGCCGCCAAATATGCTACCTCAATATATTGGACAAAAAAATAATAAAATAAATAAATGAAATAAAAAAACAAAAATAATAACAATAAGAAAAATACATAATGCAGCGGTCAGTGACGGTATAGCTATCAAAGAAATATTTCATCACAATTGATTTAATCCTAGGGAGAGTTAATTTAGTTGAACATAGTCTGGTTCACAAAAGCAAAAATGGTATGAAAAAGCGAAAACCTTGCACCAGATCTCATATGAAATCATAAGAGATGTTGAAACATGCAAATTATGGTGGGATGAGACGCAAACTTTCAGATATTCTTAGATTCACAAATTCCTGACTATAGTTTATAAGTTCACTTAAATTTTTTATGAATGATATCTCGGGAATGGTTAGTCATAGCGAAATAATCCCATGCATGTTTTGGTCCATTTTTCAAGCTCTAGTACATGTTTTAAATTTTCATTGCCCTTGGAGTCATAATTTTTGGAATTAAAATTCATAAAAAATTTTAAATGGGATACTAGTATATACTTTCAGATCACTTGAAATGAGCATTAGAATAAGGAGATGCGCACTAGTAAAAAATATGACATCGACGCAAGCGCAAACGCAAGCTGTTCACATCTAGTGCGACACAAGAGTATTTTCTTTCTTTCTGTTGTTGTATGTGATGGATGAGAACGTGCTTGTAATCTTCATCAGATGATTGAATTTTATAAAGTCGTTCAGCTTTTCACACTTTAAAATTGAACTTATGTGGCAATCCTGTCTGTCGTGCAATATCATCCCACAGAAGCAGCTTTTTACGCTTATCCTCAAAGTGACTCGATGCTTTATTAAAAAGTACTGGATACTTCACTTTACTTACTTCATTTTTCTTCCATTTTTTTGATATAATATATTATTTTTTCTACAGTAATCTCTTTCTCACTAAAAACTCTTAAAAACTAATAAAAAAACGCATTTTGAGCATGGTTTTATTGTTTTATTGTTTCCAAAGGTTTTAACAAAAGAAATCGACGCAGACGCAAGGATCAAAACTTTTTGATTTTTGCGTCTGCGTGTGCGTCGCTGTGTCTATCTAGTGCACACTACTCTCGCGTCTGCGCATATGCTTGCGTCTATGCTTGTGTCTGCGTTGCATATATGTGAACCAGGCATTAAGGATCATCAATTCATACAGAAAACAATGACAGCTGCAATTGGATTGATTTGCAAACTCAAAAATGTACCAAGAATAAACACTCGTATATTTTGGGTTGCAGCCACAAAATGCATCTTATTTTGTGATCAGAAAAGGTATGCATATGAGACAACTACTGTCTCCCCATCATTCAGCGTGTCATACTCACTTGTTCCAGAGGGAAAACCCATAATTAAGAAGTAGTGCTCCCCTAAAGTGATAGAAAGGCTCTTAATTAATTGCAAGTTAATGCCATATTTTAACTTAAAATTGCACAAACTTCAATAAACTGTGTGCTAATAATGAATATTCAAACGAAACCTGGTTATTCCTACCACCGTGCACGGGGAATTCTCATATTTTAGAGAAGGCGGTAGTTTCCTAATTATTATTATTATCAATTTATTTAACGTTGGTCGAAGGGCTAATGCCATAGTTTACAAAAGAAAACTAATAAAAACCAACACTACAAAAAAAGTTTAAAATATAAATAAAAGTAACGAATTTTAAAAATTCTATTACAATAAAAATAGAGAAAGAGAAAAAGAGGAAAAAAAACAGCATACAATAAATATATTTATGTTCCACAAATTAAACAACTGCAGTTTTTGCCTTCCCATGTCTTTATGAGACGTTTAAATTGGCAGGTGGAATTTGCAGACTTTAGAGATGGAGGAAGCGAATTCCAGGTTAGGCTGGCACGAAATATTAGCGAATTTAATCCGTATCTATGCGACATGACTTTTGGAAGAATTAGATTACTACCAGATCTCAAAGTATATTGAGATGTTTTTGATACAAACATATGCCACATAAACTCTGAGTTTTCATTATGTAAAGACTTAAAAACCTCAATCATTAAGGTTCTTAAGTTTTTTACATGAACCTTGGAACTGTGATCTCTATCTAAAAGTTCCTCAAAAGAAGATTTAAAGTCCCTATAAACCGCCCTTAAAGCCCTTTTATGAATGTTGTTTATTAGACCATTATTTGCTTTACTAGTAAACATCCAAATAAGTGGACAATAATTAAACGTCAATAGGTTGAATGTGTTACATCTTTCACATTCAGTGTTTAAAAATGGTCTTATCCGTAGAAGAGCTTTCACTTTTTGGGATGCAGATTTACAAAGGGTTCCCACATGCAGTTTGAAATCTAATTTACAATCAATAGTTACTCCTAAGAGCTTTACACTAGTTGATGATTCAAGAATTACATCATTAATATTAACACATAAACTGTTATCAACTTTTATACCAAGAAACATCAATTGGAACTTGGCAGGATTTGCAGCCATTGAATTTATTCTAAACCATTCGAGAAAATTAGCGGATTCTCTTTCTAGCATGGATACAACTTCATCCACATGAAACCCACTGACATATATAGAATTATCATCCGCAAAGTTACAAATTTCTGTTTCTTGTATAAACATGAAGATATCATTTAGGAAAATATTGAATAATAAGGGTCCTAAAATAGAACCTTGTGGAACACCTAAAATTTGTTCAAGCCAATTGCTAAAACTAGATCCAATTCTGACTCTATGTTGACGCTGGTATAAATAGTCGTACAGCAGGCTAAGACTAGACGAATCTATGCCATACACAGCAAGTTTTGCAATCAACAAATCATGAGGCAAACAGTCAAATGCTTTAGATAGATCCATTAGTATTGTTCCAACAATTTTTCCTTCATCCAAACTTTTTTGCCATGATCTTAATAGGTTGGCTAAGGCGTGTTGTGTAGAATAATGTTTTCAAAATCCACATAGAATCCACATTTTGAAAATCTTGGTTCAAAATGTAGACTCAGCTGGTCAGCCATGACCTTTTCAAAAACCTTTGACATTGTTGAAAGAATACTAACGGGTCAATAATCACCAGCATTTTGGCTATACCCATTTTTTGGTATTGGCGTGATTTCGGCTAGCTTTAGGGTAGTTGGAAACTTACATGATCTAAATAATTTATTGTGTTTGTAAGTTGTGGGGCAATACTGTCTAACGATAACTTAAGTATTCTAACTGAAATAGGCCCTCCTGTTTTCTTTGTACTGTCCAATTTCATCACTATGTCCTTAACCCCTTCGGTTGTAACCTCTGAAAATTTAAAAACATTCGAATCACCATTAGATTTTATTTTCAGAATGCTAGGATGGTCTTTAAATTTATCAATTGCACAAGCTACTGGATCGGAAGTTTCCAAATTATACTTAGGATTCCAACCAAAAAGGTCAAGTGATCCAGCAATTTTATTGTAATGTATATACATTGAAAACAGTTGCAATCTCGTCAACATTATGAATAAGCTTGCCATTGTCGATTAGACAAATTTCACTTACTATAGGGTTTGCGCTGGAAAAGAAAGGCTTATATACATATCTTCCAAAAGTCTTTGATGTCATTTTTCGAGGATTTGATAGCTCTGTTGAAGTGAGTTTGCCTTCTTATTCAGTTTGTTAACAAGATTTCTCTGGCCTCGGTAAGCATCCAGGTCTGTAGAGCATTTAGTTTTATGATATTTTTTCCACAAGTTTGACCGTTTCATGATGGCTTTTTTGAGGTCACTGGTTCATGTGAGGCTTTTCATTACAGTTAGGACCACTCGACCAAAACTTGCGATAAAAAGCGTTTCATACTACTTTATGACAGCCACATGACGAAGTGCATTCACAACGTTTTCTTCTGATTTGAGAATACAAGATTGAGAAATGTATTGTAAAGTCGTGAAAGAAATAATTATCAATCTGATTTAATTTGTAACTTAGGACTCTTTACTTTGTACATTCACGTTGATATAAATAAATTGTCCAGAACAAATTATTTGTGTTTTTTCTATGAAGCCCGAGAATATTTGAATAGAATTCGTCGAGATACAGACAAAGTTCATCGTAGTATTAAAGGCACAAAAGATCGGGAACACAAAAATTCTCGCTACTTTCGCAACATTTTGCTTTTTTAGGATTCACGACTTTACATGCTGGCGACTTTTAAATATTTTCACAAAAAACATTTCACGGATTTGCAGCCATTTCTTCGAAGGGTGAAGAGTGCCCGTGACTTTTTGTGTTATTTTCCGTATTCAGATTGAATAACTTCGTTTCCAGATCCCGAAAATAAGTTAGGCAGTGGCGTAACTCGGGGATTGCTTTAGGTGTGATCGCACCACCCTCGGATTTAGTTGGCCTTCTTTTTTTACCAAGCAATTTTTCAAGGGATATACTACCAAACATAACTAGAAATATATATGTCCTGGTGAAGCATGTAATAACCATTCATTCGTTTGAATTATTCATTCCGATTGCTTCCCGAAAGTTTATTGTTGCAATGTTTGGTATTGTTATGTTAATGATTTTAATAATCGTTTTGTCGATACGCCACACAATAGCGCAAATTTAATTTTACGATATCATTATTGAAACTTATGCTAATGTATCGCTAGAAAAGCGGTACTCCTCCAAAGATGTATAAATGTTCGTTTTCTTCTTTCTTCATTTTCTGAAGAACTAAGCTGAAAGGGAAATTTTGACACGGTAAAAAGTTTTGTTTTTGCATAAAGTTTCACCACCCCAAAAATAAAAAAAATTTACCGTGTCGAAATTTCCCTAGAGCTATGTTTCTATGCGGTTGCTATGCTAGATCGTCATCATTCAATCGGATGTATTCAAATAGGAGAGTAAAATAAAATTATCGAGGCAATTCTTTATAATAAATCACGATTATTTTAGCGATGAATTCTCTGGTTGAGTGGTCCTAACTGCATTACCTCTAATATATTTGCTCTTCATTAGGAGACAGACTCTTATTAAAAGGAGGTACTTCTTAATGGATGGTCTTTCCTGGCTGTTCTTATAAAAAATCGTGCTAGGCTCGACAGAATTAGAAGAAGGGTGGTGAAAACAAATCACCATTCACCTTTTTCAATTTATATATGATATGAAGTGTCCCACGCCCCCCGTTCTCCACACTGAAACGCTTTTCTTTCAGTAGTCCAACACTGAGATATTCGCTGTAAATTTGCGTAAATATTGCGTAATGTGCAATGTATTTCAATCTACTGTCCCTTTCTTCTAAAGTCATGTCAACAAAAACAAATCAACAACAACACAAGCGTTACTTTTATGATTTCATGTAGTGGTGCTCAAAAGAGTTTTTAAAATGGCGTCCGTAGCACCGAAAGAATCAAACCGAAATGTGGAAAATTCTCAAAAAAAACGAGTCGATTGGAAAAAGCAGAAGGAATTAGAAGAAGCGAGAAAAGCTGGAACAGCACCGCCAGAAGTAGATGAAGAAGGAAAGTATGATATACTTGTTTAAAATCTATTTAGCTTATACTTCGTGAGACAACACATTTACGTAAACGAGGGGGTGACTTCGTCGATCAATTTTGCCACTACTTTTTTAAAAATAACTTCAGACATACTTAACTATTACTTCTGAAACTTTCGTATCATAACCTTGCATATTTCTGGCGCTCTTTCTTACACCCTAATTCATCATTTATCATTTTATTTCGATTACCGTAAAGCGGGGTGACTTCGATCAATTTTGCCACTATTTTAAAAGTAGCTAACTTCCGAAATACTGAACCATTACTTCTGAAACTTTGGAATCATTACATTACATATTTCTTCTATTTCAGTGCAAAATTTCACATTAACTTTAGTTGTAATTCCAGAGAAAAAACCTGATCTTTCCAAGAAAAGGACAATATCGATTGGGGGTGACTTCGATCAGCTTATGAGAAGCGCCAAATTACTTATAATTATATTTGACAATGTTTTTAAAGCGCCATTATTACAATATCAACAGACCACCATTTGTCATCCGCGGTAAATGTTCGACCGTAAAAAATCAGCGAATGTTAATAAAACAAAAGATATTTACGACGTTCACACATGTGACCCTCGTTAATACGGAACGAAATTAACATTGAAATTTCATTGTATCTCAAACAAAATTTTTGACATCTATCATCATGGGGAAAGAGCACGCTTATTAAAATTTCTTCGGTAAGTCATTAAATCTCCCATGAGATACGACGACTTTTCACAAAGTTCTTGCAACATGTAACTTATAGCGATATAAAACATTCGGTTTTTTCGTGTTTTTATAAACACGATATTATCGATAAAGGGCTAAGGAAAAGAAAAACAGAATATCGCGGTGAAGAACAGAATTTCTTTCAGACATATAATTTTCTTTACATTCAGCCTCTATACTTCACATATGTACCAAAAATGTCCAGGCTAAACTCTTGAATACGACGTAGAGCGATGACCAATGTGAGCGGTGAAAATTTTGATGTTTTTCGTCGTTAATTTCAGAAGAAATTAATTGTATCGCTTGAAGACGATTCTGATGATATTTTACAATAGGAATCTAAATGAAAATCTTAAAAAATGAGAAAAACGCACTTTAATTTCAGAGTTTAAACAGTTTATTTTTCAGATTGAAGTCACCCCGCTTTACGGTATTGCGAATACATGTGGCTCCTGATGAAGATAAATAAAGTTCTGAGTATATATAAGTGTTTTGGAATGTTTAAAGAAGTTTTAGGCAGTTTACATGGTCATCTATGAATACTATCATTTAGCATGGTCTAAGGATAGAATAAAATATCAACAGAGGCTTAACAGAGGCTCACTAGACAAAACCCCTTTTTTAAAGCGTAAGGGAAAAAATCATTGACTTTTCAGAAAATGTTTTTTTTGCACTTCAGGATGAAAGGAACTCTGAATTATGGTGAAACTATTTTGTCAGAAAGTGGCTGTAGTCGGTCAGGTAGGCAAAATTTTCGACTCCGGAGAAGGAGTATATAAGCCTACAAGGTGGTTTTTTGACATCCTTAGGCATCTTAGTTATGGAAAAATTTGGTCGACTCGATCAAAGTGTAGCTTTTCATGATTTTCAGGCCCCAATGTGCAACTCCTAGGTCTGTAATTCTGGTAAAAAAATCGTCATTTTTGAGAGTCTGGCAAACTTCTTTCTGTGCTATAACTTTCAATCTAATTGTGATACCAACTTGAAATTTGGAGGAGAGTTTCATCATTGCATCAGAAATCAGAATGTTGAAAAAATATTTCAAAAATGAGGACAGGGGACCCAGGACTGGCCCTGAAAGGCTGGCTGGGGCCGAAAATTGAAATTTTCACATCTTTGCCATATTTTTAAGGTTATGTCAAGTATCTAAAAAATGCTATTAAATAGTTCACGAAAGGTTACTATAACATAATATAACAAATAATATAACATTCTAGTATCCATAAGGTAAAAGGAAGAGAATGTAAAATTGAAAATCTCGAAAAATTCAATTTTTTTTGCATTTTTTGAATAAATTCCCATAACTTTTGATATCGTAATGATATCAACTTGAGAGTTTCATCATTGTATCAGAAATCAGAATATTGAAAAATTATTTCAAAAGTGAGGACAGGGGATCCAGGATCATATCCATCATCATCCTCATCGTCATTATTATCATGATTGATTGTGAGTTCTTCGTTTGTCTGAAAATTGTTGCATTTATGGTTGGTACAGGCATCGGTGCATTTTAAGGAATTATCCACACAAGGACACGATCCACGTACGCATTTTCTCAAGCAGGTACAAAACATCATCTCAAGGACTTCATCGGGGGCAGGATTCACATTATTCCAAGAAATGATAAAGTTACCTTCCTCATTTTGATCCCAACCGAAACCGATAGGTGATGGAATTCTTGGATGACTCTCCAGCGACCTGATAAGATGCACAACCTCGAACCCAGGGTCTCTTGCTATCCGTATATCGAAAAGGCAGGAGACCCTGTGTTCGAGGTTGATAAGATGAACGCAAACTGTGCTGCGTCAGGCTATCGGCACATGGAGGAATCAATTTTTGATCAAGATGACTATGTTTTGCGGCATACATTTTATATCCAACCATGTTGGTGTGGTCGTCTTGATGGCCATATAGATCGCACACACACATTTGTGTTGAATTGTACCTCCGATAATTCAGGGCGGACTTCAAAGGATGCAAACAGATTGATATTGCTTGACTTTTCCTTTCCCGGCGAAAGAGCTGATTGTGTCACAACCAGTGAAACCATGTAATCCAAGGAGGGCTTTTGAAGCTTCTTTGACATCTTCAAGCTTGTACCTTGTTTTTATGGATTATTTAATTCCCTCCAAACTGATTATTCTTGCTTTGTTCTTCACACCAGTTTTAATAAAAAGTTTGCAATCTATTTCGGAATCAAGGCCAAGGGCTATCAGTAGAACATTAGCATCTGGTGTGTGAATGACAATATTCTTAAAGGATCTTGAAATGTATTTGGCGTGGAAAATTAAACGTGTATCTGTCTCCTCGTGGTTACAAAATAACGATGGCTCACCTCATCAAAGCCAACATAAACTTCTGTCGTACCAATGCAAGTATGTTTAATTTCCACCTTGAAGCGAGAAATCGAGTTAGTGTCATTTTATTTGTCCCGTTTAACAGAAATGAAGAAAACTGTTTGACTGCTTGGCGACCAACGATTCTCTTAACCTCCAGCTTTCCAGATTCCCGGTTTCCTCTTTCAGCATTTTTGATGGAATTTTCCCGGTAGACATCGAAGACAATGTCGATTCGAGAAGCACTAGAAGATGTAGCAACAGCTGAAGACAATAAAAGATTTCTCCCAACATCTCTGCATCAAGTAGTTGGTCTGTAACTTGTGCTGATGGTGAGACACCAGATGTTAAGCTTATTAAGTCGACCTCTTCAAATGGATTGACGAACATGGCATCGATGGTATCTTTTACTGTTTTCACGTCATTTTGGTCGCGTCTAATTTGTGCCGGACTCAAATCTGGGTGTTTTGAATTCCTTGACATCGAAAGAAACTCCTGCAAGTGTTTTCTGACCTCCACTCTGTATGCAGCAGTAAGCACCCATCTTTGAACAGCTCCATGGTTTGTACTGAAGCCTGAAAGGAAAGTACAAGGAAATCTTCAAATTGTTTAGAGTTAACGAGTTACAGCTTTTCATACCTGTTGTTCCACCGGGTGTCTTGGTATCTTTGTTAATTGTTCTCTCAATGACTTTGTTTGCTTCCATTCTTCCAAAAGGATTATCAGGTGAGAGCTGGACAGAAATTTCCATTTTCAAATTCGCTATAAATATCAGGAAAGTCCTTTTTGAGGTGGGCTAATTCATGATAATAATGACGATGACGATGATGATGGATATGATGAATAGGAAACAGAGAGTAGCTATGAGGACAGTGATATTGAGAGCGTTGGAGGTGAGGAAAGAGATGAATATGGCAATGAAGATCATGATTGTGACGATGTTTTCATTTGATGAACCCATTTTTAGTAATTTCAAGGATGTCTTAGTTGATAAACCTTAAAAATCTGAACAAAACTAGAAAATTCGATTATTTGGCCCAATTCGGCCGTTCAGAGCCAGTCCTGGATCCCCGCCTCATTTTTTAAATAATTTTTCAATATTCTGATTTCTGATACAATGATGAAACTCTCAAGTTGATGTCATTACGATATCAAAAGTTATGGGAAATTATTCAAAAAATGCAAAAAAAATGAATTTTTCGAGATTTTCAATTTTACATTCTCTTCCCTTTACCTTATGGATACTAGAATGTTATATTATTTGTTATATTATGTTATAGTAACCTTTCGTGAACTATTTAAAAGCATTTTTTAGATTTTTTAGCATGCCATACTTGACATAACCTTAAAAATATGGCAAAGATGTGAAAATTTCAATTTTCGGCCCCAGCCAGCCTTTCAGGGCCAGTCCTGGGTCCCCTGTCCTCATTTTTGAAATATTTTTTCAACATTCTGATTTCTGATGCAATGATGAAACTCTCCTCCAAATTTCAAGTTGGTATCACAATTAGATTGAAAGTTATAGCACAGAAAGAAGTTTGCCAGACTCTCAAAAATGACGATTTTTTTACCAGAGTTACAGACCTACGAGTTGCACATTGGGGCCTGAAAATCATGAAAAGCTACACTTTGATCGAGTCGACCAAATTTTTCCATAACTAGGATACCTAGGGATGTCAAAAAACCACCTTAGGCTTACTCCCTCCTCCGGAGACGAAAAACCAAATTTTCAGGTCCTAGCTGACGGGCTACTGGGAAGTCTGTTTATTTTCCAAAAACATTATATTAGCGGCTAATTTGTGTACATGAAAGATCATGAAAAAATAAAACATATTGATCATAGTTGCATATTGATCTTTTTGTTTCAAAATTCCATTTCATAAATAATTGGTTAAGTTCACGTAAAAAACAAAAATCGTTAAAGCTCTTTCAGTGTTCAATTTTCGTGTCAGAGCCACTTACGTTTGATTTTCCATTTACAAAACTAAAATAGCTCGTATATTGAGATTTGGTTTACTGAGAAGCTAAAGGATAGAATGCCTGCTCCCCTTACCGCTAACTTTAATTATAATGTTGCAAAATTCGTCAATTCAAACGTAAAAACACAGTAAAATGGATTTAGCACCACAATTGGTCATTCTAGATACTAAATCAACAAGAACAAACAAGAAGAATAAGATTGATAACAAAAATCAAAAATCTAGACACGTGATAGGAATTGCCCCATTGTGAGCCTGCAGAGTAATTATACAATAAACGCAGACATCGATAATTTGTTAAAAGCATGAACGGTGAATGTAATTATCAACATGTGTTGAGTTATTTTTTACACTCGCAATATATAAAATCAATTGTTTCTATACTTGTGGTGGAGATTTTCAACATGCGGAGGATACACGCTAGAATGATCCTATGGAATTCAACGCAATTGCAATTGCAGTTGCAATTACTAGAAAGTTTAAATTGAAATTGATAAAAAGCGTTAACGCAATAAAACTTTTTTAATGACAATGGGTCCTTTCGGTGAAAAGGTCTACGAAACAAGTTTCAGGTTTTCTTGAACGATAAATCTATGGGTGATATTATCAACGTGGGATTTTGCGCTAATTGAATGTCTGGATTAAAATTTAACCGTTTGAATAATCAAGCTGAAATCAGTGCTAACAAGAACGAATTTTGTGGCTATAGCGGAGAAAGGACACGTGGTTACAATTACCTTGCTGTAAACTTTAGCTGATTTACTCGCATATACGATATATACAAGAAAACTGTTTGTGTGGATAAAATCTCAGATGTTGGTAGCATTCAAGACAGCAGAGGAATAAACAAGGAATCGATATGCTCCGTTATTTATAACACTGAATTTTGAAGCATTTATTTTTCGAGGAAGGCATTTTTAATATTTTTTTCACAATGATCGTGACCCGGTGTTAGATTTTACTCTATTAATCAGTAAGTGTTTGGCAATTCACTTTGAAACTTTCCATAACGATGGCTGAATAAATATACTTTTAGATAATAATTAGTTTGGTTTGATTTCTTGTCTTTAAATAAAGGAAATGAACCATCGGACTCAAAGTTAGCGGCAAGCTGCACATAAACATATTCCTGTCAACAGGATTAATTAAAAAACAAAAACACGTTTTTCCCCTTACCCACACCTTAAAGATCTTGAAATTTTCATGATCATCATCACCACTCGCGCCTACCATGTTGAAAGATGGAATCGTTTATTCGACGACCTAGTTCTTATTAACAAGCTTATTTGTTTCTATGAATAATGAAATACCGAGACTTTTTGTCTCATCAAAAGACGATCGTCCATAAAACGACAGCCAATTTTTACCACCATCAAACGCAATTGATCAGGAACACATGCAGCAGCCATAACCAATGAAAGTGAAAAATAAATATGACCAAATGAAAATTTCCATTTCGCAACCAAAATAGAAACACGTAACAGAAACAGGTGTATAGAAAACACTTGAATAGAAATTGACGCCACTGTGCATGTACTACAAAAGGTATTTGGTGTCTCAGGAAAGCTCCTCAGCGATGATATTAAAAGTAAATGGAAAATTAGCAAAAAAGCTTATGCACCCTTTTTCTGAATTTTTATATATCTCATTTTCGGTTTCATCACACGTGAAATTCTGCATCGGGATCATCAGTAAAATTAGAGGGTACGATACTGCAATAGCACCATATTTCTTCTGTTCCAATGTAAAATTTCACATTACCTTATCTTATAGTTCCAGAGAAATAATCTGATCTTTCCAAGAAAACGACAACATCGGTTATGATGGGATGACTTCAGTAATTTTAGTGTGCCAAATTACTTAAAATTATATTTGCAATGTTTTCAAAGTGATATTATTGCAATATTAACAGATCACCATTACTCATCTGCAATAAATGTTCAGTCCTGTATAAGATCATGTAATTAATTACTGATAAACATTCATTGTTTGTTTTCTTTATTAAAAAAATCGTCATTCGCTCACACTGGTTGTCATCATAACTTTAGTCTGTACAAATGGCATTTTCCATTAAATCTTTTCACAACCATCGCTTAGACATCTTTTCAATTTTCCCTAAAACGAAAAAATGACATGAAAGCAAAAAATTTACAGCCCGCTATTCTCGCTATTCCGTCTGATGTTATTGCTACAATGAATTGATTACTATTTTGTTCCCAAATTATTAACTTAAGGGAATTAATTTTCGCGAATTTCGCGAGTCCTATTGTTTTATAACAAAAGACTATTGTTCTAGAACAATGGAAATCCGAAAATTCGCGAAAATCAATTCCCGCGAAATTTAATTCCCTTAAGGTAGGAAAAAAAATTCAAGTTTGGACGGAAAAATTAAAAATTAAAAGAGATTTTTTAATAACATTAATACCTATGGCGCGCCAAACATGACAATAATACTTTGTCAAGAAAATAATACTTTCATAGAAATAATGTATAACTTAGCAAACATTTATTTTTTCTTGGCAT
Source organism: Turritopsis dohrnii (assembly GCA_027922465.2). Classification (NCBI taxonomy): domain Eukaryota; kingdom Metazoa; phylum Cnidaria; class Hydrozoa; order Anthoathecata; family Oceaniidae; genus Turritopsis; species Turritopsis dohrnii. The sequence continues at coordinate 368,536 of BQMF02000397.1, forward strand.
AGAAAGTCGAATTTTTAATAATTACACTCATAACGTATACCGTATCCTAAACCAACAAAGAAATTTAGGTGACTGTTAGTTTGAATTAATTATGTCTTCATATAAATACAAAAGATAGATCCTAGTATTGAATCCACAAGCATCAGACATACACTTTCATGGTCGGATGAAAGACAGTTTTTTCAATAATTTTTTAAATTTTAAATTCATCTGCTGTTCTTTTTTTTGCATAAGGACCGAACTTAGAAGTAAATAGTGGTATCAATGGAGGAAATTCACACCTACGAATCTAAACTAATGGACCGTGCATATATTTACTTTTAGGGACATAAACCCTCATATACCACAATACATTACTACTGTTCCTTGGTATGTCGGTGAAAATCGGTAAGTTAAATATGCAATCTAAACGATTCCAAACATTGACAGTGTGAAAATAATTTATGGGAAAGACACAGTTTCTTGTTTTATATTGCATTGATATATCCTTTGATTTTGAATCGATTTAGTCCTACTCTTCGCCATCAACGTGTACAACCAGAAAAAAAGAAAGAATTTGCTGGACTCGATGACTGGTACAAGAAGGGTGTCCAAAAGGTTTTCTGATTTCCATGCTTTTTCCTATGCCGCAATTATTCTAAAACATGCACGTATTATAACTTTTGCTGCAAAGTTTGGTGAAGATTGTCTGCGATGCAGGCGTGAAACTTTAAGTACAAACACAATAACCGTTGTTTTTTCTTATACGAATATATAAATAGCTCTACGAAAATATAAATATATATATATAATGAGAAGAAATAAAGTAAAACAATAAAACATGAATGTGGGAAGTTTGTGTGATTTCTATTCTTTTAGGCAAAGGTTGCTACAAAATTTCGAAAAGGAGCATGCGAAAATTGCGGGGCTCTTACTCATAAAAAGAAAGATTGTTTGGAGGTAGGGTTTTTCGATGCAGAGCAGTTGCTTGCTGATGTTCAACCATCTCTTATAATAGCTTTGTATAATTCGCAGCGTCCAAGAAAAGTTGGCGCGAAATTCACAGGCGATGACATTAAACCAGACGAACTTTTGCCGGTATATATATGTCGATCTTCTTGTTTTGTTAATTTTCCTGCAGTTAGTTATTGTGTGTTATCCTTGTGCCAATTTTTCAGGGTGATCTGAAATTCGATTACGATGGAAAAAGAGACAGGCATGTTGATTCTGTTATCCTTACGTTATTTTTATGAACTTGTAGTTTATAATTTCGTTCTTTTTCTTCACAGGTGGGCTGGTTATGATGTCAACGTACACAAGAAGGTTTTAGAAGAGTATGCAAAAGTTGATGAGGTAAATGAATTGTTATGAGTCATATCTGATTTGAAATGAGGATGAGATTGCCACAATACATCTGGTAGTATGTGTGGAATATATCGCCGTTAAAGAATTGCAGTTAATGGAACATTTCCGTAAACTTAAATGCTTTAATTTCACTAGCTTTTTTAATTGGTACTGAATTATTAGTTGACAACATCTGATACATGTTTGTGAACCTTCAGGCAAAACGACAAATAAAAGCAGCAAAACTGGAAGAGGAGTTGGCAACAGGGAAGGCCGATGTGAAAATGGTAAAAATTTATATGTTAGTTGATAACGTAGCTTGTTTGTCTCGTTTGCTTCTCCTTGTCAGCTTTGAGAGTTTCTTTACTAGATGATAAATGAAGATGACGAGGAAGAAGAGAAATATGCGGATGAAATTGATATGCCTGGTCAAAAGTTTGATTCTAATGTGTGAGGAAATGTTTATCTGATGAAAGGTGATTTTGCAAACGATGATTCTGCTAACACGTTGATTTGTTTTTATATAGTCGACAAACCGTAAGAAATCTGCGTATTCGAGAAGACACAGCTAAGGTAAATATATTTGTTATTTTCGAACGATCGTCAATTAGTATCCATCGATAGATTGGCAGATGCCATGGAAACTATGGGCGAGTAGATTCGATTTCGTCAATTTATTTTAGTATTTGTACAATTTGGATCCAAACTCAGCATATTATGATCCCAAAACGCGATCAATGAGAGCAAATCCTTTCGGTAAAGATGGTGACAAGGGGAAAATGTAAGTGTCTGTCGTGGTGATGCGAGTGTCTGTCGTGGTGATGCGAGTGTCTGTCGTGAGGATTATAGAATTTAAGATTCCTGCTTCTATTTATTTCGTCTGTTGTATGTTGAAGGGTGAATTTTTATGGAGATAACTTTGCACGAGCGTCGGGAGATGTTTCCAATGTTGCTCAAGCGCAAGGTATGTATGATTTGAACAACTCTTTTATACTGCCTTGTTACCAGGACATTCTCCATTCTAACCAAATGATCTGATTGGTGCTTCAGCTTTCGCTTGGGAGGCGTACGAACGAGGCGCAGATGTTCATTTACAAGCGGATCCGACGAAACTGGAGCTGTTAAATAAAACGTATAAAGTTAAAAAAGAAGGATACAAAGAAGAGCAAAAAGATAGTATATTGAATAAGGTCAACATTTGAAATTTGATTAAAAATATGAATCCATCGCATTCTAGAGACATGATGGAATTTGTATTTCATTTTAGTATGGAGGACAGGAACATCTAAATGCGCCCCCAAAAGAATTACTCCTCGCACAAACGGTAAAACGCTTATAACTTAGGATTTGAAATAGAGTTCTGTTTCCTGCCTGTTTTGTGATCTTTTGAAGTGGAGAATAACTTTTCGTTTGTTGTTTAACTGTTGTTATGGTTACTTTGGTTTCCTCATTGAAAAGCAAAAACAATGTGATTTGTAGCTTAGAAGCATATTTTTGTTATTTTAAGGAACATTATGTGGAATATTCAAGAAGTGGGAAAGTTGTCAAAGGTATAGCGCATATACACGTGGTGTTTTCTTACAGGACAGTAAAGTTTCTCCAGTCATGTTTCCCATATTTTACTTCTTCATTTAGGTCAAGAAAGAGCAATCACATCATCGAAATATGAAGAAGATGTATATATCAACAACCATACGGTATGTTTCTGCTAGCAAAACAACATTGCTGATGCATCTTTGTTGAAATCACGTATAGTTTAGTCGTTTGTTTTACTTTAAAGGAACTGAATTCCATGGCAACTAAATTTCACTTTTTTTTGTTTTTGTTTTGTGTTTTTTTTTTTGTTTTGTTTTGTTTTTTTCGGTCATCCATGGGATTATTTCTTTGGAGTATCTAGGTTATGTTTTTTATTAAGAATTTTCAAATCCAAATCAGCGAGCGAAAGTTAATTCTTAAGAAAATTATAAATGTGCCTTTGCATCTTCGAAATTTACCTTAAATGAAAAATTTCTTCCCTTAAAGTAGTTCCTTTAAAATATGTGACCGCTCTGTAAATTCTATAAAATCATTCCCGACATGTTATGTATAAGATTAAATTTTATGGCTACCTTTCAGAGCGTGTTTGGATCATACTGGGAAAAGTTTCAGTGGGGTTATGCTTGTTGTCACTCTTTTATCAAACAATCGTATTGCACTGGTGAAGCTGGTAAGATTGCGCGGACGGTAAGTAAATATTTGTCCTAATCATATTGTGGATAAACCTTTTCGGAAATTACGTCATAGTCGATCTTGCCTCGTTTCTAATGTAAAAAACTTCGTGTAACCTTTTCCCCTCGGATATCGTTTCTTTTCAAAAGCGACACAAATGTCATTATTGTACAGTTTGAAAGCGAGGCAAGATCTGCCGTAAAGGTCTACGACATCAGGTTTCTTTCGACACGTTGTTATACCGTCAGTTACTTAAATTCTCTCGCCGTTTTTATAACGTATTGATGATTCTTTGTTAGACGGACACGCCGTTAGACCAAGTTACTATAAATAAAGGAGAACAGGATACGTCACAGAAATCTTTAGTTCAGGTATTTAACGAAATTTGTCGTTATCTCATCTGTTAAAACTTTTAATTTGATAAATTCCCTTCGAATAAATTATTTTCTAGCTACATAAAGAAAGGTTAGAAAATAAAAAATCAAACGAAAAACCTGAAAAAACGATAACTGACAAGATTTCGAAGAAGGAACGTCTAAAAAACGTGAGTAATTTACTTCAAGTGCACTTCAACCCTTCTTACAGTTTTTAACGTTCGTCTTCACTATTCCACAGGCATTAGCAGCCGAGGATGAGCGAATCAAACAAATGGACAAGCAAATGAAGTTAGATGAACGTAAACGAGCGTATCACTCGATGGATATCAACACGGAAGCTCCGACTGAAGAAGAACTCATCGCTTACAGAATGAAGCGAAAGCGAGATGAAGATCCGATGGAGGCTTTTACTAGATGACAGCATTTGAAACGTGTTGCACTGAGAAATACGGATTGTATTTGTTTAGTGAGACATAATAATTGGTCTCACCTGGTGAATCTCTTGATTTGTGAAAATGACTCCTACGTGATTATGGGTTGTAGGAACCTGACAAGTTTATTATGCCAATACCATATTTTTCAAGAACAAATATTACTTAAAAATCCACTATGATATTTTATTATCTTGTGGGCCAAATTTTATTTGAGCGTTCTTTACAATGCTTTTCCAGTGTCTCAATTCTTGGTCATGGTAAATGATTGTGTAGACTTCAAAGAAGTATATCTCGAAGTACATCTCGTTGCTGAATTTATGCAGTAAAACATGTCTGGGTTTAAAGTAGTGGGAAACTCTGGATGATTTTCTCTATCGACATGATTTCTCTTCATCCTCCAACCACCTGAATAGAGTTTCTTCTATCTCATTATTATTGGCCACAGATGGAGACGGATTTTTTAATTAGGTCATCAAAGTCACGTGACATATGACGTCGTAATTCACGGTCAGTAAAACTTTTATCTTCTTAAAAGTCATATTAATTTATATCAATCGAAAGATCTTTTAAAATGGAACAAGAATTGTATAAAAAATTGTGTAGTCCTGAGGAGTTATAGGTTCTTGAAAAAACGTCATAGAAAAGAACCTGAAAAAATCTTGAAAATTAATTTAATTTCACTTGGGCATTTTGATAATTATGTTGAATGATTAAATGTGGAGGTAATATATAAAATAAATTCTATCTACAAAAACTTTCGTCACTATCGCTGGTGTCGTCGAAATACACCATATGGAAATTGATCTCTTCTTCAGTTGTTGTTTTCAATAGATCTTGTGTCCATTTCACAACGGGCTCTTTCCTTTCAAGTTGGAAGTTCGAGCATTCGTCTTCATAAGAAAAAAATATTTGAATTTCATCAGTTTATGTGGAAATCAATCGCGCGTATCTATCTTGTAGACGTAACTATAGTACCTTCGAACCAGAGTGGTTGTACCGAATTTCCTTCACTGTCACATACCCATCCATTAAAACGGAAATCAGGTTTCACCATCATGAGATTCACACATTGAAGTCAAAGATCTGCTGTTTGATAGATTGCGGACCTGGTGGAAACGATTGTGATGATTTTACTTTCATTTGCTTGTATAATCGCACTTTGGTCTCAACTAGCGATTCGCCTTCTTTTCCTGAATAACACACGTATTGTATAAATCTGGACACCTTCTCTATCATATCCTCTTTCACAATGACCATACCTATATCAACTTGAAAGCCAAGATCTTCTAATAATGAAAGGTTTTCCTTTTGATTTACACATCAAAAATCCATCTTGCTTTACACGGAGGAACTTTTGTAACACATTTTGCTTCATCAATGATAAATTTTCTCAATTGACTCTTTTGTCCTTGTTTGAGCTTGCCATCAGGTGTAGATATGCTCAATGGATAGGTTGTGGTTGAAATGAATCCAGTAAATCCACGTCACTTCCTAAACTTTCACCAAACGCCTGTTCATCCTCTTTCAAAACAGTTACGACTTTGTTTAGTTGCTTCACTTTCTTCAAACCAGTATTCAAGTTGTTCTTTTTGATGGGTTTGAAAAAATCAAAGTTTGCGTTGATTAAGCGTTCATTTACAAAGGCATTGAAGTTTTCACTTCCCAAATTCTTACATCGAAGCATCTTGCACTATTTCAGTAGCAACCTCTTTCCCGGTTGAGACTGATCCGACTTCTCCCGAGAATGGATCCATTCCATATTCAATTAACATCCCAAGTGGGGATGAGGTTGGGAATACAACAGAAGGTTCAACAGACAATGAGTGGACACATCTTTTTGGAAAGAAAAAAACAAAAATCGTCCCGTTTACAAAAGAAAGTCCTTAATGGATTGTTGCTTTTTGTTTCGCAAGTGCAGTTCTTCTATACTCTTAGAAATTCGGTCTAGAGTTGCTAAGATTTGACTATCTAGCGCAGGACATTGGCTTATGCGATCGAGCATATAAAGCGTCTCTACAACAGTCGGGCACTCTTTTTCTCAGCCTCTTCATCGTCATCTTCATCACTGTCTTCAGAGAGAATGACATCACTCGCAGGAGCGGGACTTGTAACTCTGTGTTTTTTTGGCCCTGTCCGCTTTAGTGAGAGTATTTTCAAGGGAAAATGCCATTTCGTTCCTGAAAAAACCGTCCGCTTTACGGAATGTCCGCTTTATATTTGTCCGGTTTATAGGGATTTCCTTATGAGAGTTTGACCGGGAATACATCCGTTCCTGGGTTTACTGTCCGTCTTATGGAGATGTCCGCTTTATGGTGTGTCTGTCTTATAGAGATTCCACTGCAGTTCATTATCCAATCGCTTATATGCGAGTGTTCGTTATAGGGTTTGTAATTGTTCATTCCAGATTGTTTTAACATTTGTGGAAAAGATCAGAAATCAAATTCTGACCAAAATTGTGGGGTTACATGTCACAAATAGTCGAAAACTAGCGAATTAAATTAATTTAAGATTTTTCAGGTCCTTTCTATGACGTCATCAAAATTTTCAAGGACCTATAGCTCCTCAGGACTAACTATTCAGGCATGTTTTTATACAATTTTTGTTCTAAAAAGATCTTTCGATTAATATATAATAATGACTTTTGAGAAGATAAAATTTTTACTGCCCGTGAGTTATGTCGTCATATGTCAAGTGTCTTTGAGGACCTAATTAAAAAGGTGCACCTGAAAATCGAAGTTCGTGGTTATAAAGACTCGATCCAAAGTGAAAAATTTTCGGTTAGGCTGTTCGCCAGTTCGTTTTAAAAAAGTTCGTCTAATGAGGACACGAAACAGCACTTTATAGATCTCTTTGAAGATACGATATTTCATCAGAAATTTCCTCTGCCATGCTCGATGGGGATGATATAAACAACGTTGATAGAAACTTCAAAACATTTAATACTCCAAATTGTGAATGAAATTGTGGCTTGCAGCGAACCACGTAAGCGAAGATTTTCGCTCAGTGGAAAGATTACAAATTAAGCGACGTTTTTTTGGCGCAAATGAGGCAGACACGTCAATCAGCAAGTGTATAAATAAATGTAAGGCAGTAGCATCGGAATAAAGAAATGGGAAGATTAAGAAAAATACATTATATTCTTAGCAATATCTTACATTGAAAAAACGCTCCTATTTGAACACGTTCGAGTAAGCGTTATACAGTCGGTGTACGATCTATGGAAAGAAATCCTTAAGACAAGATGAAGATTCTTCTAAAGCGTGATGGAAAAGTGGCGTTCAACCAGGTTTGAATAAGGCTGCATCCAAACCATCGTACACCGGTTGCACTTAAACATGTTACTACTGTCCGAATACGTGTATTAGAACTGCTGTATCAAGTCTGGTCTGTTTAGTTTGCTCCACAAGTAATCACCATCCGTCTAGCTACTTCACTGATTTTGAGATTGTTGTTCTGATGACGTATCATTTGAACTGGACGACGAACCACTACTTTCACGATCAGCGGCCATCTAAAAAAAAACAATCAATCATTTATATACCGAAAGACGAAATTACAGTGAAATCCCGAACTTTCAGTATGTCTTGCATTTAACACATCCCCGTGAGCTAACACCTCGCAATACTAGATAACCCCAACAGAAGAAACCCAACAGAAGATAACACAGCCGGGCTCAAGTAGTTATCGAGAATTCACTGTAACTTGAATGACGAAACACAAACCTTTTTATTTCGTAAACAAATATGGTTGAATATTTCCCGCGTCTCAAAAATATAAGGTGCCGTACTAACAGTTGAGGACACGGCATTATTCCCAGTAAAATCCTCGTTCCTATGCGTAGCGAAAAAAACCATCCCGGCAAAGCGGGACAGAATTTTATCCGTCAAAGCTTGCTTTGAAATTTAAATTTATCATACGCATGCGGCTGATGTCAGATAAAATCTAAAACCTTTTTATATGCCATTTCAAATAACTTGAGTGATTTCTGTTGCAGTTGTTGAAATGCTTCCCTGAGTTCATCACTAGATTCTAACTCGTCTTTCTTGCCAAGTTTCTCTTTTACTATATCGATTTCTTTTTTAAGTTCTTCAACCTAAAAAGTGCCAACATCAAAACGTAGTAAAAACAACTCAAAGTTCCGTATATAGAATATCTCAGTGTTAAAAGCAACTTGATAATTACTTCTTCATTTGGAAGTTGATCCTTGAATTCTTCCATTTTACTCTCAATATCATGAATAGCACTTTCGGCTTGATTTACAGTCTCCACCATTTCTTTCTTCTTTCTGTCTTGTTCGGCAAACTGTTCAGCTTGTTTCACCATGTTCTCGATATCGTCTTTGCTCAAACCTCCGCTTGATTGAATGACAACTAGATTCATGAAAGTCTATGTCAGTTAATCATATATTAAAATCAGGATGGAAAAATCAGTTTTCTTCACTCATAAACAACAGGTAATATTTCTAGCATCACAGATGAACTTGACCAATCATAAATTAAAATCACATTCTTACACACATTATAACAAACACTCACTTTGTTGCTCTTTACCAGTTCCCTTATCCCTTGCAGATACATTCACGATGCCGTTCGCATCAATATCGAACGTGACTTCGATTTGTGGAACACCGCGCGGGGCTGGTGGAATGCCTACTAATGAAAATTGGCCAAGAATTTTATTGTCCGAAGCCATCTCTCGTTCTCCCTGATGAACTTTGATTTCCACTTGCGTTTGGCCATCAGCAGCAGTAGAAAACACTTGACTCTTTTTCGTTGGGATGGTTGTATTGCGATTGATTAGTTTTGTCATCACTCCACCCAGGGTTTCGATGCCAAGTGATAACGGGGTGACGTCCAGCAAAAGGATATCTTTAACTTCTCCAGCCAAAACGCCTCCTTGAATCGCAGCACCCATGGCAACTGCTTCATCCGGATTCACAGCTTTACTTGGTTTTCGTCCAAATATTTCTTGAACTGTGCTTTGGACCTTAAATATGAATCAATAAAAAAATATAGTCTACTCTCGATAAGTGGAACCCCGGATAAGTGGAACTTTCGTTTAGTGGAACCAATTTCTCCGGTCCCTTGGATTTGCATTAACAAACCTCTCTTATTTTATTCGGATAAGTGGAACCCTCGATAAGTGGAACTTTCGATAAGTGGAACCATTTTTTGGTCCTTTGAGCAATATGTATTCATTGGAATAAATATTATTCAGTGGAACCTTTCCAAAAGAAAAGTCATCTACCACAGCGCGTTCGAATAATTTAAATCAAAACATTCTTTTTCGAATCAAATCATCATCATATCTATAAAGCATTTTCTTTTGTTCGTCCCCCTGTTTTTGATTATTCATAAATTCCTCGGTCTCCTGAAATTCCAGATAAGAGAGCAGTTCGATAAGTGGAACCATTTTTTTCGTTCCCATGGAGGTTCCACTTATCAAGAGTAGACTGTAGCTCACAACTATAACACCTGAATAAATATGTACAGTCGGAAGTCTTTACCTTAGGCATACGAGACATTCCACCAACTAAGAGCACTTCTCCAATTTCACCTGCACTTATTCCGGCATCTTTGATAGCTTTCTTACAAGGTTCTACAGTTCTCTGGATCAGTGGATTGACCAGTTGTTCAAACTTGGCTCGGGTAAGTTTCAAGTTCATATGTTTTGGTCCACTTGCATCCATTGTTAAGTAAGGCAGGTTGAGATCAGTTTGTTGTGATGAAGACAGCTCACACTTCGCTTTCTCTGCAGCTTCTCGTAAACGCTGTAAAGCCATGTTATCTTTCTTCACATCAATTCCCGTCTAAAATGTAACAAAAATACAAATAGAAATCAAACATGCATCCTGAAGGTTTCCACAAACAATAATTAGCATCGTCCTACATCCTTTTTGAATTCATTAACTAGATGCTCCAATAGAACCATATCAAAATCCTCTCCGCCGAGGTATGTATCGCCATTCGTAGACTTCACTTCAAACACGCCCTTTTGAATTTCAAGAACAGAAATATCGAATGTTCCACCACCAAGATCATAAACAGCAATTCTAAAGATGCAATACAAATTATGAAAATGTAGGTAGCAGGTTAAAGCACTTCAATGTCTACACAGTGAAACCACGAGAAATTGAAAATCGTCATATTAGTTATTAAGATAAACAAAATTCACTTCATACAATTGATCATCACTTCTGTCCATTCCGAATGCAAGTGCAGCAGCTGTTGGTTCATTAATAACACGAAGCACATTCAATCCAGAAATTTGGCCTGCATCTTTTGTAGCCTAGAATATAAAAAGTAAATAAAATATAAAACATTACAAATGAAATATAAGATCAGAACAAACATATTGCAGAATGATTGCATTTACATACTTGACGTTGTGAATCATTGAAATATGCTGGTACTGTTACCACTGCATTATTGACAGTTGTCCCCAAGTAACTTTCTAACAATTAGAGACAAGTATTGCAATGATTTGAAAACCTTCAAAACAAACTACTGAACATACTTCTATACATTTACCTGCAGTTTCTTTCATTTTCATCAATGTAAACGCCCCTACTTGGCTGGGCGAATAAGTCTTTCCTTGCGCTTCAAACCAAACATCACCATTTGACGCTTTGACCAACTTGTACGGAACATTTTTTCTAATGAACAAATTGATCAAATTGAATATCAACGTGTCTAGTATATGTCCATGATTACCAAGGAATAAAAATTGCAATTTACTGAACTTGTCAGTTCTGTTAAGAAAGTCTTCGAGGAAGAAAGTAGCCAAAGACGCAGTAGTGGCTTAGTGGTTAAAGCATTGAGCTTAGGAACCCAATATTGAGGGTTCAAACCCCAATGAGGTCAGGTGTTGAAAAGTCACGACTCCTGGAGGTACTGCAACTAGCTCGATTCAAATCTTCAAATTTTAGTTTAGAAAATATATAGTTATCCTGCGTTAAAACTTTTTTTAAAAACGTTTTACTTCCGAAGACATTAAGTTTTTAATTATTTTATAAACCCTCATCTTTTTTTCTGATAAAAAACGTGTGATGTCATTGAAGAAGTTTCATTTCAGGGCCTATTCCAGGCAGTAGGGGCAAGGGTGCGTTGGTACTAAAAGGGCATTTTAGTATAGACTGCCTCCCACTGCCCCCACCATGGTTGGGGGCGAAGAAAATTTTCCTTTCTTAACCCTTTCTTAACGGCTATTTCAGGGTTTTCTGGGCTTAATTAGAGTCTATTAATTCCATTATAACATTGCCATTTCATCACTATTTTCAAGAGTAATCTATGAGATGCATGCCATGTTTTGGTGTTTCCTTAAGACCGCACACTAACTTCCACAGAATTAAGTCCACAGTTCGCCATTGAATGCCTCTCATACCGGAAATCCTTACATCATCCTATCGTATCAAGAAAACAGTTGTAAAATCCTTCACTGCGACAACAATTCCTTAGTAATACGCCGTCGAGAGTGTTTGTTTATCTCACTTGAGTTGAGGCTTCGCTACATATGCGGAGAGTCCGCCATTATGACATACGTGTTACTTTGAAACTTTTACTTTGAAATTTTTTTCAGACTTCTAGCATGTGCATGTAATATGTCTAGACAGGTGATAATTATGCAACAAATTAATTAACAATCTATTGTTAAGTTTTTTGTCGTGCGTATGTATTTCTTTTACTTTACTCTTTTTAATTTGTTGAAGCCATTCAAGTACAGGTGTTCTTTTCGAACAAATTGTGCAATACAATACTGCAAATAAAACTATTGCGAAGGAGTTTGTGGTTGTTTTTAATATAAAAACATTTAGATGTATCCTCTTAATTTTTTTATGGTAAAAACATCCAGTGATGAAATAAACAAAGTAAAACATGTGCAAAATGGCAGACTTAAATTTAAACAGAGGAAAAGCATGGCGACAAAGGCTGATCTCAGAGGTCAAGCTTCTGTTTAAGTGTTGAATTTATGTAGCGCTTTTTGCACCTGAAAAAAGGGCAAGCCAATTTCTTAAAAAGGCATTTTCTTAGCAAATTGGGCATTTTCCAACGCCTATCCCCCCTAGACGAAGTGTTTTTCTGAATTTTTAGATAAAATTGTAATTTCGAAATTTTGAACAAAAAGGCAAGCGTGCGATTATCGCACACAATAAAGGGTCAGAATAGGCCCTGCATTTATTTGTTTTGTTATGTCAATGCAAAGGAGCATACTGGTTTTTAACATGTGTTTACCATATAACATGTGTTTACCATCAAATTTCTTCCAAAACATGATTCTTTAAAATTTAAGTGACGTAAAGATGGAAGATTGGTCTCCCTTCAACTTTGAAATCCATATTTTTTTTAAATATGAATTTTAGGTAATCTAAACAAACTGATGTTCTGTCCTTTGGTTGAGTTACTGTCACATCCAACAGCAGCACAAATAACCATGTTTTTCATTAGATTTTAAAAAAATACTTAGTTATTGCTTGAATTTCAAAGAACAATTGCTCGATTTGAATGCAAAACATCACATCAACACTGAATATAACTTCTTCAATGTCGTCACATAATTATTACTAATTTATTCAGCGTTTTAAGCCTATGTTTTAAAGTGGCATTTTTAAAGATTTTTTTTTCCAAATTAAATTTATTTTGTGGCATCTACATTAAAACAAGGAATATATGAAGAAAAAAATTTTTTCCAATTTTCATGACACCACTCCTTTAACGCTATGATGAACATCCGGAGTATGTAGCCCCACTCCTTGTAATTGCTTCAGCCTTGAGTGGGGTGAGTGATTTAAAAAAAGAACTACTTCTGCAAAGAGATTTTGAATTGCTCAGTTACATTCAAAACATCCAAACCATAAAAATGCCTGAATTATCAACGAAACAAGCATCAACTAACTATTTGAATTTCTATTACCTTTCTTGCTTCAGATTTGGTATTTAGTTGTCATTTCTTGGGCCATAATTAAAAAAATGATTGACAGCACCTTGTCCTTCCAAACTTCTTCCAAATTTTCTTTTAAATTTTATGTAAGAGTTCATACTTTCAAAATTCATTTTTGAGTTCTGGCAAGGATTTTTTTATAGCAAGCTTTTGAATTTAATTATTAGTAAGTGATGCTTAGGATTTACAATATTATTGAATAACAAAAAAACAAATAGTATCAAAAAAGTATTTGAAATCAATTATTCAATTCTGTCTTAAACTTACATATCTTTCTGGACTTCTTTGTCATCAAATCTCCGACCAATGTATCTTTTAGTTGCATAAAGTGTATTTTCGGAATTTGTCACTGCCTAAACACACAAAAAATATTTCTTTACAGTTGTACATGTAAAAGTACATCAGCCATAACAACTCAGTTTAAAAACAGTAATAAAGGTAATAATCCTGATTACAAAACTAATAACAAGTACAAGATGAAAATCAAAGTAAGTGGCATAAGTGAGGTGTTCTGAAGAAATTTCAAGATACAATTGCTACATCAGTACCAGTACGTAGTTGTGACAGCCCTGTTTAGAAAAAGGACATCCAATACAAACAAATGATTGGCTCTTATGTATGTGGATAATTCTTGTATGAAACAGATGACGCAGTTCTCTTGCGACCTTTATAATATTCATTATGTTTAAACTTCATTGTATCAAAAAGTATATAAAACTATATTTGATATCGTTATGTAGCAGTTTGCGATGACAGAGATATTTGAGGCTTTTATCTATATGACTTCTCTTCTTCATTTTTGTGCAAATCACTAATGTATTAGTATTTGTATTGCAATCAGATTTATTAATTAAGGTTTAGCATGTGTGAGCAAAATATTTACCATCAATTATAAATAACTTTGCCAGAAAACAATCATCTTATGCAAGAAAATATAATAACGAATTTGTGTGATAAACCACGAAATTGTTGGAATATTGCAGCAACGATGCTATTACTTGGAACATTTTAGACTTTTCAACCGCAATTTTTAAATAACCGGGGGTTACTTTATAAATAATTTTATAGTGCATTTAATTATTCAAAACAATTACATTTGATGTGAAAATAATGCTGAACTTATTGAAGTGTCCCAGCAGAACCAAACTTTATTGAGCCAAAACTTAATTTGATAAAATGGTATAGACAAAAAACCACTCAAACAGTGTTTTCAAGCCTGAAATTATAACGCTTAAAACGTTGTAGAAGTTTAAAGCATAGTTAAATTATCATAAAACCTGTTTGTAGAAACATATTTCATGTCAGTTATGGATTCTCAGAAAAGAATTTCAGGCTCAATTGTTGCTTAGGTTTTGCTTATTTTTCAGCCGATTTCAGCCTAGTGTTGACTATAAGTGCTGCTTATTAAAAAAAGTGTGTGTGTTTAAAATGTATGGAAACGTAATGTAATGTTGTTATAGTGTAATCTAGACTTTGATTTGATTGATGTGATTTGTTTATTACTTTCACACCATAAAAAATGTGTTAATGTTCTTGCTTAAGTACAAGTATAATTACTGTGTTTTCAGATATTTCCCCCGTCTTTCAAAAATCAACAAAACTGCCAAAATTTCAATATACCCTCAAATGTATCATAATAAACTAATGAAAATTTTCCATTAAATATATATATTTTTGAAATCGCCAAAGAATAAGGTTTCCAATGATATAAAAATCAAATGCATACGACTTTTGTATAAAAAGTTCGTTTTTTTCATTTTCTGTTTTCTTCATTTTCTTTTTCTTTTTGAGGTTTTTTTATTTCTGTAGAGTATTGTGCCTTTTAATGTCTATCCAGCGATACCAACTTTGTTAAAATTGGTTCAGTATTGAGCAAATGACAGGCAAATCTTAAAAGTGTGCACACTATTTTTAAACAGACTTTAGCACTTTATAAGATTCCAGTTTTGCTGTTGTTTTTCACAAAATATCACTTCATTGCCAGGACATTTGGGATCCGTGAAAAGAAACAAAATGGAAAAATGTGATTGGTTCTTTCGCTAATTGTTATTGTTATTTTCTGTTCCTGTCTATGGAACATTGAGAAAAGGTTGAAACAAGCTCAACTTTTTGCTATTTGTTTCAAGGAAAATTTTTGAGAAATGGAAAATGGTCTTAAGAGTCTTCTAAAAATCCAGACAGACATTAGTAATTTTCAAATAATACAGGGGGGGTTGGGAAACGAAATCAAGAACTTCAAAGAATCACGTCACAAATCAAACAAATGCAACCGCATATTATGAAAGAAAAAGACAACCTAACAATATCAGAGACACAAGCATTAAATGAATTAAAAAGCAACAAAAACTTAATTTTCAAGAAAGCTGATAAAGGAGGTCTCCAGGTAATGATGAACAAAGACTGATTTCTGCAATAAACTTGTCATGGAAGAACATCTATCTAGTCAATCATACTAGAGAGTGAACAAAATTCGTGACAAAAATGTTTTCTTGAAAATTAAGAAATAATGTTGAAAAGTATAAAGACAGTTTAACAAAAAGTGAAATCAATTACTTAACAAAATTTGAATGGGATAGCAGCAATTTTTATGTTACATACACAGAAAGTTCATAAAATGACATGAAAGACATTGAAATTGATAAGTGTTTTATGAAAAAGTTTGTGTAAAGTAGCTATTAAATTAATTTACTCTGATTACATGATAACATCTTCGTGCACAGTTGGAATTGCTGATGATAGTCCTAGTCACTTGTTGACATATACAAGGAGAAATGGTTTTATACATGGAAGATCTTGGAAGTGATTTGAAGGATATGTGTAGGTCTGGAGTAACAATGCTAATATTAATGCTATAATATGCTATCATTATAATGCATCATTTCCAAAAGCAATATCCAATGCAGTGATTCTGTTGCAATCCTTTTAATTTTCATAGTTCTGATAAAACAGGTTAAATGTAAATATGATTATTTTGAATTATAAGTCCACACAGATTTTCTGTAATAATTATAACTATAATTTAGATAGTCTTACAGAAGTTACCATCAGTGTGGCAAGTCTATATAAATGTGCTAAAGGTTTTTCAGTTGTGCCTGCTATGAAATTGTGTCCATTCTGTAGAAGCCATGAAACAGAGTTTAATATAGTGATTGAATGTTGTTAAAGTGATGTACCGTCTTTGTGCCTAATTACAGACAGCCTTCGTAATTATGGACATCGACAAAACATAATTCCAACCGTCTGTAAGTTAAAAACACGGCACATCCTGTACTGTCAACCAAACAGTAATAAAACAAACTTCAGAGATAATTAAATTTATTTGAACGCTAGAAAATTACCAATATGCCGTTTAGAATTTATTTTTCTAAACTTTAAGGACTTAAAATAGACTGCGTTCTCTTGAGAATCATGCGTATTTTTATGAGCTCCATGTGGTGTACAATGGTAGCCATATACACGGATAAAAAATAATAATGGCCACCTCCGTCATGAAATACGGTACAAAGGGCTTCGAAAATGTATGTTTAAAAATGTATTGAGGAATGGAAATGTTTTTAGATCATGCTTTTAGCAAGTTAATTATCATAAAATAAGTCAAATAAATAAAGTTTTTGTACGTCAATCACAGTGGGGGAGGACACTTTTTATTGAGTATTGAAATATAGGCCATTATGATTTTCACGGTCCATTATTCTTCAAGTGTTGCTGCTAATTGCTCTCTATTGGATTGCTCTGTTTCATAAAACTTTTTTTTTTTACATCTGCAGTTAGGAAGGATGTCCGAAGCTAGGAAGATCAACGGTACAAATTTTATCCATCGCTTTAGTCTAAAGAATTTTTCTTGATGATTTTTTAGGAGATCAATCAAGAACTTCCTATTATTCTTATTATCTCATTAAAATATTGCTCACTTCTAAATAATGCAAATTTCAGAATTTGAAATATCGAGTGTTATAGATTTTAGTAAGTTGACATACTTGTCTTCGTGCTGGTGCCCCGACTAGTCGCTCTCCATCGCCTGTAAATGCAACAACAGATGGAGTAGTTCGTACTCCCTCAGAATTTTCAATGACTTTTGCTGTAGAACCTTCCATTACAGCTACACATGAGTTCGTAGTCCCCAAATCTATTCCAATTACATGGCCTTTAACTGCTCCAGAACTGTGCATAGTGAAAATAAAAAATGATGAAGAGGTTTGCTTTAGCCAATGATAAATTAGATTTCAACAGATAGGGAGTTACTTACGCATAGGCTTTCTGTAAGACATTATGATTCTAAATTTAAGTTTGCAAAAGTTACATTCTTCTAGTTAAAAACTAAGAAATGACGATCGTCTTGAAAGGTTTCAAGGTTTCTACTTACATACTTAACGAGATTTGACACAACATTTCTTTGGGTTACATTTGTTAAGACATTACTACTTTTTCGAAGTAAGGACAACATTGTTCCAACTTCTAGTGTTGCTTGAATACAGCAGATTACAAATCGGCGTTTAAAAAGAAACTTCTGGGATTCAGCATGGGTGATGTAATTGGAATTGCAACATCAGCGTTTTTTCCTTCGCACATTTTGATGAACTCTGTTCAAACGAACCAAACTTATTTTTAACTATGACTTCTATAAAATATCCTGTGATACAACAACCAAAGTAAGTTTATATGTTGTGCAACACAAAAAACTTGCACTCACAGTGTGTTGGTTTTTTCGGACAAACGAAATAGAAGCCAATGAGAAAAGGGTATATTTGTAACCTGATATCGTGATCAGATCGTTGTACCGTGTGACTCGAATAACCACTTTTTAGGAAAAAGTTAAACAAAAAACTGTCTTCTGGAAGAAAGAATAAGAACAGAATTATTTTTTGATTTGTTGTAATTTTTCTATAACCCATAATTCTACTCACAACGACAAGTGCGAATTTGAAATACAAAGAGATTGTCTTTTGATGGCAATTTTAACCGTTGAGCAATACACAGTATCACAAAAAACGCAAAATATTGTCCATGATCTTGTGTAGGGCTGTCAGCATCATATTGGAAATATTGAAATTAGTAAGGTTGCGAAGTGGGTGCGCGTGTAAACAAAAATGCACCGGATTTTTAATAAATCAATAAATTGATGCAAACGGACTGGGAAAAACGACGTGAAATTATTACATAACGGAAGGAAGGACATGAATACCTAATATTTTTCATTTTTTCTTGAAAAACTAATGTAATAATGAGCAAATGTTGAGAATGAGAATGAGAATTTTGAGAATGCGAGGTAAAAAACACAACCACTTATGGAATGCCATAGCTGCCATAAGTGATCTTCTGATATTCTGCGCAGTAGAAATTTCGTTTTGTGCAGTAGATATTTCGTTTTGTGCAGTAGTGATTTCATTTGGCGCTGTAATAAAAGCGTATTGCGATGTAGTTTTTCTGTATTGCAAGGTGGATCTATTTGAAAGCGCAGTAATTTCCTTGACGTGCGCAGTAGACAACTCATATTGTGCACTACTTAAATTGTTACGTGGTGGTAGATAAATCGTTAGGTGGTAGTTAAATCGTTACGTAGTAGATAAATCATTACGTGGTAGATAAATCGTTATGTAGTAGATAAATGGTTACGTAGTAGATAAATCATTACGTGGTAGATAAATCGTTATGTAGTAGATAAATGGTTACGTAGTAGATAAATCGTTACGTGGTAGATAAATCGTTACGTAGTAGATAAATTGTTACGTGGTACGTAAATTGTTACGTGGTAGATAAATTGTTACATAGTAGATAAATTGTTACGTAGTAGATAAATCGTTATGTGGTAGATAAATCATTACGTGGAGGTACCTTCATCGTAGAATAAAATAGGAGCAAAAAGCCCTTCACCGTCTTTGTTTTTACATAAATGAAAGACTAGCAGCGAAAGCAGATACAGTATCAAAACACCCGTGGACTCCTACTCCTCCGGCCGGAATGGCAATTAGTCTACGATTTGGAGACTGTAACTGTGAGACTTCACAAAAAACTCAATATAAATTCTAATGAAAGAACGCAGCCTTTTGAATTTTCAAAAGTTTTACATCTCAAACTTCTAAAGCTTTTTCTTCGATATTTTATCACAACTCATGAAGGAATGGATATTAACCAAATAGGTCTACATAAAACTGGGACTTTTAGTTACTTATGGTACTGAATGTACCTTGGTTACTTGAAAATAGATGTTTTTCTTGTTAGTAAAGCTCAGTTCAGACTTTCTTATTAACTTATAATACGTTTATTAGCTATCTATCACTGTACATTAAGGCTTTCAAAAATCCATTTCAAAAAGGCAGTTATTTGTTCGAGTTCATCTTCGGTTTCAAGAAATTATAATTAAGAACATAAAGAAACGCGTGCTTTTTCTACGTAAATTCTTTTGTCTTGTAATAAATCCATTTGCTGTTGTTTTACGATTAGACCCTATTTACACCAACTAGTAATTTTAAACAAACAACATTTTTATCGTTTATGCCTGTTTTCCACCAGTAAGATATCTAAAAAAAAAAAGCTTTAACTTTTTAAAACTTTCAGTAAAATGTCGAAACGAAAGCATTTTTTTAACAAGTAATTTTGCTGCTACCGTTTTGTGCCATCTGGCTCTATTTTGAATATAGGAAAGATTACACTTGGAATCAGTATTCTTCAAACATGTCGAGGGAATCATTGAGAATTTTGAAATATGGAAATATTATAAAAAGTAAATTTGTATAATGCATTGAAGAAGGAAAAGCTTATTTCATTTTTTATAAATAAATAAATCTGGCTTTTATATATATTGTAACAGGACCTCCTATGGGCGTTCTCTTTCCGTCCTGTTTGGTTCCCGACGTCCAGAGGACGTGTCTTTGTCCTCATTCGTTTTGCTTGATGAGAACGGAAGTTAACGTTTAACTGCAAGCATACGGAGTCTTACGTTTCGTGGGGCAAACGCTACGATCAACCATTACAGAGATATTGTCGATCAAAGATTTTGATGTCATATCATTTAGACCCAAAACTTTCGTCACCCCAACCCATGTATGGCCGACCCCAAAAAACGACAGTTATCCCTATTGGTTCCCGAGATAAAAACGTCACGTTCGATTGGGTCTGCAATGCATGATATGATCAAATGAACTGACGTCACACCACGTGCTTTTATACTAATCGTTAAAAAAGTCTCTCGGCTCTACGTGGTTTATTACGCGCAACACTAAGAAGGACTTGACCGTAAAATTTGATTAAATACACGTACTTGATAAAACATGAACCGACCAGAACCAACCAGAACCCAGCAGGAACCGACCAGAACCCAGCAGGAACCCAACCTCGTTCCCAGGGCTTCTTGCCTTTTTCGATATGCGGATGGCGGCATCCGCATATCGAGCAGGAACCCACCAAGAACCGACCAGAACCCAGCAGAGACCCATCAATACAGACCCTGCAAACGGGACCCAGGACCCTAAAAATCAAAGGCGAGACCCAGGACCCAGGATTCAAACAATTCTCTTGAAAAGATATATATTAACACCACAGCCTTTTATTTTTAATGAGAAAATGATTTGACACTTTTTGTTAAAAGAAGTATTGATTAACATTTACATTATCACACGTGGCTCCAGCTTTGAAGTTAACAAGAAAGAATTCACAGTTCTCCGAGCTACAATTGTATAAGGGAGAAAGGATCTGAATCTGGCGTGTCCCACCTATCACATATAGGCTCCCTGGTCTTGGGTCCCACCTGTTGTATGTAGGGTTGGGAGTCCCGATTCCCGGATCCCACTTTTCCAGTAGGCCTTTTACCACGTTACAAAAAATCACCCACACGATTATTTAAGTAAGTAGTGCACAAATAAATTTTAATACTTCACAATATCACACTGGTGATATTGGTGACTGGTGTCTAGGAAATTACTGCACTTTCAAATAGATCCACTTTGCAAAGCTGAAAACCTACATTGAAATACATTATTATTACGCAACTCGACACAATCAAGAGAATTGTTTGTTTAGAGAATTTTTGTGCACACTTCGGCACCCATATCCCGGGTCTGACTTTTGATTTGAGAGTCCTGGGTCCTGGGTCCCACCTTTGATGTAAAGATCCCTGGTCCCACCCTTGATTTTAGGGTCTCGGGTCCCACTTTTGATTTTAGTGTCGCGGGACGCGGCTCCCACCTTTGATTTTATGGTCCTGGGTCCCGTTTGCAGGGTCCGTATTGGTATGTCTCTGCTGGGTTCTGGTCGGTTCTTGGTGGGTTCCTGCTGGGTTCTGGTGGGTTCCTGCTGGGTTCTGGTCGGTTCATGTTTTATAAAGTACGTTCAATACATCACTCTCTAAATGGTTCTTTTTTATCACTTTCGATGATCACTCAGAATTTGTTTATTATTTTTTACAAAATAAATTTTTTTGCAGAAAATTTTTTTTTTTTTTTGCAGAAAATAGACAGATAATATATGACCCTTCAGAGCCATCGTAGAAATTTCACAAAAGGTAGTTTCAACAAAAATTCAAAACGAATTCTTTAAATTTTGTTTCCTTATTTTTATTGTTACTTTATTTGTTTTCTTGTGATTGGTTGTCGTAGATTAGCAACACCCATCATAGCAGCAGGTTGATTGGTTGATGTAATAGTTTTCCACATGTTTCTTTTGTTCTCTATTTAAAGGTGGATGCAATTGTTTCATACGTCAGAATTTGTCTTTATTCCATTTTGATATTGAATAAACCTTTGTGTAAATTACGTCATTACAAACATTGCTTAAGCATGTAGTACTTTTAAGAGAAAAATTATTTGCTGCACAAATCTTTGCGATTCGCTTCTCATAAACTATAATTACGCCGCATTGTATTCTGGGATGTGAATATCACACTGGAGAGTGTTGAGAAAACATAGGTGGAGGAGGGACGTAACGATTTATCTACCACATAACGATTTATCTACCACATAACGATTTATCTACTACGTAACAATTTATCTACCACGTAACAATTTATCTACCACGTAACGATTTATCTACCACCTAACCATTTATCTACCACCTAACCATTTATCTACCACCTAACCATTTATCTACCACGTAGCAATTTATCTACCACGTAAC
Source organism: Turritopsis dohrnii (assembly GCA_027922465.2). NCBI lineage: Eukaryota > Metazoa > Cnidaria > Hydrozoa > Anthoathecata > Oceaniidae > Turritopsis > Turritopsis dohrnii. The sequence goes on from BQMF02000397.1 coordinate 390,923, forward strand.
AATTTATCTACCACCTAACGATTTATCTACCACGTAACAATTTATCTACCACATAACGATTTATCTACCACCTAACGATTTATCTACTACGTAACGATTTATCTACTACGTAACAATTTATCTACCACGTAACAATTTATCTACCACCTAACGATTTATCTACCACGTAACAATTTATCTACCACGTAATGATTTATCTACTACGTAACGATTTAACTACCACACCTAACGATTTATCTACCACCACGTAACGATTTAAGTAGTGCACAATATGACTTGTCTACTGCGCAAGTCAAGGAAATTACTGCGCTTTCAAATAGATCCACCTTGCAATACTGAAAAACTACATCGCAATACGTTTTTATTACAGCGCCAAATGAAATCACTACTGCGCATAACGAAATTTCTACTGCGCAGAACATCAGAAGATCACTTATGGCAGCTATGGCATTCCATAACCACTACTTTAAACTTTATGATACTGCGCCACCACCCGCCGCCGTCGGGTAAATTCTGTGCCTCTAAAAGCTATACTTTGATCAGATGCCAAAGTTCCCCCGCTTCGCTCACTTGGCGCTCGCTTTCACTTCGCAAAAAATAAAAAAATAATAATAATGATTCCGAGAGTGCGATTTGAGAGCCGTACTGAACTCTAACCGGTTTGAGATTTCTATGAGTGTTTCGAAAATATTGTTCTTTTCTGCTAAATCTAGCTATGTACTAAATACAGATTTTCCTTTTTCGTCTTTCTTGTAGGTTGTTGTTGTCATTTTCTACCTTTTTAGTCAAGTTAACTGTGTAAGTTTGTCAAATATGCGAACTTAAGTACTTCATTCGACGATTCTTATAGCTATACCTTTAAATAAATATATACTTTTTGTTTTCTTTTCTCACATTCTTGTTTGTTCGAATTCTGCGCTCTGTGGTCTGCAAGTTTTGTTGTTGATGAGGTCCCTTCATTTATCTGCCAGATAATTCACCAGATCTGGTAATTTAGCATGTTTACTTCACGTTTTGATATAATACTGGCCTGTTAGTATACATAATCAGGGAAGGAAATAGAAAGTGGGATTTTTAGTTTTTGTTTTGTACCATTATTTATCCTAACTTCGATAACCAACCTTCCTAACTTGGACCCAAAAAAATATATCCACAAAATACAAACCACAGCGTCAGCGATAAAAGTCTAGCACTGAAACTTCATTAAACTAAATCCAAAACTTATCAAAACTTTGCTTGATAAACATTAACTTTTAATAAGTTGACTATATAGCCTACCTTACTGGTACTAATTTTGCATTCCAAAAAAATTATATTTCATGGGTATTATTATATATTTTCGCGGATGTCTCTTGAGAATTTTTGCAATATTTCAACCACACTTTCCAGTGGTAAAAGAAAAAAGTACACATACCATTTAAAAAGGTTATAGAATGCCATAGCTATGCAAACAGTTAATACAATAAAATCAATTAAATAGTTTCAACGGGACAGATTTCTCTTGTGCATTGAGAGTTGGTTTATTGTTAACGCTTCCATTGTTTTTTGAAAATGATCCCATAATTCTTTCAAAAAACAAAAGACTACGTAATGTACGTCAGAAAAACTGCTGATTCTTTTCATTCTAAAATGTCATGTAAGGCTCTATCTAAACAATGAATCTATGGAATTTACACAGACCTTTCAAGTAATGGATGTTATTTTGTTAACCAGGTCTGTTTGGTATGTGTATTTGAAGGTTGTACGAAGTCAGGACAATTGACTGATGTATTTCAGCTCACAGTGTATTAACTGAAGACTATTCCTTTAGCACTACTTCTGGGCATTCCCGTTTCTGTGCTTTGCATTGGATATATCAGGGTTTGAATTAAGGCTTCGCACTTCGCATTTTGCGAAGTGAATTCTAAATCTTGCGATACAAAAGTGTTGAGGTCCGGTCAAATTGCAAAGCAAAAATAATACATAATTTCAAATTGAAATATCTTTTTTATTTTTGGCGACGCAGGCAGAATGTTGTTTTCCTTAAAAGAAATTGAAACAGGTTTTTCTCTTGTCTCAGATAGATTAACAACGAAAACTTTCAGTGGTGTATTCCCTATGAAAGCTGTTCCGCATTTGTGCAGCAAAATAGTAAACACTCTACGATGGAATTCACTTGAGACTCCTTCGGCATTTAACCTTGCTGAAAATGCGCTCTTTAGCACGGATTGTTTCCTCCTATTTTCCCAAACAAATGGCAGTACAGCTTTTTTTTCATTCATTAAAACACAAAATGAAAAAAAAAACAGGTTTATCTTGTTCTTTGTTTATAAAAACAAGTTTATTCATTCATTACATTCGAACACAAAAAGAACTTTTGATGACATCAATGATCTTCAAAAAAGTAAGAAAATAGGAAAGAAAAAAAGAATAATAGTGAAAAGGAAACAAACAGAAGTGAGAAAGATGGCTAGTTTGAAGACCGTAAAAAAAAATGGGAGCAAACTTTAAAATGGAAAATCTGGAAATATCCAATGGGAAAGTAAAACGAATGAAATGTGTCATTTGCTCTAAGTACCTACACCAAATCGGCAGAACACTTCGCTAAAGATTAAATTTTTTTCGCCTGCGGGGTTATTTTTCCCTCGCTTCCCTCAGGATTTTTTGCGAAGCAACTTAAAACGATAATTCGAACTCGAATTTCAAAACGATAATTCATGGGCATTGTTCAGATGACTTGCATCAAAAGACCCCTTCTCCTAAGACTTTCTCTCGGAACACTTGTCTCTCTTCGAATTCTCATCCTTTGACTGTTCAGGTCCCAACATGCCATAAGAACTTTTATTCATCTAGCTTTTTCCCTCGGACTACTCGCTTTCTCCCTCAGAATTCTCTCCCTCATAGTTGTTTTCCTGCTGAGTATGATCTGCAATCTTTTAAATCCAAGGTTAACCACCACCTTGCTCTGTCTTTATAACTCTTCTTCCTTTTCTCATCTTTCTCATCTGTCTTTATAACTCTTCTTCCTTTTCTCATCTTTCTCATCTGTGTTTAAAACTGTTCTTCATTTTCTCATCTTGTAGCTCTCTGCCTATTAGTGGCTTCGGCCTTGCAGGGAACAACCGATTAAAAAAAAAACTGATTATGTATTGTATGGCTTCATTTATTTTATTACCTTACCACAAGATTTTTTGACTGGAAGCAGAAATTGATGAAAGTATTTTGTTTTCTAAGGGTGCAATAAATGAAGCTTTCTAAAGTATTTTTTTAACATTGTCATGACTTGTGTATGCCTAAAATGACTGGCAGTACACTAATGTGCTAGTGTGGGAAAGTATTTGTCAACTCCTGAATGTCCTCTCATTGAATTTTGTAAACAACTCACACACAAGAAGGCAATGGCTATATATAGAGAGATTTTATATAAAAAAAGCATAACTTTCATATAAACAACGTTTTTGTAATTTTCAATATCAAAAATTATATGTTGCATACAGAGGTAGGCTTGTATACAGAATACAAGTATATCAATTCTCAAAGCAGTGTAATAAGGGTTTGAAAGATTTGTAAAGTTCTTGTAATCATTACAACCTTTTAATTATTATTTGTCAGATTGACCACATAATCATTAAGAAATCAGTAAGAACAATTTGTAGTCATGATGACCATTGTTTATCATTTATCACAATAACGTAAATGAAATTATTATTTGTTTATTTCTTTTACAGGGAGAATGCCTAAAGTAAAGAGAAGTCGCAAACCTCCCCCAGATGGCTGGGAATTGATAGAGCCCACTCTAGATGAGTTGGATCAAAAACTCAGAGAAGCTGAGCAAGACCCTCACGAAGGAAAACGTAAAGTGGAAGCATTATGGCCAATCTTTCGTCTCCACCATCAAAAATCTCGATATATATATGATTTATTTTACAAACGTAAAGCCATCAGTCGAGAACTATACGATTATTGCTTGAAAGAAAATATTGCTGATGCTAATCTTATTGCAAAATGGAAGAAGCAAGGTTATGAGAATTTATGTTGTCTGCGCTGTATCCAACCTCGTGATACAAATTTCGGAACTAACTGCATATGTAGAGTGCCAAAAAATAAACTTGAGGAAGGTCGTGTTGTTGAGTGTATCCATTGTGGCTGCAGAGGATGTTCTGGGTAATGATCTGCTTTTCGAAAAACATGATGCAAAAATGTTTTTAAGTTATAAGCATAAACTTTTTGCTGTACTTCATTTATATGTGGAAATATATGTGGAATTTCAGACTTTTCATCTTAAAAACAAAAACAAATAATTTTGTAGTATATTCAAAGCATTTTCATTATGGTTCCTGTCCCATTTTATTCATTTTCGATGTTTGGGACATCAAAATTAATGATCAGTGACATTGCTTCAACATGTGAATTATGCTTACCAATCATTATGATAGCATTGCTGATGTTGAAATTTAAATAAATTTTCCATTGCAGTTTAAAAGATGTGAGATAGTGATGAAACTAGGTGGATGATCGTGAAGAAAGTGTACAGATAAAAGCCAACCATCTGCAAAAGAAATCTGTTTGTTGCCAGATCTAGAGCTCATAACCAAATAATGTTACCTTTTTTATTCTATTCATGTTCATTTCAAAAGGATTGATAAACTATTTTGGGGGCTAAGAACCAAACGTGTGGGGATAGGGGCTCCACCCTCCATGTTGATATCTCGTTTTGATGCCAAACAGGGTTATAATGGTTTCCAACTAGAGCATAGAAGCACAGGTATCTTGTAGTTTTGAATTTCTTTTATATTCCAGGAAAACAATTATTTTAAATTTCTATAGAATGTTTAAAAACACACACACATTGAAGTTATTGTTTAACGTAAATCTTAGGAGATTTATGTCCAGCAAAAGCAATCCAACTGTAGCAGTGGTAAGTGATAGCCGAAACGATATTTCCTTGATGCGTCTTGAGTCTCTCAAATCTCTTAAAATGAAGATTGTCAATTTCTAGCGTTCTATCATTTTGAGAGCTGTTTTAGATATTGTCTGGTTCTGGTGTTTATGATGGCAGCGAGATACATGAAGCATCTGCGTAAATATCATTACTTTCCGAATATCACTCACTTTCCTTCAGCATGTCAATGTTGTGTTGATAATGATTTTACTTTCAGTGTGATGGTGAGTTTGAGTCGAAATGATGCTTTATACAAAGTCTTCGCGCCAGATATTCAGCAAATGCATGTCGTCAATCATACTAATGGTGAAGAAATGAAAGAAACAAGGTAAGACTGGTTGTATTTTCCTTTTGATGTTTTTCGAAAGGTCAAGCTGCTTGTTTTTCCTGCCTCGGATGATTACACAGGTAAAAAATAAATTGTGATTTGGAATTATTTTTGCGAACTGCCGAATGTTTAGCCTGAGATTAAATTGGCGAATTCGTTCAAAATTCGCAAAAAATATTAGCTACCTACAAAGTTTATCCTATTTGTGATAAAAGTTGCGGTGTTTGAAAATGTTGCGTGTGATAAAAGTTGCGGGGTTTTTAAAGTGTTGCAGGGTATTATGGTTCTATTTACTTTAGAAATGTTCTGGTGGAGTCAGCAAGAGTTGCTCGTGGAAATATTGAAGCTTTGGAAAAATTGAATGTCTCTGATTATGATGCTGTTATATTTCCTGGAGGTTTTGGCGCTGCGAAAAATCTGTATGTGGTTTATATCATTACCAAAGTGTAGCGATCCGATTTGTTTGTCTAGATGGTAAAACTTTGTGGATAAAGCTTTCTCTAACATCAACTGGCTTACTTTCTTTATAACTTCGTACTTCCAGTAATATGAAGTTTAGTTTCTTTTTCCGGATTTCTAGTATGTACTGAAGAAAGTTCTTATGTGGACATTTTAGTTCTGACTTCGCCATCAAGCATGCAGACTGCACAGTCAATCCTTCCATCACGAAAGTAATCAAGGAATTTCATTCTGCAAAGAAACCGATTGGGTAAGGTAGCGTCCTTCTCCTTTGTGAAATATCTGCTGACCTTGCAGTTCATCTAATATGTTTATCGCTAAGCCAAACGCGAATCATAAACATTACACCATGTTTATGATTCGCGTTTGGCTTAGCGAGGCAGGTTGATTCTTCAATCTTTCGAGGAATGCTTTCTTTTGCATCGACATCTTGTTTCAGAATGTGTTGCATCGCTCCTGTCATCGCAGCGAAGGTGACTTTTTGTTTTTTATAAATCGCCTATCAAAATCTTCTGTGTTTCTTTTTCGACTTGTTGTGAGCATCTATATTAGGTTTTGCCTGGCTGTGAAGTGACCGTTGGAATGGACTCTGAACAGGGGGGAAGGTTTCCATATGCAGGTGCAGCAAGTGCTGTTGTTGCTATGGAATCTACGCATGTCAACAAGGAAGTGCATGTATCTTTTCAGTAATTATGACTGCATGAGCTTTCACCATCTCTTCTTAAAGATGATTGTTTTTCTTAACATCCGCTACCTCAGGAGTATCACGTGGACGAAATAAATAGACTGGTGACGACTCCAGCATTTATGTGCGAGACTAAAGTTCACGAAGTGCACGATGGGATAGCTGCAATGGTGAAAGCTGTGCTACAAATGATATTGTAGCAGCTATAAAATTTAGTTCAGTTTGTTTGTAGCGTCAGATGAATCATTTCGAAAATCTACAAATCCTTGTAAAGTTATGTGTAACATCAGCATGGAGCATTTTCAATCAGTTTTTTACTTTATCTTTTTACGGAAGCAATTTCGACCTACTGACATAACTTCTACATAACTTTGTATTGTAATTATATAAGCTTGTATGTGAATATACAGACGAACAAAAAGTCTGAAGAATAGATTTTCAAACACCACTTTTGGTGTTTCCTCTGAGTTTCAGGAGAACTCTTCATCACTTATCCGTGCATACACGATAGAAACTATTTCATATTATGTTTACACTTGAAAACAGAAAAATTGCATAGACATAGAACAGATGGGTTTAAGGTAGTTTACACTGATCTGTCTCTTATTTTTATTATTCTCGTTGTGCGAGGGAAATATAAAAAGAAGAAATTGCATAGAGAACTGTATGTAATCCATCATCCCTCACCTTGATAAGTATTACGTTCATCACTACAAAGGACCTTCGTAAATTGTTTTGGTGCCATATCATTTTATGATATAAATCTCGTCATCATTCAAATGATTCTGCCAAACGCCTTTGACACTCAAACCTTCATGACGAGGGTTGGATGTTCAATGAATTAGTAAAGAAATTGTTTAATGTTTAAGTGAAAAAACCATTCAAAGAAATCTTGAATAGATGAATGTCCGCCTGATAATATTAGAATCAATTTGTGACAATGTTTTATTATTGCAAGTCCTTCAGCGGTAAGTCAAAGATTATAATGGATCTGCAAGAAGCAAAAGCCACGTGGTTGCACAACGGAACGGCTTACCACCGGAAGAATTGACGAATTTAACACCACCTTTCCCTGAAAATATACGTTCAGAGCATGCGCGGAAATTAAAAACTTTATGTCAACCGTATAACAAACCAAAAGAAGCATCAAAGTCGACATTTTTAACCCATTTAAATAGGTTTGTGCAACTGTGTTTCTTTCTTTCTTATCGAAACCTCAATAAAAGTTTTATAACCACTTAAACTAAAAGTTTACCCCAAAGCTCTATTTTACTTCGCATTAATTCCAGAAAAGCGGAAGTTGAAAACGTGTCTTTAATATCGAGTATTTTCCACGTGTAACATTATTCATCTTGTAGCTTGTCATGATAACAAAAATAATCTCTTCAGCTACAACAATAGAATCTGTAGACCATCACTGTCAATCGTCAAAGTAAACTTTAACAAATGTAAATAATGTTGATATATGACCATCTATGTTTCAGGAAAATCGACTTAAATTCAACGCAAAGTTAGCTTCAGTTGAAAGCAGTTTGACTGTTGGGTAAGCAGAGCAGGTTTACACAAAAATAAAAATCTCGTTGACGTATAGATCACACGGATGCTTTTCTTCTAGTCGTCATATCAGCATTTTGATATATTCGTTTGAGAGGAGAGATTCATCACAGTTTCCCTCTAAATCGCCTTTTCTTTGAAGGGATAAAATAATCTGCATTTTTTTAGATTAAACAATGATGTCCAAACTTTTCTTTCTTTCTTGGTTTGTCTTCGCCTATTCAAAAAATTTAGAAGAAGAATTTTATGAAGGAGTCGAGAAATACCAAGAAACTTATTACTTACCAAAACTAGCATACGGTTACAACGCACTGGAGCCATGGATTGATGCAGTCACGTTGGAAGAGCATTATGCAGTTATATTTGCTGAATACGTAACAAAAATGAACAGTATATTAAAAGAATGGAGAGCTTCGGTAAGATTTGGTGAAGAAGTTGAGACCATAAAGTGTACCTTAGAAGTCTATTGCGGTCGGCCAGTTTATTGTAATTATTATGTGATGATTACAATCACTTCACCTTCTTACTATGATGCAAGTGTAACAAATAGTTAAAACAGTGGTTCCAGATTTCACGTTTATGCTTTCACTAGCCTTCTTATTACAAAAGTTTTTCAAAATTGAATGGATTCTTTGTACTCTATATTTTTTGGACCATATTTCCAGAAAAGGAATTCATAATGGTCTCCATGGAGTGCTCTTCAATAGCTGATAGATATGGATTCGTCGATGGAAACATACTGCTCTACTTATTTCTTTCAAGAACTTTCTTCACTAAAGGGAAACTTGTTTTGTTTAGAAGGAGCAAGAAGAGCTATCTAAAACCTCCATCATCAACATTCTTAAGAAGAGCGAAGACATACCAGATAAATGGAGAATTGAACTGGTCAACAGTGCAGGAGGGTAATTTTTTATCCATGTTTCATTCTCTACTGGTTTCAATTCGCAACTTGTGTGACTTCCTGTTCAGAGCTTATAGTTTACAGTTTCGTTAGAATCCGGACAGACCTTGTTCCTTCAAACATTCTAATGATTTTCCTCCATGTGAGTTTTACGGTTGTTGCCATAATAACTTGCTGTTATCCTGACATCTCTCACAAGATCATCTTTCTGTTATCATTTTTGCAACTTATTTTTCTTTGGCATTCACGCCATCTTCGTCACTTTGATTCACTAGATAACATTCATCATTTTTTCCACCTTCTCCTGTTCTCATTTAGCAATTAAAATCAAAAGTCATAGTCATAGTTATCAATGCAACTTATTTTAGATACATCAGCCACCTTTTTTATTTCGCAACATTGAGTCCAAACTCAAAAGGCATTGAAAGAAAAATGTCGCCAAATCTCCAGCGCATATTCCTCAGTTCCTTCCGCACTATTTTGCGATTCCAAACCGACATGAGCTCGGAAGTCCAAAATCATTTTGGAAATGGTCACATATGGCTATGCAGAGTACCTAGAAAGAACTATTTAACCCTTTACGCTACCTCCGACGAACTGACTCCACTGATGTTCGACTTTCAACCTGTGTTGGTCCTGGATGTATGGGAGCATGCATATTTTGTTAAGAACAAAAGTAACAGGTCAGTAAGATGATAAATGAAAGTTATTTTTATGGTGTCGAAAGCAAAACTCTTGTTAGAGGTAAAGTTAAGCAATTCTGAACATGTTTAACTTTAGAAGGTTGTTATAGTTTTTGTTTAGTTTTTTGTTGTTTCTTTTCCAGGGAAAAATATCTCAATAACTGGTGGAAAGTTGTAGATTGGAAAAAAGTCGAACGTATTTTTGATTGGTGGAAATCGTTTGATCCGAAACACGAAGAATTGTAAATACCGGAAAATCGGTTAACGTTAGACATTCAGTTATTTATTTGAGAGTATCTTCTGAAATATTTGTTGAAAAGTTTTGGATTGGATATTTAGTTTCAATTCCTCAACACGAACACACATACTATCTTGTAAATGTAACAAGGCTCCGTTAGAGTAACGATATACGTAACATCATGACCACTCTCATCCTTCTTATTACTGAAGTTATGTTTATGAACTTGGATACTTTTGTTGGTGTTTTTGAAAAGCCTGTGGCCGAGCTATCTTTCGTCATAATGTCTTCGGTGTGAATGCAAGAAATCTCTGCATCCTTATCTTATGAGATTGTTTTTTTAACAGATGAATGTAAATCATCTTAAGAGTTTTTTTTTATTCTATACATGTGTTGGCATCTATCTTTTAAAAAGTCTTTTACATTTGAGCTTATGTATAAGAATTGGTTTTTAAGCGTATTTTAAGTTATATCTCTCAATCGAACTTCCCGTAGTTCTCATTTTTATTTCAAAACATAATGTAAATTAGTAAAAGAGTTTTAACGTTACAGTCTTGAAGACTTCTGTTGTTATTAAGCTTGATTGGCCGTAAAAAATCTGTTGTTTCGGTGAATGAAAATTGGTTACTGTTTTATAATGGTCCACAAAGACAAAGATGTTGACATTTAAGCGAAAAAATTTCACTTGGAAGCGAGGTTTGCTTACATGTAGGAAAGTAAGCTTACAATTTAGGATATGTGTCACATTTGCAAGACCACCGTTCTCGTACCGCCAGTCCTTCTTTTAGCAGGTATCATTTGTCTTGTTTTCAAGTGCGTTCCATTCATAGCGAAACCTCTGTTATGAATTTAAGTGCAAAAAGTGTGGCAGGTGATAACAAGGTGACGCGATGTATGAAAACTGTGAAATCCTTTTTGTTTTGATCAATTTTTAAATCACGTCTAATGAGAGAATCGAGAAAACAGTCTAACTGAAAAAGTTCTTTATTAACTGGAATTATATATAGCCTTATCGTAATCCAGATGAGTTTGAAAGTTTGAAAGTATTATGACAACATATTAATCTTTTCGAAAAATTTGAATATACAAATTGTATTGCTTTGTCCAGGGATTTTAACGATACCTTGATGACGACCAAGCCTTGATGTTTTGATATGAATTTTTATCTGTAGTCAGTCATACGACATACATTAATATTGAAACTCCTTATTTGCTGAAAAACAGTAGAAAAATAGTTAATGCTGCGCGCGTAGAAGCACTCCTTTGTCTCTCAGTAATTCAGCTGTTTTTCGCGAGCAGACGTGCTGAGTGAATCTTACGATATTAAAATCGGTTATTTTCAACGTTGTGTGCTGCTCTCGAAATGAATTGCGCTCAGATTGCACAAATGGAAGTGATAAGGGATTTGATAATACTTTGAAGAAAAAATCTATTATACAACAGAACATAAAATCAAAAACAATCATTCGTTTCATTCGGCCATTATTATCAAAACATATGATTATTTTATTGGATTTCAACGAGGCATGGTGGACATCATCCATATTCCTGTGTGTGTTTTTATGGTTTTTTATGTTTTGTTTGGCAATTTCGAATGTTTTGGAAACGTACGTCTTCGTGTTGTTTCTTGTTGTCATGGCAATATGCAGCTGCGATTTATATGTAAAAGGTTTATTACAAACAGAAAAATTTAGAAAAGTTCTCCTTTGGAAATACTTTCAAGTCTTCTTGAATAGAACTTTCGTGTTAACTACAAGAAAATGTATTTAACGCGAAAGATAAGGGAACAATATTTTAGTTAAGTTGAAAACAGTATTCTGTGTTCTTTGATTCCGTAAAATACATTTTTTGTTGTTTGGATATAATTTCATTTCTTTTTTAATTTGTTGACAGTTTGAATGAAGAAAAACAAACAGATTTTCTTGTTGCTAAGCTTTGCTTCCATTATTCTCTGACTTATCATGTTCGCATTACTTTTACGAGTTGTAGAAAAAACAAACCGTTCTTATAACCGAAGGTTGTTTTTTTGAGATTTTTGGTATACGTGAGAAGGCAAACGATGAAAAGATTTACCAGGAACAGATATTTTTCTTTGAATAAGTGCTGTTTTACATTTCCAGCTGTGTTACTTTTCACTTTAAACACGACGTTATTCATGGCCTTTCAATGTTTGGTTAAAGAAGTGTATTACTTTATTATCGCTGTTGTTTTGGATAAAGTGATTTGTTCATAACACTTAAAGAGGAAAGCTTGCTAATCAAACCGCCCAAACGTTTAAGTCATGCGCCCCTTAAATAGTGTTTGGTTTGGTCAAAAGTCAAAGCTTAGCACAAACTTTACCAACCCGAAACCCAAACCTCCCCTCCCTCTCCTATTTTTGCGCCCACGCTACGCCCATCCTGATTGGGAAATGTCTTTAGTAGAAAATGTACTTGACTGTCATTAAAATAAAATAAAATGTATTTATTGAGTTGTATTGACAAAATGATATTTCTTCTTTCTTCTGAATGCAACTCGCTCGCGTTTACTTACTATAAAAACAAAACGATGAGGAAAATCTTGAAATAAAGGTTAAAATTATGTTATCAAATGTTCTCTCATAATCGTACAATAACAAAATGACAAACCGCAAAATGACATGTACACTTTCTTAAAAGGAGTAATCAATGCAAAGGAATTGTATTGCTTTATCTTGAATTACTTTTTAGCAACAAAAACTTTATTGATAGTATAATTTACCTCATTACTCTCTAGATAATTCAAGAAGTTCTTTATTTAAGAATATGTCAACAACTGCAAATAGTTTTGAAGATTTTTGTACATACTTAGACCCAACGACAAGGCGTTTATCAGAAAGTCAACATTTACATCATTCAGAGGAATTTAATCGAACATTTAGCGTGGATAGCAGAGATAGCTTATGTTTAAGTGACGCTGAGAAGGAAGCAGATGAGTTCATGAAACAGCAATTCACCACACCTCACGATAAGGATGGACAAAACGAAACTCGAGTGACATCGACTAATGCTGACTCGTATATCGATAAAGAGATCTCAACCGTACGTCACATGGAGACAGAACAAAAAGATGCCGGCATGGTGATAGGAACAATGTCACGCTCTGCTGATTCTAATGAAAGTGCAATTAAAAGCCATCACGGTGCTAATACATTAACTCAGATCAATGAAACAGAAGATAGTATTAATTCTCTTGACAATAATCATGAACAAAACCATGGGGCAGAGTTAATGAGCACGAAGCGTAAAATTCGAAAACAATTATCAGATACAGCTACACAAAGCGCGATAGAAAGTTATGAAAGAAATCATTTGAACAGATTACAAGAAAAGTATACGAAAGCTATTGAAGACTTTAAAATTTTAAGATCTAATTTATCAGAGAATATGGAAAGGAATTTACATCGTACTGACCAGATTGGTTTAAAACATCGAAGTTTAGAACAGTACAGATCTTTTGATAATATTTTAAAAAACAACTACGATCTAGGATTACGTACACAGAGTGATGTTAGCTTTCGAAACACAAACCTACAACGTTATTCATCACAAGACGTCTTGTACAAGCGACATAGTGGAATAAATTTTGATGGGTTTGATGACTACCGTCTGACGACAAACAACAACTACGAACACGTCAGAGGACATCCCATAATGCCAAGAAATGTCGACTTTCCGATAACTACCGAAATGCAACGAGAACATCAAAGCCAGTTGCGTGACCAGGCAGCTCGTTCGAATTTTGAACGATATTTACGTGGAAGCGTGTCGTGTAGTCAGAATAGTTTCGAGCATAACACTCTGAATGTGAAGAACGATCAGCTCGAAGAAACCGATATTGGTTATGGCGGATCAGGTAGCGCGTCCCCAAGAGATGAGATTTTGATGACGTCAGACCAGCTTTCGTCTCGTTCAGGCAGCATGAACTCCCATCATTCACGGGCTAGTTCAGCCTTAGCATCGGTTGATTCTGGTGTACGAATGAGTTATGTGGGTCAGCACAACTCGCTTGTTGTCGTTGCGATAGACTTTGGCACCACTCTCAGTGGATACGCGTTTTCTTTTACTCGCGATCCAGGCAGTATACACATGATGAGGCGTTGGGATGGTGATGATACAGGCGTCACCAACCAAAAGACACCAACGACATTGTTGCTGAAACCGGATGGCAGCTTCCACTTGTTCGGTTTTGGCGCAAGAGACTATTATCATGACTTAGATGCTAGTGAAGCAAAGAAGTGGTTGTATTTTGATAAATTCAAGATGACCCTCCACTCGTCAGAGGTTCGTATACAGATCATGACTTTTTTGTTGACATGATGAAGAACATCTCATATTTCTAGATTAGATAGTTTGTTTGCTTTATGTGTAGCACACCGTTAATCAGTCTCCAGATTTTCCGAAAGTGTTTTTTAAGAAAACAACAAGGAAATTAGACATCATTTAAATTGTTGGCAATATTCGAAGGGGATATTAAAACTTAATTTGTTTTCCGAAAATTTATCAGTCCTTTATCTTGTGTCACAACATGTTTACTCTTTGTATCCAATTAAATTGCTATGGCAACAACATAGGAGACTTGCATTCTCATTCATGACACAAACAATGTATCCTTATCACAGAACTATTGACAGTTTAAGTGGAGATTTGAAGCCAGAGTGTTTTGGGTTAGGGTTAGGGTTAGGGCAGTAATCGACTGATTCTCATTATATTTTGTTTTTAGGATTTGCACGCTGCTATCGAGATTAAGGCAGCAAATGGAAAATCGTATCCTGCCCTCAAAGTTTTTTCACATGCACTCAGATATTTTAAGCAACATGTATTGAAGGAATTGTCAGATCAATCAACGGCTAAATTGACAGAAGAAGATATTACATGGGTGTTGACTGTTCCAGCGATTTGGAGGCAACCAGCGAAACAGTTTATGCGATCTGCTGCATATGAAGTAAGTTGTATGCTGATATAACTACCAGGACAAATCTATACCAGCTACTCGAAATGCTACCAACTTTTCGATACAATATACACCATCAGTATCTCTATTGCAAATGCGATTTGTGTATTCTAGGCTGGTTTAGCGTCTCCAGATCACCCAGCGCGACTTTTGATCGCTCTCGAACCAGAAGCGGCTTCTATTTTCTGCCGTAAATTAAGAATTCGCGATTGTGTGATCGAAGATGATTTAAAAGCCAAAGCAGGAGATGACACATTAATTTCCGAAGATTTTGCTGGTGAGAGAATGTTTTTTTCTAATGAGTAAACGAGATCGGTATTTCCTGTCCTTTAATTGAGCTAATAAAAAAACGGAAGGTCGAATTATTTTAACGACTTTTAAAAGAAATAAAATCGCCATGGTGATCTCTTGTAATAGAACATTTTATAATGCAATGCATGTATATTTATAGGAATTACGCAATACATAGTTGTCGACTGCGGCGGTGGAACGGTGGATTTGACAGTCCATGAGCTTGACGTCACGCAAGGTACGTTGAAAGAGCTGCATAAAGGAACTGGAGGACCATCTGGTGCTACTGGAGTTGATAAGGAGTTCGAAAAGTTGTTGAAACGGATATTTGATGCAGATTTCATTGATAAGTTTAAAGTGAAGCGACCAGCCAGTTGGATAGACCTAATGATCTCATTCGAAGCAAAGAAGCGACGAGCAAGACCAGATAACCAGAGCCCGTTGAATTTTTCGTTGCCTTTCAGTTTTACCGAATACCACAAGAAGCATCGAAAATGTTCTGTGGAGACTGCTGTTAAAAAATTTAAAAGTCCCGATGTAAAATGGTCGTCGCAAGGAATGCTAAGACTCTCCGCAAATATCATGAAGACTTTATTCGAGCCCGTTGTCGAAGATATCATCGGACATATACAAAACCTATTGACAAAGGCTAGTTTGAAACAAGTTGAGCATTTATTTTTGGTTGGAGGATTTGCTGAGTCACCATTATTACAACACAGTATTAGAGAAGCGTTAGAGGGGCGCGTACGAGTTATTATACCGAATGATGTTGGTTTAGCTATCTTAAAAGGAGCGGTGTTGTTTGGCTTAGATCCTACTGTCGTGCGTGTACGAAGATCTGCATATACTTATGGAGTTGGGGTGTTGAACAAATTCGACCCAGAAAAACACGAACAATCCAAACGAGTAGTAAAAGACGGAATAGTTTGGTGTAAAGACATATTTGACAAATTTGTGCGCGTTGATGAGTCCATAGGACTTGGTGATCGTGTTACTCGAAGTTATGCACCAGCTCGATCGAAGCAAAAATCCACAGTAATCAATATATATTGTACTGAAAAACTGGATGTATTGTACACGACAGATAAAGGCGTCACGCGCTGTGGCAAATTACGCATAGAAATGCCGGACGTCAATCCTGAAGAAATTCCTCTGGAAAAGCGAGGTAAACCGCGGGAATTACAAGCCTCTATGATTTTTGGTGACACTGAAATCAAAGTTTCTGCTGTCGATGTCCTGACTGGTCGAGCAGCTAGAGCAAATATTGATTTCTTGAACTACTAGAGAATCATCAAAAATCCGAAATTATCGGGTTTATCTTGCCAGTTAGTTTTTATAAAGGAGAGGAGATCATGGATTTTCTGAAGTACACTTCATTTGCCCAGAAAATCATTTACACTATGTAATACGTCATAGTGCGACAGAGCACGGTCCTTGCGCGCTATCATATTTCTTGAAAATGTCTGCAATAGTCGTTCTGCCATGGTTAAGCGCTCTCACTAGAAATCTATTGCGTTTAAACAGTTTTCACCCTTTTTATGGGTGTTTTTTAAGGGGAAGAGATGTATCAATGTTAACGCCATTACAAATCGTTCAAGTTCGTATAGTTATTCTTAAAATTCCTTTAATCTGTAATAATGACTTTTCTTGTAAAGCTTGTAAATAAGATGTTTTCACAAATTGCTTTTTGTCCTTTTCTCCAGCAGGTATACGCCACTGTTTCTATTTTACCTAACATAATTGATTTTTTTAATTTAAGTGTTAGCTAGTTTCTGGATCTGAAGTTGTAAAAGGTTGTTTCGGGTTTTTTTCAGTTCATGTTCCGCAAATGTTCATCACATGAATAGAAAATAAGAAAAGACACAAACACGGCTTTCCTACATTGATTTGACATCTTTAAGATTGAAGAAGTACTAAGTATAACCTGCCACAATCGTCAGCGTCAATTTTTTTAAAAATCATACGGTATTGGTTATGTTCATACTATATTGGTTATGTTGAGGATCTTCTGTTTAGTAAATGATGAACAGCTGTGATGCTTCCTCCATCCTCAAGGTTATTGTCAAGCATCGGTTACATTCCCTTTTTTGGAAGAGCTTTGCAGAATGGATTCTTTCGAATGGATTACTTATGTTAATATATTTGTCAAAACTTCATTCTCCATTAAGGAGTCTGGAAATTACCTTCCCATATCAATTTACAAACATGAATTATTCATGATAGCCTTGGAATTCATGATGTATAGGCTTGATTGAAAGGCATGTTTGAATCTTTAACTTTAATGTATCAATTGAAATCAGAAACTAATATGAAGGAAAGCTTACTCATGCCATTTAATATTTATGAGTATTCAGAGTAGATTTCAAAGCTCTCCGTTCGCATGATTCAAAATTTTTCATAAAACAAGAATTCAATTAGAGACTCAGCTTCAAGGAGGAGAGTGGGAGAACTTATTCGTTGCAAAAGTCTAGCAAAAACTATTTTCTTTAATATATCAAGTTTAAGTTAGCTGAAAACGTTAATTCATATTTTGTGGTACGAAATCGTTGTGGTGGATGTAATGTGATGCCACTGTTCGAAAAAGAAAAGACACAATTTACCTCGCGACCGTAAGAACATTCTATGATGAACATGTTCTGAAAAATGGAAGATGAAATCCATATTATCATAGCGGATGACAAATCCAATGAATCGGGTAACTCCTTTTCTATTCCATCTATTTCACTTGATTTTAAAACAAGGATGTTTCCATGAGAACAGAATCAACATGTTTTCACTTACTTTGCATTCAAATATTTAAAATGACACGCAGGCGGGACTTAGGATTAAAACTCCACCCAATTTCGTCTGAGTGTAAAAGTTTAAATAACTCGAGGTTTGTGCAAATGTTATCAGCAGTTTTACATCGGTGATGTGCTATGGTACAGCAGGCATCTTTAAGGCGACCAGGAAAACTGGGTGAGGATCATAATCATGGCCATTTTGTTTTATTTTTTTTTTGGTTTTGTTGTGTCCGTACATCTGGCGAAAACAACAATACTTATCCCTATTTTGGATCCATATCTTAAACATGTAATCAAAAGGAATATCCTGCACTATGTTACAGCACTACCGTGGTATCGGAGAGGGTTTTATTTAATTTAGTCACAAATATTTTGCATTTAGTCTCTATTCTCGAGGAATTCGATTTCATCTTTCCTAATCAATTACTCGTTTCACTTGCTCAAAATCAATTGGTTTGGCACTGTTCCAATAAAGATGTAGACAAAAATGGCTTTCAATTTTTCTCAGGACACATTTAATTGAAAAGACTTGTTTGTAGTAATGAAAATGATATTACTCTTTTTTTATAAGAATTACATAATTCGAGCTAAGCTTTGTGATTCTTAAAAATTCATAATAAACGAGCCTCAAATATTCTAGAGTGATTCTTATTTTTCTTACTTGAATTTTTTCATATTTCTTAAAAAATGGCGTTATAAGTCGTTAAAAACTGTCCGGATTAGAAAGGCATCTAAAATATAGGAAAACATACACACAAAACCTCTTTTTGAAATGTTGAAATCTATATGATCATATGATTCTTAAACTATTCTTGATTTTTGGGCAATCTGAGCCTAATGATTCTTATAAAAAGGATTCTTATAAAAAAAAAGAGTGTACATAGTTCCGTATAGTTCATAACAATTTGAAAGCACCAAACTTCATATGGTGTAAACCTTGCAAGATTTGTTGGGGTTAGTGAGGGTTATGTTCAGGCTATGCCTCGTTCTCTCAGACTATTTAAAGAAGCTTTAACCAAGAAGTTCGATGCTTTCAAATTGTTAGATGAACGCACTCTAATATTGCTTTAGCGCCCGCAAGTCAGTCATTGGCGGGGGGCGCTGAACGAGCTCATATAATAATAATAATGTCTTTCTACTTTGCAAATGCCTCTTATAAGCAGGAAACATATCGCTTTTGCTTTTGTTTACATTGGAGAAGTGATTTACAAAACATTTGCAATGTCACGGAAAGAAAATATCACATGTTTACTATATCCAAATCAATGATATCACGTGGTCAGATTTCATTCTACTGAATTAATCATAGTCAAAAAGACAAAATGTGGCAAAATCAAAACACTTACTTAAAATTAAAATCATGGTCCTTCCTTCTTACTAATGATAAAACCTGTGCTCTATCTACACACACAGTTGGTTCGTTGGATGTCAACAAGAGAGTGTGGAGCAGCTAATTGTGATGTAAAGGTTTATTTTATGCTTTGTTGTTTATATTTGATCATTTTTCTATTATACAGAAATCGGTTTTTGTTTCACTTTTTTGGCTTCAACCTTCAACGAAATTTGACATAATTGAAGAACATTTGGCCTTGTTAACTGCTTGCAAAATAAAAACAACTTCATATCATTACTTCATATCACAACATCCCTAAAAAGTGATATTCAACTTTTCAATTATATAAAACAATCAGCAAACATAATCAAAATAATCAGCGTGTGATTCTGCTGCATCAGAATCAGGGTACAAAAGTGCAATAGCGCCCAGAAATTATCATTATAATTCCATCATTAAAAGAAGATGTTTTTTTGTGTGGACTAATTAATTTGCGAGCCTTGTTTGAGAGCGTTTCGTGTGGATTAATTTTTCCGAGTCACAGCTTCTCAAGTAAAACGTTTGGATTTATTTTTGCAAATGTGCACAAAGTACAATACGTGTATTTTATAATGTAGCTTATAAGTAGCAGCGAAATCAACATTTCCATGCCTGCCATATGGCAAAACCAATGAGGGGTGCTTAATGAAGTACAAGTAATTGATACAAAAGGTACACACAGCCAAAAAGTGAGCAAATAAAATTTTGTGTGGATTTTTTTTTTGCGAATCGTTCATGTCTTGACTTTTTGCGTGGATTTATTTTAACCCGTTTAAAATTAATCTGTGCAAAAAAAATCCCTTAAAGGTTTTTCTTAAATATTACTGTACACAAAATGATTCTTACAAAATTTTTGTTAGAATCACTTGTGTCTCATTATTTGTGAATATAGATGTAATGGACATTATGTTCCATACATGTTCACATTATTTGGGCCCATCTCTGTTATAGACTGTCATAATGTCTTAGGCATTTTGATGGGTCAAGAACTGTGTGATGGAATTTCATACATTCCAACCTGTTACTAGTCAAATTGGGGCTGTCGTATATGTGTTATCCTATGTGTTAAGTTTCAGAAGAGACGAAAGGGACCTCGGGATGAGGTTCCTGAAAGTTGGCAAAATGGAATTCTATATTTCTTCTGTGACATGAAAAACACAAAAAATGGGAAGTTATTTTTCGTATTTTATACATTAGATGTGAGGAGCTAGAATTCTGGGTAATTTTTTTACGGGTTTTAAATTCAAAAATGATATCTCAATAGGCAACGAAAAGTAAATCTGTTTTTGTTTTGGAAAGTGGAGACTTTAACTTAAATCGGAATAAATCTATATGGTACTTCAGGACAGTTGGAATCTTTGGAATTTTTATACATTATTTTCTAATTAGTCAACTAGGACTAAAAACTTTTTAAAACCTAATTTCACAATAAGTGAAATCCCTTCCTATACACTGAAAAGGCATAGAAAACAAAGCAAGCTACTTACTCATTGGAAGTCAGCTGTACCAAAAAGACACAAACGTCTGCATCTAGGATACTTATACATCATGCGTAGAGGATATCCAAACTATTTTCAAGA